>VDFB02358134.1:156627404-156691212 GCA_007258455.2 Sequoia sempervirens | reverse complement strand
TACACTAAAGGAAGGGTCACACTCACACAACCCAGAACAATTGTCACCCTTTCTTGCAAAATAGGAGTTTTATTACAGAAATAAATCATGCTCTTATTGTAATATATACATTGGCCCGAGCAAGCAGCATAGTTGTTAAGGAAATTTTTCCATTTCCTTGCTTCCACAACTGACACTTTCCCAAACAAGATGGTATCATCCACAAATTTTTGAATGACATCTAGTTCCAGAGTGGTCGTAGGTTTAACTCCCTTGATGGAGCCCTTTCACAACTTTCTAGCAACATTCCTACTTAGAACGTCAACAACTATTATGAACAGGTATGGAGATAGAGGGTCTCCCTATCTTATACCTCTTTTAACATTGAAGAATCCATGGGGCACTCCATTGACCAAAATTGAATATTTCATAGTTGTAATGAATTCCAAAATCTATGTTTATTGATTGCTATATCTTATTTTTATATCTAATTAAGGTTTTATTCCCTTTTCAAACTTTTGTTTCATATTTATATATCTATTATAAGGTTTAAGATATTATTTTTACTAGTTATTAATTGGTGTCTATTGGGTTTATTAGTACTTGTCATTATTGGGTTTATTAGTACTTTTCATGAGGCCATACTATTGCAATTAGATATGATTGACGCTTACAACACATTTTTACACACCCACATTTTTTGGGATTTTCTTAAAAGGAAGTGATGGGCTCCACTTCAATTATCTTCTATTGTTTGTGTACAACTTAGTTTATTAATACTTATTTTGTCCTACAAAGATGTGTACTATGTAATAACACTGTGTGAATTTCATTTTTCCACTTCTTATTGGCACTACCATTCATCAACAATATTTTGCATTTATCCTTTGCTAATATTTATAATATCTTTTAAATTTTAAAATTTTATTATATAATTATTTTTTATATAATATAATTGATTATTATAAAATATAATTGATTATTATATAATATAATTCATTATTATATAATATAATTCATTTTATTAATATTATATTTTTATTATGGAATTTAAATTATATAAATATTATATTGTATTTGTATTGTAAATTTTTATTATATTTATTAATATGATATTATGTTATTTTAAGTTTTATTAATGTAATATTATATTATATTTAAATTATTTTATATTTGTATTTATATTACATTACATTAAAATTATATTAATAGTATACGTATTATTATTTAACAAAACTACTATATAAATTTTATGTTGAAACAATTATTGTTTTATTATTTCTTATAATTATATCATTTAATTATTTCATTTTATTTAATATAAAATAATTTTAAAAATTATTCTTTAGATTTGTATTATATAATCAATAAATATTATTTTTTAATATAATATAATAAATTTATATTATATTGGGGTTGGGGCCCTAGCTCGGTTGGCTAAATCTTTCCTGTTGCAGGAGGTTGGTCACGAGGTCTAGTCTCCCCCACCCCCGTGGTATCGGAGGGCGTGTCGCGCCAGCACCGCCAGTCACATTAAAAAGTTTACCAGGCGCACTGCAGTTTATATGGGGTCGTGCTATCCAATTCCTGCAGTCTAATAAAAAAAATAAAATAAATTATATTATATTATATTATACATATTAACATAATTATTACATAAATTTTATATTTATAAAATCATTTTTTACTATCCTTCATTTATTTTATTTTGTTTGATATCTATAATATCTTTATAATATTAAAAATTTTAATATATAATTATTTTAATATAATATAATTGATTTTTAGTAATTTTATATCATATTATAACAACATTTATAATGAAAATCAATTGGTTTTTGCATGCCTAATGCCAAATAAACAACCATCACTACTAAACAACCAAAACAAATAAAAACAACTCACTGCTAAACAAAATAAAAAAACTAAAATATAATAATTAACAAAAAATATATTTAATTTTATTCACCTTATTTAAACTTACATATATTTTATTTCAACTCTACTAAACTCTAATTACAATACTACAAAGGCAAGTACTCGCCACTACGTGGCACTTGTTTTTAAATCTAGTCAGTGATCAATTTTTTAATTTATATTAGCCCTTTGTCTTTATATTATTCATTCATTTTATTAGAGTTGTGGGCCTTTATTACATAATTGTGTGAACCCTAACTAGCTATTCTTGGATAGATATTCATTGCTATATCTTTACATCATGGAGTCTCATGGTGACTTAACTGCTATTCACACTTTCATTACAAATTTTGACATGTTTATACACTTTGTAACATTTGATCCTAATGTCCTCAATTCACTTATGACCTTCTATCATAAGGATGGGACCACTTTGTCTATGGAGACTATAACATCTTTAATTTCTACCCATTTTGAATCAAAAAGTAATTTGCTATTTCTTATATACTTGTTTATCCATAAAATGAAAATTGGTTTGGTTAGACTTTGATAATTTAGTTATTTTTTGTAAATTAGAATCTCATTAAATGAGTTATATTTAGCTAACAATGCTACTAAGGTGTGTGTGTCAATGTTGAAAATGGGGATAATTATGTAGCTTTAAAACTTGTAAAACTATTATACTGTAGATCTAAATAAGTGTTCTTTGTTATAGATTCTTTGTGGATGATTATCTGTTTAGATTCATTTTACCATTTGTAGAAATAGACAGAAGATTGTAGAAGAATAAGACTAGAAGATAGAAGTGACACATCATATACCGTGGAGAAACCCTTTCGAGAAAAAACTCCACCACCAGAATCAATAGTTCTTGTATTATTTAACCTTAGGACAAGATTACAATAATTCTTTATCAATCCTTGCCTGAGATGCTTCTTTTGCCTTTAACAATTCTTCTTCACAACTTGCAATAAAATTTGATAAAACTCTCTTCAATTTGCTGCAATAAATAGACAATAATGAGCCTTGTAAACTTAAAAGAGTTTACAATTACAAAGCACAAAGCTTATCTCACAAAACCTACACCTATTCTTTGCAAGTAAACTTCTTCCATGAAAAACAATGTCAAACCAAGTCCATCAATTTGGGTGTCCCAAACTGAAGTCATAACTCAACATTGATTACGAAGATATCTTATAAGCTCCTCCTGAAAGTTGGCACCCAAGAATGGGCCCACTTAACTCAGCCTTATAAAATATCTTCTCATGCAAAAGTGTTAACTCCAAGATGCCAACTTGAGCACCCAAGGTGGGTCCAAGTCAATTTTTGTTAATTGAAACATATCTCTCCACCATTCATGCAAATATCATGCATGATTGATCATCCCCTCTTAACTGAATGTATCACCTATTATATTTCATGCAACTCAAGTCATTAGTCATGCATTCCAAGTCAACTGAAGTCAACTAGCATTCAACTGAAACTAACTACATGCATCTGAAGATAACTAAACCATAGCTGAACTGAACTGAACTAAACTGAATTGATACCAAACTAAACTGAACTAAACTCCATGTATGTAAACATCAATTCCTAACTTCTAGGATCTTCTCATGCATTACTAAAGTGTTATCTTTTCTCCAAATAGTTAACTTAACTCAAGGTGGCTTCCACCTTCCATGTGGGTGCCCCATGTGCTCCTTTTTTTTAGGAGCTCTTCTTGAGTGTCCCCACATCTTCCTATCATTTAGAATTAATTACAAATGTCAATTTACATATTCATTTCATTCGAACTTAATCTCTTTCTAATCCTAGTGTTGGGGAACACTTTCCAAGGACTTAGGAGATACATGAAATATGTTTAGCATTACAATTAAATGACATCCTATTCCCAACATTCTCCCACTTGACATTATACATTGCAATTATTCTAAACAAGGAATCATTATTATAAACCAAGTACAAGACTCAAGGCTAATGGCCTTCCTGCACCAACTAATCAATCCATGTCAACTTCAAATGCAACTTGCATAATCATGAAGCTCCAAGAAAATGATTAATACTCAAGACCAAGAGAACTTGTTTGTAGGAATTGGTTTCATAAGATAATCTACAACATTAATTAAAGTGTCAATTATCTCAATTAATACCTTTCCACTTTCAACCATTTCTCACACAAAGTGATACTGAACATCAACATGCTTAGTACGAGCATGATACATAGGATTTTTGGCTAAACAAATAGGACTCTAACTATCACATTCAATTTTAACGTACTTGCAATTAAAACCAATACCGCCAGCATGCGCGTAAAGGTGCTCGCGGGGCGGCAGCGAACATGGATTGTGATTTCCGGTCATCAGTTGGGCTTCCTCCGGCAAATGGCGCTGACGGCAATTCCAACCGCATATCTCGCCAGGGAACTCAATTTCTTCTCTGACCTCGCGGGTTTCAACTTAAATCGGCCGCCGAAGCTCCAGTACGCGGGCTATGGCTGATGATCGGCGGAAATGGTCGAAGTACTTATTAACTGCCGTGATGTCCGAAAAAGCTCCCGTCACGGATCAGTGACGGCGGTCAACGTCGATGCAGCAGCACGGCATCCCGTTAAAGAGAACAGTACGTACCGAGCTGGCGCGTAAGGCGGCGGCCGTGACGCCGTAACGTAACCAGGCTGGAAAACATATGCCGATGCGGCGAGGAACAACGCACCGGCGGGCGTCCGTCGCTGAGGAACACGGGCAGGTGGAAGTTGCGTGGCGGGCTGCCATGCTGAAGACGAAACCGAAGCGAATTGTCGCCGACTTTGCATGGAAATTGATCAATGCATGATTACCATCATTCAAAGGGATTCCTATGTAGAAGAATCAAAACTCTTTTTCTTGTTCTTATAATCCTTCTTCACATGTTTTAGTTTCCCATAGTTCCAACATTTTACCTTACTTTTTCCTTTGGACTTACCCTTCCCTTCCTTGTCTCCCTTAGGTTCCTTTTTCTTAGGCCTACCTTTTACAAACAAGGCATCTTGGATTTCCATTTTAGACTTCCTCCTCATCTCCTCTGATAGGAGATTAGGAATTATATTGCCCATCTTCAGATCTGCACCACTACCACTGATAGCAACAATTATATTTTCCCAAGATTCTAGTAAAGAACAAAGTAACAAAATGCATTTATCTTCATCTTCTAGCTTTACATCTATAGATGCTAACTGAATTAGAATCAAATTAAAAGAATTCAAATGATTTGCAACAAAATCACCATCTTTCATCTTTAAAGAATACAATTTCCTTTTTAGATACAACTTATTAGTAAGAATTTTGGTTTGATAGATATCACTTATTCTCTTCCACAACTTATATGTAGTAGTTTCTTCTGAAACATTCAAGAGAACAACATTAGCAAGACATAATCTTATGGTCCCTGTTTCCTTCTTATCAAGCTTATCCCAATCCTCATCTAACATCGTTGTAGGTGACTTTGTCTCATTACCAACAGGTAACCATTGATCTCTCTGTTCAAGGAGATCCCCCATTTTTAGTTTCCACATCTCATAATTAGATCCATTGAATCTTTCAATCTCTAAAAGAGAATTAGAACTCATTGTAACAAACTTATTTTCCAAAATCAGCAATAAAACAATAGTAAAATCTCCCACTACAGCCAAAAAACCTTCAAACTTTTAAGAGAAAGGTGTCCCAAACTCTACCCCAATCATTAGCTTTGATACCAAATGTTAGGAACTAGATGAAGAATAAAAATAGAAACACAAATCAAGCATTAAACACAATCACAACACAATGATTTACCCTGGAAAACCCCAAACTGGGGAAAAACTAGCAATGATGATCTTCATATTAACCCTCAACCCCAACTGGGCTGAGCTTGGAGGCTTCAACCAGCTACACATACAATGGAGTCACCAAGCCATTATATAGACTTCCATACATGAAAAACCATGGGCTCAAAACCATGAGCTCCAAAACCATGTGCTAAAAACCACTAAAGGTTAATCCACTAACTCTTAATTGCAATCCTAAACATATTTCATGTACCTCCTAAGTCCTTGGAAAGTGTTCCCCAACACTAGGATTAGAAAGAGATTAAACTAAAATGAAATGAACATGTAAATTGGCATTTGTAATTAATTCTAAATGATAGAAACATGTGGGGACGCCCAAGAAGAGCTCCTATAAAATAGGAGCACATGGGGCACCCACATAGAAGGTGGAAGCCACCTTGAGATAAGTTAACTATTTGGAGAAAAAATAACACTTCAACAATGCATGTAAAGATCCTAGAAGTTAGGAATTGATGATTACATGCATGGTGTTTAGTTCAATTCAGTTCAGTATCAGTTCAATTTAGTTTAGTTTAGTTCAGTTTAATTATGGTTTAGTTATCTTTAGTTACATGTAGTTAGTTTCAGTTGAATGCTAGTTGACTTCAGTTGACTTGGTATGCATGACTAATGACTTAAGTTGCATGACAGATAATAGGTGATACATTCAGTTAAGAGGGGATGATCGATCATACATGATATTTGCATGAATGGTGGAGAGATATGTTTTAGTTAACAAAAATTGACTTGGACCCACCTTGGGTGCCCAAGTTGGCATCTTGGAGTTAACACTTTTGCATGAGAAGATATTTTATAAGGCTGAGTTAAGTGGGCCCATTCTTGGGCGCCAACTTTCAGGAGGAGCTTACAAGATATCTTCATAATCAACGTTGAATTATGGCTTCAATTTGGGATGCCCAAATTGATGAAGGACTTGGTTTGATATTGTTTTTCAAGGAAGAACTCTACTTGCAAAGAATAGGCGTAGGTTTTGTGAGATAAGATTTGTGCTTTGTAATTGTAAACTCTTTGGAGTTTACAAGGCTCATTATTGTCTATTTATTGCAGCAAGTTGAAGAGAGTTTTATCAGATTTTATTGCAGGTTGTGAAGAAGAATTGTTAAAGGAAAAAGGAGCATCTCGAGCAAGGATTGATAAAGAATTATTGTAATCTTTTCCTAAGTTTAAATAATACAAGCACTATTGATTCTGGTGGTGGAGTTTTTTCCCGAAAGGGTTTCTCCACGGTATATGTTGTGTCACTTCTATCTTCTAGTATTATTCTTCTACAATCTTCTGTCTATTTCTACAAATGGTAAAATGAATCTAAACAGATAATCATCCACAAAGAATCTATAACAAAGAACACTTATTTAGATCTACAGTATAATAGTTTTACAAGTTTTAAAGCTACATAATTACCTCCATTTTCAATAGTCAATATATAATGTTTAACAATGATAAGTACTAGGGAATATGAATCATGTTTGATCTACAAAACATGAAGGATAAAGTAAATGTTTATCTAAGTTTTTAATCAAAATTAATTAAATTAATTAGATGTGATAATGCAATTACTTATTTAAACTATGAGAATTGATTTAGTTAAATCAAGAAATAGAATAAAATATTATTTAATTTAATTAGATTTTATTTGAAAGTAATTAATATTAATTTCAAATAATATATTAGTCAAAAGTTCCTATTATAAATTGTTCATTATGCAAAATTTTAAAATTAGAATTGAAAATAAAAGAAAAGAGATATATTAATTCTTGATTTATTTGGAATAAAGCAAAACTACAATTAGATTGTGAGAAGAAAATTAGTAAAATAGAATTTAATACTTTATTATGTCAATCATTTGCATTGAAAGAAATAAATGAATTAAAAATAGTATTGGTATCTTAAATATATCTATTTGAAAAATATTTTATTTACTTAACAATTATTTTATTTCAGTTACATTGTTTAGTGAAGAGTTATTTTATAGAATTATTAAGAATTATTTTATATTTATTTAGTGAAAAAATATTTTATAATTTTATTTTTAAATATATGTTGGTTGTGTTTTAGTTCTTATGTACAACATTAATTTGGAACTATTTTATTTACTTAATAGTTATTTTATTTACTTTAGAGTTAGTTTATTTATATAATATTTATTTTATAGTTTTAATTTTTTAAATAAATGTAAACTTGAAATAGTTTTTTAATTGATACTGCTATAGAACACCATAAATATATTATTTTAATTTGATTAGTTTAGTTAAGTGAATTAAATATCATTTTCTCAGTTTAGGGTTTATGAGCTTTTCAAAAGAGAATTTTATAAAAGTAAATTATTTAGAACATATGGTTTTTATACATTCACACACTCATAAAGGTTTTCTTGATAGATTTAGAGAGATTGCAAGTGTTTTTTATGGATTCGATGGTTTTAACGTCTTTATTAATTTTAAATTTTGTTTTTTAAGAGGTTGTATTATATGCATTAAAGGCTCTATAAAACATTTTAATTTGGTAATTCAATGAATTAGGAATAATTTTGAATTCACAGTATAATATATTCTACAAGTCTTCTTTTCTCCTTCACTTCTTTCTTCATAATTTCATAAAGTTAGAAAAAATATAAACTTTGTGACATTATGAACCAAACAAACCTTACAAAAAATTTCATCCATTTCCCTTGTTCACTTTGTTGAATCTTTTGTGACATCTCAAACCTCATCATAACTTGTCAAAGTTTATAACATCATGAACATTGCACTTTTTCCTCCTTCCTTTGTCACATTTTTGAAGGTTCACAAACATGTGAACTTTGTGAAATTTGAACTCAACTTGGTCAAACCCCTTAGGAACCCCTCAAACTTAGTAAATTTTGGACTTTTTAGAACAAATTATGCTTAGGAACATTGGGAGAAGGCAATATTTTACTAAGGGAATATTCATGCAGGTATGTCTTAGATTAGATTAGTTATATTCGATGGAAAAACAAAGAAATTATATCAATGGGGAAAAAATTATAAATTTTAACATTTTTTAGGCTTACATGTCTAAATTCTAATGCATTGGACCCTTGGTGTGTATATAAAAATATGGTTGTGTTTTCTATTCTATTAAATTATTGTCCCTACGGTGATGTATTGGATGGTCTGTGAACCCATATGCACTCATAGCATAGACTATTTGTGTCTTGTGTGAGACCCTAGTTTGCATTTGATATTGGTCATACTAGAAGTGTATCCATGATCTCATCTTTGTTAGCTAAAGGGCTACCTAGAGTTGCATAGGCATCTATTATGCTTGATGATGTTACCCATTATATAAGGATTATAATTATGTGATTTATGTTCTTGAGCATGTAATTGATATCATAATGTGTCTATCCTTCTATTTTTTATATCCAAGATTTTAATTGTAATAATTACTATATTTTATGTTTTGGTAGAAAATGCATATGTAGATGGATAGTTTCATTTGACCATCATAGGATTTACTATTCATGCTTTTGGAAAAAGTGTTTAAGTGATATTTTATTTCAAGGATGTGTTGTGAATATTAATTGAAACTCCATGTTGCTACTAGTGCTCATTCAAATCTTATTCCTATAAAGTTATGATCAATTTGATATGTCATTATAGCATGATTGATAGACATGTTCTCATGCATTGAATAGTTGAATTTGATCTTATTTAGAAATAAATTATTTAGGTGAATTAAGCATTAAGTTATGCTATCAAAATTAAATGAGATTCATTATTATATCATTTCATTTCTTAGTTATGATGAATGGAAAGTTAGGCTCTAAATTATGTTTTAATAGAATATAAGAGAAGGCTTGTTTTTTATATTAAAAGCAACAAAAACTAGGGTGCTAGCCCAAAAAATGGAGAGCCCAAAGGCTAGAAACTAGGTCAATAGACCATAAACAACACATTAACAATGATATGTCCAAAAATTATAGAAATTCTTAAACAACATACAGAACAAGGACACACTAGTGCCAAACAAAAGACAAAAGAAAATACAGGCCTAGACAACTTGTTTTGGCCCCAATCTTTAGTAAGTAACTTGTAGAGTTCCTTATGACTCTTGTCCTTGTCACCAGATTTATTCAGCTCCTTATCTTACAACATACAAAGTGGTTGTTGATCTGTGCATCAATTTGGAACTAAAATTAGAAAGGTTCACCATCTTTTTCTCCAATTCCAAAACCTTCCCCTTAAGTTCAACAAGCTCCACAACCATAGAAGAACATTGGGGGAAATTGTGGGTCTCACTAGGTAGGTCCATCAAGGTGGTGTCAGTGTTGTTCGTGTTCATGGAGTAGTTATCATTGGTGTTCTCAAAGCTTTTCGTATCAACATCATCTTCCGATCTAGGTGGATATGTTGTTCACAAAAAAATTGATTGTTCCAAATTCTCAAGAAAACCATTCCATGTTAAAGAGCTCATCGAGATGGTTCCAACGCCGCTTGAATCGCGTCAAATGGAATTTGTATGCAAAAGTTATGGCTGACCAAAGTTTGCGAGAGAAAGTTTGACCATGACAGTACCGATGCTGACGTCAACATGCTCACATGGCAGACATAGTGGTAGTTGATGATGTGTCATGCTATGTGGTAATCAAATCAATACAACTTGCAACGTGGACCAATGATGGTGTGACACATGTCATTTTGGAAATGAGTAGAAGGGTGCCACATGGCACTTATGGGTTGTTACGTAGGGTGGTTTGGTAGTTTGTTAAAAGTTTGTTGGAGAGGGTCAAACTAGAGACCTCCCCCTTCCTACATTCACTCCACACCAATACACCACACACTATCTTTGGAATATAAAGCGCCACTGATGTTATTTATAAACTACATAAATGCCATTTTTGGGTTGGATAGGTTTGAACCATCGATCCCCCTACATTAACCACCACTCATGCCAACAAGCCACATAGATTCAACGATATATGAGGGCGATATAACATGTTTGAAATAGTAACTAAAGCCGATTTTAATATAAAAATAGAGGGGACAGGGTTTGAGCCGCCGAACCTTAAAATAACAATCCCCATGTTTACCACTACACCATGGGTTTGGTGCTCAAAATAGAACAGGTAAAAATGGTTTTTGATATGTTAAAATCTATGAGCCCTCTCCTATGTAAAGACATATTAACAACTTTTGTATTAAGAAAGGGAGACCGTTATTTTCATAGGAGATAAGGGACTCAAATTAGGATATATGGGAATCATATTGTTAACCCCTATATGGCATATGAAGATGTATTTAAGGGGGTATGAAGGGAATTAGAGGTTTGGGGAATTAGATGATGAGATAATTTCAGCTCCATACAAATAGCTATGAGAGGCTTTAGGCCTAGATCATTTGTACTTGAAGGAGGGGAATTTTCTTCATTGTTATCATTTGAGGAGACTTTGTAAAGGATTTGTGGCAGATTGAAGGTGCCTTGTAAACAAGCATTTGGAGCATAATCAAGGATTGGTCACTCGTTGGAGAGGGACCCAGAGATGTAGCCATTTTGGTGAACTCCGTTATCAATTTGTTTTCTTTTTCTTCCTTTCTATGTTATTATTCCTATAGTTTTAATTTATTTAATGTCTTTTTAAGAACTTAAAAATTTAGTTTAAGACATTAAATCTTGATTACATAAATTAACATTTTCTAAGCAACTTTCATCATAGATCCTAACAAATCAAGTTGTTATTAGAGCTTTGTTTGATTAGTGATTGAAAAAGTGGATGTTAATGTGATCTAGGAGCTAGCGAGGTGAAGACACACTTGCAGATGTTAATCCTGAGATTTGTAAACAAAGAACTTTTACACCACCAAAGATGGAAGAGACAAAAGCTGGACAAAGTTTTGAGCTCGATCAGAAAAGTTTTCAATGAGCCTTTCTCAACATGAAGGCTATGGTGGAAGTGCTATTTTAGGAAAGGAAATAATGAAAGAAGCGTGAAAAAGGAGGCTTTTCGAAGCGAGAAAACCATGAGGATGAGCCTCCAAAATCTCCTCCATCTTCTCCTTCTAATTCTAGTTCTTCTGCTAGTCCTTTCAAGAGTGCACATAAGCCTGCAATCAAGTTGGACATAAAGTTTGAACTACCTAAGTATTGTGGAGAGTTGAATGCTGAGAAACTAGATGATTGGGTTCAACAAGTAGAAGTATATTGTAGAATTCACGGTCTCTTAGATGATGCTTCTAAAATCCAATTAGGTACTCTTCAGTTTGGAGAAATTGCTCTCACTTGGTGGGAGAGTAAAACTCAAGAAAAAATTTCTCAACATGGTAGTGTCAATTTAACTTGGATGGAGTTTAAAGTTTCCCTCAAAAATAAATTTTATCCCTTAGGCCATAGGCAACAGTTAACTATGAACTAGAAAAATTTTAGGCAGGGTAAAGGTCAATCTATCCAAGACTATACTCATTAATTTAGGAAGCGGGCTATTGCACTTAATGCCCCATTATACACCCAAGACACATTGCTAAAATATATAGATGATATTCATTCTTACTTAATACATACCATTTTGGTTTTAAATCCTAGTAATTTGGATGAAGTATGTGTACAAGCCACACATTTGGAGTCGAGAGGTAAGAGTAGTTTCAATGAAAATTCTGTCAAGAAGCCATCTAAGCTTGAAGGTAAACCCAAGGGAAATGGAAAGGGGAAAAAGATAGCTACCATCAAGAAGAATGGTGATAAGCCCACATGCTCCCATTGCTAGAAAGAGGGGCATGATGATTCAAAGTGCTGGAAGCTACATATGGAACTAAGGCTGAAGATGTATGGAGGAAACAAAGGAAAACAAAAGATTGCTATTGTAGCACAATAGGATCTTGGATCTGACTCTAGGGACAAGAAAAATATTATTGCTACTAGAATACAAGGTAAATGAAAAGGTATATCTCTTTCTATTAATACAAGTTCTTCAAATGCAAGTGCAAATGAAAGTAAAAAATATTCTCCACCTAAGATTGATAAGCATAGAAATCAGTTATTTCATATTCATGTTGTAACAAAGCATACTAAGGCTGATACTTTGTTTGATATAGGATCTCAATTAAATTTAATAACTGAAGAAGTTGTAAAGAAACTCAACTTGGCTACAACACTTCATCTAAAGCCATATCCACTTGGATGGGTTTGCAATGATGCACAATTATAGGTAATAAAGCAATGCAAGTTAAGATTTACCATCACTGCAAACTTCATAGATGAGGTATAAGTTGATGTGGTTGCTTTAGATATTTGTGGCCTTGTACTAGGGAGCCCTTATCTTTATGAATGGAAAGCAATCTTTTATAGGGGAGAAAAAAAATACCACCTTTTTAAGGATGGTAAAGAATTCATAGTACGCACACATAAGATTAATACTAATCTTGCATTAGTGAATATTGGAAAAATGAAGAGGTTAGTCAATGCTAGTAAAAAAATTGTATTGATGATTGTAAAAGCCAAAGAGGATGATAAATCCAAGGCATTCAAAGGGTGTGATCCAAAGCACAAAGCTAAATTAGTCAAAGTAGTTTCTGCCTATGATGATTTATTTTAGGAGCCTAGTGGATTGCCACCAAAGAGAGAGATACAACATGAAATCCAGTTACAACAGGATGTGCCTCTTCCAAATATTGGCATGTCCCATTTATCAGTTATGCAAAATGAGGAAATTAAGAATCAGGTTCAAGAGTTGGTTGAGAAAGGAGTTATTTGTCCAAGTACCTTTCCTTGTGGTTCTCCAATTGTCTTGGTGCCAAAGAAGGACGGGTCATGGAGAATGTCCATTGAATACAGAGCCCTGAACAAGATAACGATAAAGAATAGGTATCCTCTTCTCCGAATAGATGATTTAATTGATCAATTGAAACATGTAGTTTATTTACTAAGTTGGACTTGCGTAGTGGATATCATCAAATAAGAATTGCAGATATTGATATATGGAAAACTATGTTTAAGAAAAAATGAGGACTGTATGAGTGGTTGGTCATGCCCTTTGGGCTTTGTAATGCACCAACTACCTTTATGAGAGTCATGAATGATGTATTTCATCCATTCATAGATGAGTTTTCATGGTTTATTTGGATGATATACTTGTATTTAGTCAAAATTGGGAAGAGCATGTAGAGCATGTGAGAAAAGTACTGGATGTATTGAGAAAATAAAAATTATATGTAAAGATGCCAAAACGTGAATTTTCTAAGACATCACTAGTGTACTTAGGCTATATTGTAGGAGGAGGTCACTTGAAAGTGGATCTTGCAAAGGTTGAAGTCATTGTAAACTGGCCAAAGCCAAGTACAATTATAGAAGTCAGAAGTTTTCTAGGTGCAGTACAATATTGGAGGTAGTTCATAGCTAACTTCTCTTACATAGCATCTCCATTACATGCATTGAAAATTGTAAGGAAATATTTCTAGTGGGGAGGTCTACAACAAAAGGCCTTTGATACTTTAAAGGAAAAGCTAAGTATTGCACCAGTTCTAGCTCTACCGGATCTACAACAACTGTTTGAAATTGAAATAGATGCTAGTGGATTTGCCATGGGAGTAGTACTCATGCAAGGAGGTAGACCTATTTGATTTCATTCTAAAACTTTCAAAAATGTGGTAAGTAACTATCCCACATATGATAAAGAATTGTATGCATTAGTTCAAAGTGTAAAAAAGTGGAAACACTAACTAATAGGTAAGGAAACAATAATACACATAGACCATCAACCACTTCAATATTTGTAATCACAATCTAGATTTCAACAAAGCAGACACTTTAGGTGGATGGGTTTTCTACAAAAATTTCATTTGGTTATAAAATATAAGAAACGGGTTTAGAAAAAAGTAGCAGATATGTTATCTAGGCCTCCTACAAATGCTACAATTATTCTTCGAAGTAGTTCAATGGCTCATGAAAGTTATCAAGAACAATATGCTAAGGAAAAAGACTTTAAGGATATATATGCAGTATTAATTCGAGGAAAACATGTAGAAGAGATAGACTACTATGTGCAAGAAAAATTACTATATCATTTAGGAAAGTTGTGTATTCCACAAAATGAATGAGCATAGGTAATTAGAGAAGCACATACATCATTGATTGTTGGACACTTTGGGGTAAGCAAAACAGTGTCACAACTGTAGAAATATTGTTATTGGCCTCGTATGCAAGAATCCATGTCTAAATATATTAGAGGATGTGTAATGTGTGTAACAAGAAAACCTAGCAATAGGAAGTTGGGATTGTATACACCTCTACCTGTACCATCCCGTCCATGGGAAAGTATCTCAATGGATTTTTGGTGCAGGAGCACCTAGTTGAGTTCATGCCTCCATGAGGCCATTTTGTTATTTTGGTTTGAGTTTTGGGTTACGGTAATGTAATAAGGTCTATGAGACCATTTTAGGTGTGTTTGAGTCCATTAATAGGTGGTTAGGTGGTTTGTTGAGTCATTTTGCAATTTTTGTAAAAAGTTGTCACGTTGTAAAATGCAAAAAATGCAACAAAAGGAAGTTGAAGAGTCAACAGATGAGGGGAGGTTAAGACTTAGTTTTTTTTGGTTTGGGAAGGTTTGGGATGCTTTAAAAGGTCTGTTTTCATCATTGAAGAAGGTTGGTGAATGTAATTTTGAAGTTTTGAATAAAACAACTCTTGTTTACTGAGTTTTCAAGGGAAAACTTGCTGCTACAACCATTAGTACAGCCTTGTATGACCTGTAGATGAATGTTTGTGCATTTGGATTGATGGAGAATTGAACTAGCTTCATTTTTCTCTTTGTCTCATAATATTTCATTGAGTTTAGAGGATTTTATTGCACTTTTACTGAAAGCAGCTTTGAAACCCTGTTTTTGAGGGTTTGAAAGCAAGAAAAATGTAGAACTCTCCATTCCACTATTGAAATCTTGTCAAAATTAGTGGAATGGAGGTAGATTAGGTGTATTTTGTGTTTTTTTAATTGGCATGAGTAGTGATGAAGGTTTTGTGTAGATATGATGATGCCCTAGGCTGGAAAAGCACTTGTTTTGAGCAATTTTGATGCATAGAGGTAGGGTTTTGTTAAAGAGTTGTTAAGAGGCCATTATGGATGATGGAAAATGCATGTTTATACCTAAATGGATGTGTCTATGGTTTTGGAATAAATTTTTGTGTCTGGAAGAAGATTTATATAGGTGATGCTTTGGAAAAGTGGCCTAATTGGCCTAAGAGGGCAGCGTAGTAACATTGTTTCAGAGGTAATGGTCCAAAGTGACCTCAAGTGCTTTTGAGATATGTTTTGTAAGAGGTTAATGGGTATCTAAAATGATGGATGGTTTATGGTTTTTAAAAATATTTTACAATACATGACCAAGAAACTAGGTTTGCAGACCTACAAAGGAAACTAAGAGGTTATGGGAGAAGTTACCTTATTTAGGGTTTTAAGAATTGAAAGATTATTTGAAACTGATCAAATTATGATTGTGGAACTAATCCCTCCCTGATCTACATCGATTTTTTTTGGGGACTACCAATGTCTAGGAAAGGGCATGATTATCTATTTGTGGTAGTGGATAGGTTTAGCAAAATGTGTATTTTGATGCCTTGTAAAAAATAGGTCACAACTAAACTAACACCATACTTGTACTTCCAATTTGGATGGGTTCATTTTGGGCTTCCAACTTCTATTGTATCAGATTGAGATTATAGTTTCTTGGGGGAATTTTGGTCAACATTATGGGAGTGTATGTACACAAGAATGAAGAAAAGTATATCATTCCATCCATAGATAGATGGACAAAAAAAAGTAGTCAATAGAACAGTGGTTCATCTTCTCAGAGGTTACTGTAGTAAACATCCTAAGTGTGGGATGATAGTCTACATTATGTGCAGCATGCTTACAACCATGCAACACACTCTTCTACTCAAAGATATCCTTTTGAGACTTGTTTTGGTTATTTTCCAAGGACACTTATGGAGTTTTCTTTTGGGAAGGAAGATGTTAAAGATGTAAATCATGATGTATAAAAGGCCTTGAAGTTCATCTAGAATATCCAAGCAGTCCATTAGGCAGTTGAAGCACAACTGGAGAAGAGCCATGAAAAGTACAAATCCTGACATGATAAGCATCATGTTGATCATCAATTTTAGGTTGGTGATAGAGTTTGGTTACAAATTAGTAAGGAAAGAATGCAAGGTGAAGATAAGAAGCTCAAGTTGATCAAGTATGGACCCTTTGAGATTCAGGAAAAAATTGGTACAAATTATTTTCACCTAAATCTACCTCCTTATATATGCATATCTACTCAGTGGTTAATGCCAAGAATTTGAAATTGTATGAACCTCTTATGATACTGGATGAGGAGGTTGATGTTCAAGTTACTTTTGTTGATGATCTATCACCTGAGTACAAGAACGAGTAGCAGGAAGATGTCATCTTAGACAAAAATTTCAGTACTTCACGAAGGGGTGTTGTTGAGTACCTTAGAGTGGGATTGAAAGGGATGAATCCTAGCAAAGAAAAATAGATGATGGTTGGAAAAGTGAGGGAGTTGTACCCTCACTTACTTTCTGTGTAATCAAGCTTTTGGAGGACCAAAATCTCTCTAGTGGGGAGGATTGATCTAGGTGGATATGTTCACCAAAAAATTGATTGTTCCAAATGCTTAAGAAAACCTCACCATGTCAAAGAGCTTGTTGAGACAATTCCAATACCACTTGAATCACATCAAATGAAGTCTATATGAAAAATTTATGGTCAATCAAAGTTTGTGGGAAAAAGGTTGACCAAGAAAGTACAGATGCTGACATCAGCATGCTGATGTGGCATACACAGTGGTAGTTGATGATGTGGCATGACACATGGTTGGTGATGTGGCAGTCAATTCAATATAGCTTGCAATATGGACCAATGATGGTGTGACATGTGTCATTTTGGCACCAAGTAGAAAGGTGCCACGTGGCACTTATGGGTTGCTGCATTGTGGTTTGGTAGTTTGTTAAAATTTTGTTGGTGGGGGTCAAGCCAGTGACCTCCCCCTTCCTACATTCATTCCACACCAATACACCACATACTATATTTGGAATATAAAGCGATGACAGTGTTATTTATAAACTGCATAAATGCCATTTTGGGGTCGAATGGGTTTGAATTGCCAACCCCCCTGCATTAGCCATCGCTCATGCCAACAATCCACACATATTTGGTTGGATATGAGGGTGATATAACATATTTGAAATAGTAACTAAAGCCACTTTTAATATAGAAATAGAGAGGCTGGTGGTTTGAACCGTTGACGCCTAAAATAACAATTCCCATGTTTACCACTACGCCATGAGTTTGGTGCTCAAAATAGTATAGGTAAAAATGGTTTTTGATATGTTAAAATCTGCAAGCCCTCTCCTATGTAAAGACATATTAGCAAATTTTTGTATTAAGAAAGGGAGCCCATTTTTTTCATAAGAGATAAAGGACTCAAATTAGGATATATGGGAATCATATTGTTAACCCCTATATGGAATATGAAGATTTATTTAAAGGGGTATGAAGGGAATTAAAGGTATGGGGAATTAGATGATGAGATAATTTCAACTCTGTGCAAATAACTATGAGAGGATTTAGGCCAAGATAATTTGTACTTGAAGAAGGGGAATTTTCTTCATTTCATTATCATTCGAGGAGAATTTGTAAAGGCTTTGTAGTAGATTGAAGGTGCCTTATAAACAAGCATTTGGAGCATAATCAAGGATCGGTCACTCATTAGAGAGGGACTCAGAGACAACCACTTTGGTGAACTTCGTTGTCAATTTGTTGTCTTTTTCTTCTCTTTTGTGTTATTATTCCTATAGTTCTAATTTATTTAATGTCTTTTTGAGAACTTAAAAATTTGGTTTAAGACATTAAATACCGATTACATAAATTAACATTCACCAAGCAACTTTCATCATAGATCCTAATAGATCATCTTCCTCCTTATCACTAGTAAAACTCTCCCCTTGATCCAAAGAATCATCCATCACCTCTTTGTCACAAGGCTTTGGTCAACCCACAAGTCTATTAGATCTTCTGAGTTGAGCTGTTGGCATCCTTTACCTCCTCGTCCCTAGGTTCCTCCACCTTTGCACATTTGAGATTAACCTCCTCAATTAAGATATGAGTTGAGGAATATTTATAATTTTTGGTGGAAGGGGTTTTTAATTCCTCGCCGGGTCCCTTTTCCTAAGCCTAGAGTGGAGGGGTTATTCTCGAGGTCACAAAGACCTTGAGTTGCCTGAGTTTGACCATAATTTGGAGTCTTGGTCATTGTTTTACCACCAATAGGGTTAGGAGAAATGGTGGACAAAGGGGTGTCAATTATGGAGGGGGTTCACATAGAATCACAACAGTGGGGAGGCATGGGTAGCATCTAGTTGCTCAATGGGTTTCCTTTTTCCTTTAGATTTCCTCAGGTTAATCGAGATGGTCTCCAATGGGGGGAGTTGGAAAGTGAGGGTTCCTCAATCAAAACAACCTTTATTTTCTTAGGAGGGCACAAAGCAAGATGGAAGTGGTAAAGATGCAAAATGAGCCCCCAGTGAAGGGGTATGGGGGATTTTTCAAGGCATTTCTTATTTAAATCTAGAGCTTCCTTAATGGAGTTCTCCAAGGAGGTTAAAAGGTAAAATGGGAAGCTTATCAGGGAGTTGTGGTGAAAGTGGTTGAGGAGGGGGAAATGATAGAAATAGAAACATTTGTACTTCCCTTATGAAGTAAAAACTTCATTATCATAAGACATACCTTTTCCTATGGTGATGGTAACTTTTCCCTATCAAATCCATTGTGTAGTTTAATGGGTTTTTCTCCATCTTTCAAAAAGAGAGACAAGCTCTCATTATTTTCCAATTTGTTGTGCTTCTTCCATTTATTTCCTTTAGCATCCATACTAGTAGCTTGCGCAATAACTTCTTCATCAACATCACAAATTTTTTTGCCAATTTTTACTTTCATGTTATCCCAAGAGCGAGAAAACTATATGGAAAGGCTCTCATTGTTCCCTTTAAGACACTCCAAAAAAGGAGAGACCCCTCCATCACAACAAATATGCCAAATAGTGGCATCTATTGAGAACTCTTTGCAAGAGTTGGGTTCAATACAAACCCTATTACCACCCATGATAACCCCGCTCACCACATAAGTTGTAGAAACTTTACAAACCACATCAAAAACTCAAAACAAAACCAGAGAGTTGAGAAAAAGAAAAAAGACCACATCAGAGAGGTTAAAAGGTTGAGGTCCATGTCAAAGTAATAATGGTTATTACTAAACACCCTCCAAAATATATGTTGAACATGTCTCATACAACCAATAGTACAAATATTAAATGGAGAGGGGTTAACCTTGCTCAAGCTATCCCAATAACATTAATAATTAAACTCATAACATTATAGGAAGGATGATCTATGATCTTAATAGTCCCGTTAAGAATTTGGGAAGTACATTGGTCATGATTACAACATTGATTCTAGTTTTAACATAATAATACATTTTGAATAGACACCAAAAAATCAGGATGAACATGGGGAAACCATGATAGCAGAATGACCCACCACACCACACACTAGTCCCATCTAGATATCAACCCAAGAACCCAAGTTTGAGTTAGCATCCAAATTGATAGACAATAGTAGCGAAATATGGAAGTACCATAAAAAATAATATAAGATACAAATTTGAACTGGCCTACTCCCAACCGTATCCCAACACCAAAAATTCGAGCATGATGATAGGGCTCCAACCATCCCAACCAAAGACTCCATTAACTATCATTTTTAGAGACTAGGTAGTGCCACCTTGAGGTAAGGAGTTTTCTAACATAGTCTAGGAAGTAGGAGAAACTTCACTAGCACCTTAAGGAAACTTTCTCCATCCCCATTCTTGCCATAACATCAACAACCCTATTGCCTTCCTTATAGATATGTTTAATCTCAAAATTTTCAAGTCCCAAGAGTAGTTTCTGGAGGTCTAAATTTATGATATCTTCCAATGCCTAGCAAGGATGAGCTAAGTCTTAACCACATCAATGATTAGTTTTGAGTCCCCTTCAATGAGAAGGTTCCTAGTACCAATAGCTAGAGCAATCTTGACACCCCATAAGAGAGCCATGGCCTTCACACAGTTATTAGTGCTAACACCAAGACCTCCAACATAATTTACCACAATTTCCCCCAAGGGGGATCACAACATGCCACCACAACTATCCATACCTGGGTTACTATAGGAAACACCATCAAAATTAAGCTTACACCAACCAACCAAGGGTGGTAACAATTTGGTATTCAACCTAGCCATCTTCTTTGTGATGTCAACATTGTAGAAGGATTGAGGTAAGAACCATTGTGCAACTATGTTAGATTCCAAAGGGAGGGGGGAATCTGGGAAAGGCTAGTGGAAAACTGAGATATTTTCCAAAAGAAGCTTAGAGAAAGTCAAGAAGCCTCTTTTGGGATTTTTTTCATGTCCTTGAAAATATGATTTTTTATTTCCTTTCAAAGACTCCAACAAAGGCGTGGAGGTATTTTCTTCCATAACTCTTTAATGAGGGGATTATTGAAGGAGCTAACCCATTCCTTCGCAAGGGCTAGCCGTTCTTTATTCATGAGCTAGTAATTTGAAACTTCTGCAACATAAATTCCTAATTTTTTTTAGAAAATGAGCAATGTATGAGAATGTGGGGGATTGTTTCCTCATCCATGTTGCATAGGAAACATCTATTTGTTAATTGGAAGCCACACTTGATGAGGTTTTCTAGAGTCAATATTCTATTGTGCATGGTCATCCACCAAAAAAAAAATTAGGAAGGAGATGTTTGTTCTATACTTTCCCCTAGACAACATTATAGTTGTCACCCTTTAACAACATATTGTAAGCTGACTTGACAGAGAAGTTTCCCTTAGATTTTTGGCCTAAAAGAAACGATCCACTCTTGGAAAGATAGGGAACTTGACCCTGCAAACATATTTTTGAAGTAGTACAATAATTTGAAGGAGATGTTTTTGGCCTTGGCAACATTTCCAAAGTAATTTCAAAGAATTATCATTCAATAGGTAGTCAAAGATCAAAGGGCCATGGGAGCCTTTAGCAAAAGGTTGAATGTCTTTAAAATTAGGGTGGGAACTAAGGGGTTGGTTAGACAAGCAATGGTCATCCCAAAAATGAATGAGATGACCATTCCCAAGCTTTCACTTAAGGCCCAAAGAGATTAGACTATAGGTTTTGAGGATGGTGTTCCAAATTCGAGAGCCCCCTAGGAAACCAGGTTCAAAAAACACACCGTGAAACCTTAAATGTTTGAGGTACTTAATGCTCATAATAGAACACCATTCTTGATTGTTTAGGATTAGATACCAACCAATTTTAGACATCTAAGCATTATTTAGGTGGGGGATTTTCCTAATTCCCAAGCCTCCCTACATTTTTGGGAGGTAGACTTTATACTAATTAACTAAGGCCAATATTTTTCTTTTCTCAATTCCCAACCACAAGAAATTCCTTTAAATTTTTTCAAACTTCTCAACAATATAGGCCAAGATTTTAAAGAGAGATAGGAAGTATACCAGAATTCCTTGAAGAGAGGCAACAATAAGTTGTAACTTACCAACATTGCTCAATAGTTTGCCTCTCCAGCTTGCAAGTATTTTTTGCATGTGTTCCAATATGTAATTCCAAAAAGGGGGAAAACTTATTTAACTATGAGGGGGGCCCAAGTAAATTCCATGGAGATCAACACTTTGACAATCTAAGATGTTTTGAGTTTTTCTCCTTAAACCTGTATTAGTATTAAATAATTAGATCTTAATTTTATCATAATTGATACATTGGCCTGAGGCCTCAATATTGTTAGAAAGAAATATTTTCCAACACCTAACCTCAACCACTAAGGTGGCACCAAAGAGGATGGTATCATCCACAAACTGTTGCAGAGTTGAAGAAGGGAGAGTTGAAGTAGCTTTGACACCTCTAAGGCCACCATTCTCAATGAGCTTTAAAATGTTACTTCCCAAAACCTCCACCACCAAGATAAACAAGGAGAAAAGGGGTCCGAAAGAAACCCCTTGGAATTCTATTTACTAGGATCAATTACTTGACCGTGGTTACACAGTCCCTTATAATGTTGATTGAGTGCTCATGGAATCCCACATTTTTTAAGACTTTAAACTTAAAGTCCCATTTAACCCTATCATATGCTTTTGATATATCAAGTTTGAGAGTCATGACTAGGAGAAGGCTCTTTTCCATCAAATGCAATATGTCATGGGTTGAAATAGTTGCATCAAGAATTTGGCACCCAGGGACAACCCATTTTTATTATCATTTATCAATTTTCCCAATAGGGGTTTAATCCTATTTACTAAAACTTTGGAGAAGATCTTATAAACTATATTGCATAAGCTAATAGGTCTAAAGTCAGCAAGACCAGTAGGATCTTGAACTTTTGGGAAATGAGAAATGTAAGAGTTATTGAGATTTTAAAGGATTTTTCCAACATGAAAGAAATCTTTGGGCCCTAGTGATATCAAGGCCAACAATATCCTAAATTTTTTAAAAGAAGGCTAGAGGGAATCCATCCAGAACTAGGGCCTTATAGGCTCCCATCGAGAAGGTAGAAAGCTTGAATTCTTCATTAGAGATTGGAGCCATGAGGTGGGCATTATCTTCAAGAGACAAAGCAGTTGGTAGGTAGTTTAACAGTTGTTCTTCTAGCCCAGGGTCACAGGGAAGGGATTAGTCAGAGTAGGCCTAGTGGAAGTAGTTAGAGGCCATTTACCCAATTTGGTTATCATTTGTAACATGTTAGCCATGTTCATCTTTGAGGGATGAGATGGAGTTCCTTTTCTTGAGTTCTTGCCTCCCTCCTTTAGCCATTGTATCCTTGATTTTTGTTTTCACATAATTTCTTATCTTTTGAATTTATTTCTAGTCCATCCTCGAGGATTCTTCAACAATATGAGAATCCTCAAAGAGGTCTACATTGGAAATTTGGGTTTGGATATCAATGATTTTTTTAGTTAGCTCCTTTTGCACCAGAACATTCCCAAAATTAAACCATTCTTCTTTAGCCATGTGAAGAGAAGCATTTTCTAGTCAATATTTGTAATGAAGAATCTTGGTGGTTTGGATCCAATAGTATTATATCCTATTATTTGAACATAGAAATATCCATGTTTGAGATGAGATAAATTTCATGGTAATACATGTATGCCATTATATGAGTAAGTCTTTATTTATCATCTTAGAAGGGATTTAGTATGTTTGGAAAATATAAATATAATGAGGTATGTAAGATTAATTTTCTTATGATTTTTTTAATAATATGGAAGCTATATTTTTTAATTATTCGATAGATATGAGTAGATATAATCAATGATATTATATTGTGTAGTTGATATTATGCTATAATTTTAATTGCTCTTTTATTCTTGTTGTATTTTATGTATGATGTAAATGGTTATGAGTTATATGTTATAATTTAAACATTATTATGATTGTATAGTGGAATAATTAATTTATGTTGTGCATTTGAATTTTGGTAAGAGTTAAAATCTATTATGCACTCTTTTTCCATACATGAGGTAAATGAGTATGATAGTGAATAACAATATTTAAAGTTAAGTTAAAATGAATCCTTTGAACTATGTGAGTTTTATACATGTTTGTTTTGATTATATGGGAAAAATAGGTTTTGAATAGACCCGAAACCATTTACAACAAGTTTTGAATGGACCTGAAACCATTAACAAGCAGGTTTTGACAGGGACCTAAAACCCACACAATAAGAATGAGCTGCACAAGAATACAACAAAGATAGCCAACAACAAACCAACAGTAGATTACTAAATAAACGACATGACTACCTAGATCTGCATAAATCATAAAAGGTTTTAATAGGAAACTTAAACCCAATACAAATATTTATAGGGGAACATGAACCCAATAACCACCTAAGACGGCTAGGTAACCATCAACATGTAATAGCCAGACTGTTGCAAAACGCTTATCAACAATACCCCTCAAAACCAAACTCCCCACCTCAATAGGAGAGTTAAAAATATAGAAAAACATTGAAGAGCCTTAGCAATCACATAGCACCAGTCAACCCAAAACACCAACCTAACCTCTACCTCAATAAGAGGGGGATCACCTTTATAGGAGAGGATGAAATGAGTACCTAAACCATAGAAAATAAAACTTCCCACTTGATCCACAACACACATCTCCATCTCAATAGAAGAGGTATCCACCTCCAAAGGAGCAATATCCACCTCCAAAGAAGACCATAATTGTAAAAAATGAAGGGAAGCAACTACACCCATAGAAAGGAACAACATATCATCCTTTGGCATAATAGTGAACTAGAACACCAACAGAAAAGCAGAGCACTCAACCAACAACCATGATAGAAGATACGACTGAGCCAAAAACCAATACATTTGAAGGAGCTCAACACTCAGAAAAAACACATCCCCATTCTATAAAACAAACAATAGGACCCAAAAGGGGGAGAGCACATTGATCATCATACAATATTGGTAGTCCTAGAGAAAACCACCCAACATAGAACAACAAGAAACCATGGAAGCCACAACAACCACCAACCACTTCAACCTTCCAAGAAACATAGCAAAAAAAATAAATGAGGGAAAAGAACCAATCCACCAAGGCCATCCTAAACACCCAACACCAAGAGAAACACTCCCCATAGGGAATAGAAATATAAACATCACTGCAATGAAGTAGGACACAAAGAAGAGCAACCTCATTTCCAAGAAAAACAACCAACACCAATGAAGAGCCAATGGGGCTTGAAAGGATAAGGACAAGGCAAGGGAAGCCTCCCAATAGAGAGAGTAGAGAACAGGGAAGACAATGAATAACAACTTCCAACCCTACATGCCAGTCAGGGTCTGAAACATGTCAAAAAATGTCCAAAAACAACTCCACTAAAGGAAAACCAAAGACCTCAACCTGCAACAAAGAAAGCTCCCACACAAAGGCCCTAAATCCCAAAAAAGGCAAGAGGGAGCTAATAAAACTTGCAGACGGAAAGAGAAGAGAGTAGGAACAACAAGTAAAATCAATTTCCAACCCTATGATCCAATCAGGGTCTAAGAAATGGCCAACACTTTCCCCAAACAACCCCTCAATAGGAACCCCAAACACCACCCCCAACACCACACAAGTAGTCATAGAAGACCACAACCCAAAGACTAGCTCCCACTCAACACTGAGCTAGAAAAGCAAGAGAGACCACAGACAGAGCCAATAGATAAAACACAGAGGAGAGACTCTACAAAAGGAGCCATGCCCCAAATAGAGGAACAACTTGAACCAAAGAAAAAACTCTTCAGAAAAAGACCCCAAGCCGAGAGTAGAAACAAAACGGGAAGCACCAAACTAGAGGAACAAAATAAAGGAATCCCCCTAAGGAACAATAACCAACCAGAGTGCACAACATCATCCAAAAAAATGACCCCTCCAACTCCTCCGCCCTCCTCATTAGTAGCATCATCATCTCCTTCCTCATCCTCGTCCTTAGATTTCAAAATATGCCCTTCACTCCTACTCCCGTCCAGTGCCATTCTGTCTTATGGATGAATGTTAGATGTGCTTTAGTTTATACATGTTTGTTAATCCTAGAGTGAATGTAATTTTATTTTCCAACCATATCTAGATAACACTTAGTTTAGGGTTGTTATTCCCTTTTTCATATCTAACTTAGGATTATTCAATCATTTTATACCCTTGTCTTGGTTTATGTGACCTCATTTATTCCATTAATGTTCCTTGAAATTTATCCTCTCATTTTATGTTGGTTTTTGTCCCTTTATGTGTAACTAACTAACTGATATTTCATTTAGTTAAGGCTTGTGTAATCAAGGGTTTTCTTTAAATTTGGAGAGTTAGCAATAAACAATAAATAATCATCGAAACCCAAAGATTTTACGAAATACAAAGGAAGTAGATGAAAGAACAATTATACCTGATTGTTGATACCTCCATGATTCCCTTTAGTAATACCTTCTTGCTTGCTGGAGAATGCTGCCCTCAGATTTGTCTTTTGAGCAATCTAAAATGCCTAAGCCCTACAACAAGATTTGAAGGATTTGATATGCCTAAATGACTATGTCTACAAACCAATGCCTATGTCTAAAATAATGCCAAAATTGAAATACTAAGATTGCCTATGACCATGAACATGTGAGAGTAAATAAATGCCTATAGTAATTACGCCAAATGTGTGTGTCCTCAAAAATGAGAAGAAGATGGCATTTTATAGAAAAGGCCATTTCGAACGGACGGACGAGATAAATCAATGACAAGAACCTAAAAAGAACGATCCAGATTAAACCTGAGAATCCCTAATTAGGGTTAGGGAAAAATCCTTAATCAAACGGTCAGAATAAAATCGGATCGACGGTGGAGAATAAATGAGGAAATTAATTAGAAAATGAAGATTTTCAAAAAATCAAGAAGATGAGACTGCCTGATTTGCAAGATTCGAAAAATCAAAGAGATAAGATGTGAACTGAAGATAAGATTTGAAAAATCAAGAATCTGCCCGATTGCTTGATTTTTAGAAGATTATTTACTAATTTGAATTAAAATAATTCAAATTATGGATTTTGAGAGATAATAAATAATCTTTTTCAGATTATTTACCAAAAAGGACTGACAGTTAAGATTGACATGACATTTTAAATAATTTAATTTATTTAAAATGAGAAGAATATTAATTGGCAATTAAATAATTAAATTTAATTATTCAATTTAGGAGATGAGATTAATTAATTAAATTAATTAATCAATTCATTTAATTAAGACAATTAGTGACATATTAAATAAATAAATGTAATTCATTTATTTAATAATCAAGAAGAATTAAATGACAAGGGGAATAAAATAAATTAAGAAATTTATTTAATTAAAGAAAGACTTAGATAGTTAATGACGTACTTAATAAATAAATGAAATTTATTTATTTAATAATCATGAAGAATAAATGACATGAATTAATTAAATAATTTTGAATTATTTAATCAATAGTCGAATGTGGACCAAGGACATAATTAAATGTATTAATTATGCTAGGACGAAAATGGTAAAAATGAAGCTTAGGCTTAGGTCATTTTTAGGTGTCTACATTTTTCCCCTCTTTGTCATAATGTAGCATGTCGCATTGTGACAAAGAAAAATAAGCCAAGAATATGCCCCAGTGAGGGTACGGAGTATCATTGCCCCCTCGGGAAATTTTCAAATTTTGAGCCGGTGCCAGAAAAATTTGCAAAGGGTCCCGATAAATCAAATTGATGACCAGAAAAATAACGGCGCAATCGGTTTCGGATTCTGACATGTTTAAAGCAACTTACGAGGAAGTCAAAGGTGTTCAAATGAGCCTCCAGTATTGACTTTGTTTGAAAAATGTCATTTTGACCTTATAAATAGGTTGACAAAGGGGTAAAAGTCAATTTACTTTTACTATTTACCTTGCAAAACTTGAGAGCTCAGAGCAAAAGGCGCAGCAGCGAGGATGGTTATTCCAGTGTCAGAGCACCACGGAGAGATCGTGAGGACCTTCAGATGGCCAGAGGGCTCAGAGCCGGCGGTATGTATCTTAAACTCACTTTGTCATTTTATCGTTTTACGTGCTATTTAATGCTTTCTAGGGTAGTCAACGCATGCGCCGCGACGCATATGTGTTCGCGTAAGCCGCAATTGTCTTCGCGTTCGACGCATTTGATGCGTCGCGATGCAAGTCCCAAGTATAACGCGGTCGCTCCGGTGGTTCGTGCCGCATTTGATAATTCGTGCGACACAAGTGACTTATCGAGTTGCATTTGACCGCTGGAAAGCCGCAATCGATATTTTGCGACACAATTGCTATGTTGGAAGTCACAATTGTAAAATCATGTCGCAATCACCATGTTGCGACGCATTCGCAAAATTTCGTGACGCAAGTGTCTTATCGGAACGCAATTGTCATGTCGACTCGCAATTGTTGTTTTGAACGACGCAGTTGTGTTTTCACGACGTAACTGCCTGTTTGCGATGCAACTGCTTCTTGGCGACGCACTTGCCTGTTTCATTAATAAAACTTGCTTTTGTGTTTACATGGCCTTAGTTGCCTTTCATGATGTTGACATTTGTCCTAGAAGTGCTGATGCAGTGTTCGTCTTTTTGCAGAGGCAGCTTGCCCCTATCTACACGAGAGAGAGCAGACCGACCACCTTTCGGTTTGCTGATCAGCTGGGCCCACGAGAGCGGCGACGATTGATGCGACTAGGTCTTTTTTATGCTGCATTCATGCCCGCCATTCGGGCGAACAGGGGACTATTGACTGCCTTGTGTGAGCGGTGGCACTCCGAGACCTGTTCTTTCCACCTACTGACAGGTGAGGCCACCATTACCCTAGAGGATGTCTACCGTATTCTCTGGATTCCTATTCGAGGGGAGCGGATTGTGTATGATCCACGTCATGGTGAGCAGACCTTTCGTGCGTATTATCAGGATCAGGGTGCCGGACTCGGCATTCAGGGTTATGAGATCCATTAGGAGTTCCTAGCAGAGCACTATGGGCGCTTCGATGCGTTCTTGGTGACGATGATTGCGGGTATCCCGATTCCTGACCAGCGAGGTCATGGATTTTCGATTGGTTGGGGGGACATCCTGGTCGGCATGAGACGGGATAGGACAGTTTATGCGTGGGGTCCTTGCCTGCTAGGGATGCTTTACCATCAGCTTCACGACGTCATGTACAGGAGAGGAGAGAGTATCTCCTGTGGGACTACTCTTATGATGATCTGGGCATGGGAGCACATTGCCATATTCCGCCCTCCTATTGAGAGACTGTAGCTAGCCGAGGGGATGCCCTACTCGTACTACTATGCCAGCGCATTACAGCAGACCCATATGGGCGAGACAGGGTGGTGGCGGCATCAGATCGATACCATGGTGACGTTCATCTGGAGGCCGTACAGGGATTGTGAGGCATGGGATGATGAGGACGGGCATCTTAGCTTTTGTAGACAGTACAAATATCTTATTGGTAGGATAGTGCAGATGTCCTTGATCATTGAGATGTACCTGCCACAGCGTGTATTGAGACAGTTTGGCGAGCAGCAGGATATGCCCGTGGGGACAGCAGAGTATGCCAGGTCATTTAGAGAGTATGCATGGGGCCCGGCCATTCCAGTGGCCTTTGCGACACAGCAGATAGACGGGTTAGTAGCCCAGGCCTGGGGTTGGAGAGGAGGAGCAACAGATCTTGGTACGACGCTAGCATATGATCTATGGTGGCAGGCACGCCGACCAGTGCCCTTGACAGATCCGGACGGGCCAGCCCCAGTTGACAGGCGGTCAGTCATTCCGCGAGTGCCATGGGTCAGACGAGGTGGCAGAGGCAGAGGCAGAGGCCGAGGCAGGGATGGAGATGACGGAGGCAGAGGTGGAGGCAGGGGTGGAGGAAGGGATGGAGGCAGGGGTGGAGATGGAGGCAAGGACAGAGACCGGGGAGGAGATGATGGCAGAGATGGGCGGAGGCGACATCGAGATGGGCAGCGACAGGTCTGGAGGGTACGCCCACGAGTGGCGAGGGCGGCATTAGATGCCATCCCAGAGGTTGGTGAGGAGGGTGAGGGTGAGGAGCAGCCCAGACAGGAGGGAGAGGGCGAGGAGAGATAGGAGGAGGAGAGGGCAGTGGGTGGACAGGAGGAGGAGGCCGAGGGGGAGAGACAGGAGGAGGATGTGGAGGTGAGGGGAGAGGCGGAGGATGCAGAGGTGAGGGGAGAGGAGGAGGATGTGAGGAGACATGAGGAGGAGGCGGAGGCAGAGAGGCATGAGGATATGCCAGAGATGGAGGTGGAGGTGGGTGGGCAGGAGGAGGAGGTGGCAGGGCAAGATGATGATGATGACGAGGAGGATGATGCCATAGGTGGGGCCGAGAGACTTCTCAGATGGCAGATGGTGGAGGGGGAGGAGGAGATACCGTCCACTTCAGGGTTGCCACCAGATGCTACAGCCAATCAGAGAGTGGTAGACCTTCAGCAGAGATTGGATGCCAGCTTGGCACAGGCCAGGTCTCTATAGTCAGCTTTGGAGGTAGCCCGAGTAGAGCAGGATTAGGCGGTGATCCGCCAGCAGGATGCAGCCCGTTGGTGTACCGAGTTTGCAGCTTTGTGTACAGGACCTATGGGAGACATGGCTCGGGAGTTAGCCAGAGTTAGCACAAGATTGGGGTAGTACCAGACTCTCTATGAGCAGGTAGTGCCGCCAGAGCGACGAGATCCTACCTTGTCCCGATCACAGACGAGGACAGGAAGTGGGCATAGGTCAGGTAGTGGCAGTGGTACTAGGAGCCATACCAGTGTCGGAGGGTCTACCTTGACAGGACATACTTCAGGGCACAGGTCCCATCATTCGCACAGGCACACTCCGGGTCACCATTCAGGGCACAGTCATGGTTCCACTGGTTCAGTGCAGAGGCCAGGCCAGGTACAGCCGCCAGTGATTGATCCTTCTGCTTCTCAGAGTCCAGCTGCAGTGACTTCACAGGTGTTTTATACTGTTGAGATGACACCTGCCTTCTCAGTTCTGACAGTGGCACAGGCAGAGGTCACTACAGGACCACCTACTGTTTCAACGCCCGTGACAGAGTTGCCTCCACCACATTCTTCACCTCGAGGGGATGATGAGGGCCTACCCTAGGGGAATTTTGTATTATGACACATTATGTATATTATATGAGCTTGCAAGCTCCATTTTTTGGGATATCCGTTGACTCTATCCTGTGACATTGTACCTTTTTGAGATGATTCTATATGATTATGCAGTTTTGACGCGGCCTACATGTGTTATGTGATGCTCTCTGCTTTATATATTATGACATGTATGATGTTTAACTTATGATGCCATGTATGTACTATGATGCCTATTTGTGATTTTTTTTGATGTCATGATTATGCAATGCTTATTTATATGATTATGTTAATGATGTGCATGATGTATATGATTTAATGCCATGTATGATGTATGTATGGGCCTAATGCAATGTATATGATTATGTATGCACTTATGTTTTTTGGATGTCACAGGATATCATCGTGGGATGGACGAGAGAAGACGACGAAGCTGATGAGAGAAGATGACCAGATCGAAGAAGGGAAGACATGAGCCCTATGAAAATGCATGTTAATTCCTAGACCAAATCCTTCAAAACTTTACTGTAGGACTTTTAATATTTATTGCTCTTAATCATCATTGGGCAAACTGTTGTAATGGCCAACAAACACCATGATATGACATAGATCAAGGTGTGCAAGGTCGTACCATTACATAAGACAAACAGTCACAGACAAGGATGATCATGACTCATACTATGAGCATGATTGCCCCAGTCTTGTTGTCATAATTAACCACAAACAGAAAAAGACAAGGACAGGTCATGAAACGTCGCTGCTTCTCTAAATCCTGTTTCCAGGACATCTTTGAGAAACTAGTGACATGACTGCCAAAATACAAAAATAAAGTCCCTATCATGATATGTCGTTGCTTTTCTAAATCCCAGAATCAGGACCTCGCTGAGAAGCTAATAGTCATGCGCGTCAATTGTCATGCTACGTCGCTGCTTCTCTAAATCCTACTTATTGGGATCTCGCTGAAAAACTAATAACATGATAAAAGATCAAAAAGACAATTTGTCAAGTGTTTGCCAAGTGCATCTGGATATTCACTGTTCTGGCGCCAAGATGCGCTGTTTGATAATGTCGAGATGTCGAAATGTTCAAAGTTTTGATTGACCTTGGAAAATGCCGAGAATTGGTGAATTCAGGAAGGACACATCCTGAATAATTCCGATGTTGAGAGGATTTGATCCCTAATGGTCGTAAGGGGTCCCTCAAAATAATGATGATGCCTAGGAAGGACACATCCTAAGGCATAAACGACAGCGTTGATTCTTCAGAAGGACACATCTCAAGAATACTGCTGTCGCGAAGAGTGATCTTTAAATATCAAGAGAATCACTCAAAATGTCAAATGACGATGACGACGCCTAGGAAGGACACATCCTAAGGCGTAAATGACAGAGGTTATCGTTCAAAAGGACTCATCTGAAGACTAACCAAATTTTGACAGTTTGACGTGTTTATGATGATTTGACTTGTTTTGACCAAGTTTGACTTGTGTTTGATCGTATGCCGATATTGTCATGATGATATGAGTGACATGTTGATGAGATTAGCCATGTTTGAACAAATGACTGTTTCACTTTGGTTTAGGAGTTTCCCCATGTCGAAATTGATTGAAGACTTTTGACGTGTGTGCCAGTGTAGTGCCATGAACCCTAATGGACTGGCCTAGTTAAGCCTCGGGGGCTCATCAATAGATGGCCTTGCCTACGTCATACACTCAGAGACCTCGTAGTTCGACACGACCAATGACTTTGTCTTGGTGAGCAAAGATTGCGTCATGATTTTATTTTGACAAACCTAAAAGGACTGACCTAATGTCTCGGGGACTCAAGCATGAGTCTTGCCTACGTAGCAAATGCGCAGAGACAACGTAGTTTGGACAGATGATGAAGACTGATTTGACACGACAAGAGATGCCCATGTGTTGGCGCTTTTCAACCAGTCAGATGTTTTTGTTTGGTTTTGTTCAGGACATTTTATGATTTTTAGGTCTTTTTTCAGGACATTTTGCGATGTTTTTGGGTCTTTCTTCAAGACTATTTGCCAATGTTTTTGTCTTTTTTCAGGACTTTTTGTGATGTTTTTGGTCTTTTTTCAGGGCTATTTGCCAATGTTTTTGTCTTTTTTTAGGACTTTTTGACAATGTTTTTGTCTTTTTTTTTTCAGGACTTTTTGCCAATGTTTTTGTCTTTTTTCAGGACTTTTTGCCAATGTTTTTGTCAAGATCATGTGTGACATCCACTGCAGTTTCATGATAAAAATTTTGCCCCCAGTTAGGTCTAAGACTTAGCCATTTGCAAGGGACATGGACGGGATGCTGCTGACTTGGTAGACGGACAATCGTCAGGACTTGCTGTCAATCATTTATCTACTAGGACAGGTAGGGTAGGATGTGATGGCGATTTTGCAGAATAATGGTAGGAATACCTTTCATCCTAGGCCAAGTTAGACCAAATGAATGTAGATGGCAGAGCAATGATTGATTACGCATGGCGCCTGTTTGCCAGGTTTTCACCACGGTACTTGTCCAAAGTGCCTATTTGCCAGGTTTTCACTATTGAACGAATCTTTTTTCTCTTTACTATTTTCTTGACTTTTTGATTTTTTTGGTGTCACCAAGACACCTATTTGCCAGGTTTTCATCAAGGTGACGATTTTTATCATTTTTCAATTTTTTTTTGTATTTTATCATTCTCAGCTCCATCTTCTGATGCTATGCGTAGAACCTTCAGAGATGTAAACTGTTGATGGGTTCTGTCAACTGTTCCCCATCTGGAGTTGCCAATTGATAAGCTCCAGAACCAAAAGAAGATATGATAATATAGGGACCTAGCCAGTTTGGTTCAAATTTTCTTGTATTTTCTCTATCTGCTTGGTTCTTGGGGTTCTGCATTAGAACTAGGTCGCCGATGTCAAACTTTCTGACCATAACCTTTTTATTGTAGCTGCGACAAAGGCAGTTCTGATATGCTTGGAGATGATTCAGTGAGTTTTGCCGTCTTTCTTCCAGCATTTCCAGCTCATGCAGGCGTGATTGTCGGTAGTCCTCTTCATTAGTAAGACCCTTCAAGGAGACTCATAGCGAAGGAATTTTGACCTCAATGGGTAATATGGCTTCAGCACCAAGGACTAGGGCGAACGGGGTGGCCCCTGTAGGAGTACGAATGCTAGTTCGATAAGCCCATAGAGCAGGGTTAAGTTGTATGTGCCAGTCACGGCTAGCGTCATTGACAGTCTTTTTTAAGATCTTGACAATGGTTTTATTGGACGCCTCAGCTTGGCCGTTTCCTTGCGGGTAGTATGGAGATGAAAAGTGGTGTTGGATATGGAATCGTTCACATAACTCACGTACGTCTTGGTTTTTGAATGAACATCGTTGTCAGTGATGATGGACTGCGGAAGGCCATACCAGCAAATGATGTAGTTGATGTAGTTGAGGATGAACTTTGATATTTGTTTGCCAGTAATATATGTCAATGGAATGGCTTTAATCCACTTTGTGAAATACTCAGTGGCGGTAATAACGAATTTATGGCCGTTGGATGAGGTTGGATGAATCTTACCCACGAGGTCGAGTCCCCATTGAGCGAAGGGCCAAGGAGAAGTGATGGGCCAGAGTTCTTGTGCTGGAGCATGGACCAAGTCACTATGTATCTGAAATTTGCGACAAGTCCTGACATATTCAATTGCATCTTTTTCCATTGTCGGCCAATAATACCCAAGTCTCGTCAGTTTCTTAGCTAGCGTAGGACCACTCGAATGAGATTCGCATATACCGTCGTGCACTTCTCATAAGGTCGTACATGCTTCGTCGATGTCAAGACATCTAAGGAGTGTATCGTCGAAACTACAACGATATAGGGTGTCACTAACAATGGCATACCTTGCAGATTTTCTAATGAAGGACTTCCGTTGGTTATTTGACAAGTTCGGTGGGAGGGTGTGAGACTTTAGGTAATCATAAATGTCTTGATACCAAGGAGAGTTGGGACCAACAAGTTCACAAACCATTTTTGATTCTGGGATATCGTATGCCGGTATCAAAAGCTGTTCTACTAAGAATTCAAATTGTGGCACATTTTTAGGGATGTCCAAGAGAGAACTGATAGTAGCCATTGCATCAGCTGCCTTATTATGTGCCCTGGGGATTTGCTCAAAAGAAATCGATTGAAAGTATGTCAAGAAACTATCCACCATCCTCTTGTAGGGAAGCAACTTCTCATCCTTTGTTTCATAGTCATTATTCACTTGGTTGATTATTAGCTGGGAATCCCCGAATAGAAGCAATGTCTGAATTTTCCATTTGATTGCCAACTTGAGACTTGTGACTAGTGCTTCATATTCAACAATGTTATTTGTACAAGGGAAAGCAATCCGAAATGATTTAGGAATTGAATCCCCTTGTGGTGTGATAAACAGGATTCCAATGCCTGAGCCATGACCAGTATGAGACCCATCAAAATACAGTTTCCATGGTGATGTCAGTTTCGCATGAAAAATGGACTCATCGGGAAAATCAGTTACTAATGGATGAGTGGCTTGAATTAGTGCGTCTACTAGTTGATCTGCTATTACTTGCCCTTTTATTGCTTTGCGCTCAACATACTGTATGTAATACTCGCTTAGGATCATGACCCATTTTGCCAACCAGCCTGTTAATGCTGCTCGACTTAGTAGATATTTCAATGGATCAATCTTGGCAACCAGTTGTGTCTGATGACTGAGCATATAGTGTCTTAGTTTTTGGGATGCAAAGACAACAGCGAGGCATGCACGTTCAATGTATGTGTAGTTCAACTCATAGCCTATCAATGTGTGGATGATGTAATAGATTGCTCTTTCTTTTCCTTCATGATCATTTTGGGCCAGCAATGCCCCCAGTGCTGAACTAGTAGTCGAGATGTATAGAATCAAAGGCTTTCCATGAATAGGCGGCATGAGTACTGGTGTTGACAGCAAGTAATCTTTGATTTGCTGGAAGGCCTCTTGACATTTATCCGTCCAGACAAAGGGGACACTTTTGCGCAATAGGTATTGGAACGGATGGCACTTATCCGCCAACTGGGCTATGAAACGGCGAATAGATTGTACTCTACCCTGCAGAGTTCTGAGTTCACTGATCCCTCTGGGCGCAGGCATGTCTATAATTGCTTTGACCTTTTCCGGATCGACTTCTATGCCTCTTCGGGAAACTATGTATCCCAATAGTTTTCCTGACGTGACCCCAAAAACACACTTCTTAGGGTTTAGCCAAACTTTGGACTCTTCAAGTCTCTTGAAAATTATGTCGAGTACCCTCAAATGGTTTTTCCTAGTTGCTGATTTGGCCAACAGGTCATCTACATAATCCTCCATTATATTGTGCATCATGTCGTGGAAGATCGTGGTCATAGCCCTTTGATATGTGGCACCTGCGTTTTTGAGACCAAAGGGCATGACGTTCCAACAATATGTACCCCATGGGAAAGTGAATGTTGTTTTGTGTTGATCCTCAGGAGCAATGCAGATTTGATTATAAGCAAAGAAACCATCCATGAGGGATAGCATCTCATGTCCTGTAGTTAGGTCGACTATGATGTCAATGTTGGGCAAAGGAAAGTCATCCTTTGGACATGCCTTGTTTAGATCCTGAAAGTCTGTACATACCCGAATTAGCCCATTTGGCTTTGTCACCGGCACTAGATTGGAAATCCATTCAGCATAATCTATAGACCTTATGAATCCGGCATCTAGTAATTTTTTAAACTCATCCTTGACCAATAGAGCAACTTGAGGGTGCATTTTGCGCAACTTCTGCTTGACTGGTTTAGCATTGGGTAATAGTGGCAGATGATGCAGAACCAGTTTGGGGTCTAATCCTGGCATATCCGCGTAGGACCATGCAAAGTTGATTTTCTATTCTGTAAAGAATTTATGAAACTCTGGTTTCTCTTCATCAGTCAATGATGCGGAAAATAGGACCATCTTGGGGTCTTCAGGTTGAAATGTTATCCTCTATTGTGTCCTCAATAAGCATGGCCGATTTCTCCTGTTGTACGGGGAGAAAGTCCAATCCTCCATCTTTGGGCACCTCGAGAGGTTTTCACCCGCAGATTCGTCCTTTATTTTTACTATTTTATCGTCAAGAGGTGCCTTTCGGTTTTCACCTAGAGACGTTTCATTTTTTACTTTATTTTTACTTTTGCGACTAGAGGACTGGACAGTCTCGCCGAAGTATGCGGTGCAGTCTAAATCAATAGCAAATCCTGATTTGTGGTCCCCACTGGGTATGCCTTCTCGTAATACCATGAATTCGGCAATGGCTTCATCATTTTGGAATGTGTCCAGAACTGGCGGTCCTTGTTGGTCCCAATCGACTAGTTCTGGGAAAACTAAAGAGATGCCATCGTCAAGGCTAGTGAATTGGGGTGAGGATGCGGACAGCATGCAGATGGATTCGTTGATGTTGTAGATGAGGTTATCATCATCCAACTCGACATCGGACTCTATCCAATATTCTCCTTCACTAGTGTCATATTCGTTGTCAAAATAGGGAGTGAAGGTTGTAGAGCCCTGGTTATCAATGTCATCTGACACTTCTGATAGATTAGACTGAGGGGGGTCAGATGATGGCTTTTGTGTTTTATGGGAAGTGGTAGTAGGGCTTTGACTATTTGGTGCCTGTTCGATTTTGAATGTTTGCCAAAATCATTGTTCAGAGGTCAATTCCCCTGGTTCGACAAACAAATCATCAAGACAACAGTCACTTAGGGATCGTTATGAGCCAAATTCCCACTCGTGGGAGTCAGTTTCGGTGAGGGGTTCCCTAGTAGTCTTGACATTGTCAGAAGCATGTACTCGCTCATTCAAAAGTCCAGAGGTACGTCGATCGCCATTGGCAAGTGATCCAAACCCTAATCCAAGATACTTCAGAATTTGGAAAGTTTCTATGGGTTCCCTTCAGCTTGTTTTGTCTTTTCCTAGGCCACTAGTACCATCGTAGCCTTTACCCTTCATGAAGTCATAACCTTTGCCATATATTTGAACTGGTAATGGGGGTAATGTGACCGTATCCTTATAGATCCATCCTATGATGTCAGCAAGGTCTTCCTCACTCATGTCTCCCCACTTGATAAAAACTGTATTCGGTGGGACTATGAAGGTTTCCTGAGGTTCCATTCAGAAACATGGTCGACCATAGTCCTTGGGAGATCTAGGCATTGTTGTTATGTTGTATGCTGTGTGCAGTTTGAATTCTCCGCAGCCAAGGTCCTGGATTTTGACAGTTGATTTAGTCTTAGGGTTGGTGGAAGGTGATGGTATGGCAGAAGACGTGGATGGAGCGGATGTGGAAGATGACGTGAGTGTGGAGGAGTCGATGTACTTGGATGACGAGGAGCCAGGTGCTTCTCGATTAATAGGTACTCAGTTTTCGGAGATACCCCTTAAATTGGTACAATATTGGAAAGGGTCGGGGTCTCCGTATATGGTGACTTCTGTACCGTCAAAAGGAAACTTGAGGCATTGGTGGTATGTTGACGGAACGGCTTTTAAAGCGTGGATCCATGGATGGCCAAGTAAAATATTATATGGTAGTTCCAAATCCAGGACCTGGCAGGTTGTGTCTACAATGACCGGTCCCACTCTGATAGGGAGAGAAATAACACCCCTTGAAGAGCGTTCCTCGTCATCGTATGCTTTGATCACTATGCTTTTCGTTGGGTCTACGCATGCATTAGAGAACCCAAGAGCCTTAACCAATTTGAGGGAGCATATATTCAACCCTGCTCCGCCATCTACTAAAACCCATCTAACTTTGTGCTTGTGGACAAAAGTTTCTATGTGTAATGCATCATTGTGGTTGGTTTTATGTGATGAGTAGTCTTGATCCAAGCAGGTGACGTGGTGTGGCATGGTGAGATATCCCACCATAGTTTCAAACTGATTGACATCGATGTCCTTAGGGACCGACGACTCTAGGAGAGTTTTGTCTAGGATTTCTTTGTGCGCAGGAGAGATACGAAGCAGCTTAAGGATAGATATTTGCGCGGGAGTCTTTCCTAGTTGGTCAATGAGGTTGAATTGACTTTTGGGTTTCCACTGTTGTGGGGTTGAGACAGGTTTTGGCTGTTTAGCTGATGCGGCAGGTTGTGATTGTTTAGCCGATGGGCCCGGTATTGTGATTTTGGCTTGTCTAGGAGGAGGCGGACCCGCTATAGTGACCTTGCCACTGCGAGTAGTAGCATTACACTGGGGTTCTCTCTTGACCGTAATGGTATTGATGTACCCATCTTCAGTTCGGACATTGTTTATAATTGGTCCACTAGAATAATCATACTTGACTCGGGCGAAGTTAGCTTAGTTCTGTGAACCTGACGTGGACGCATTATGAGAACCATGATCCTGCAGTGGATTCTTGTGGATAGTATGATCTACATTGGAGGTGAATTGTGATCCACCTACTTCGATTGTGCGATTTTGAATAAGATCTTGAATTAGGTTTTTCAGTTGTCGACAGTTAGAGGTTGTATGTCCTTTGGCTCGATGGTATTCGCAAAGTGCATTGTCATTCCACCATGATGGTTTGAATTGTCCTGGGTCATATGGTTTGATTTCCGAAAGTGTGATGACCCCGTGCTGGATGCATTTCTTAAGGACTTCTTTAATGGGTTCATCCAAATGGGTGTATGTGCGACCCCTAGGAAATTGTCTCATTTGTCGATATTGCCCTGGACTGTTTTGACCACCTTGGTTGTTTGAAAAAGTATTGGGAGGATGTGTCAATGTCGTTGTTGGTCTATTTTGTTGTTGAACCCCTTTCAGGGCTAATACGGGACCTACAGTATTTGCAGTCTTGGCATCAACAACACCGTCATTTGTAACGTGCTTATTCTTAACCCAATATTTGTTTTTGTCAGCTGGTGGATTGACGTTCGTGTTTTTGGAACCATATCTCAGTTCTCCCTTTGCGATAAGGGCTTTCTCAATCTGGACTCCCTTTTCAACCAATTCTGTGAAGTTTGTGCAACAATGTATTTGCAATGCGAATTTTAGGGGCCCTAGAAGTGTTTGGACGAACATGTCAACTTTTTCCCTTTCGGGGAATGTCAATGTGACATCGACTAGCAAGGCTTCTCCATTTTTGAAAGAATGGAATAAATGTCTCACCAGAGTCTTCTTGCGTGAGATTGCACAAGCTAGTGATAGAGGTATCCATGTCAATGTTGTACGCGTAATTTCTTATGAATTTTCGTTTGAGCTCATCCCATGTCTAGATATCTTTTTGAGTTGAAAACCATTCAAGGGCTTGACCCGCCAAACTTTTGGAAAAAAGTCTCAACAAGTATGTTGGTTCGTAGGCGATATCCATACAGTTGGTTGCGAATTCGCGAACATGTTCAATGGGATTTGTCTTGCCTCTATATTTTGTGAAGTTGGGTGACACGTATCCTGGTGGAAATGCAGGCATACATAAGTTCGTGTCGAAAGGGTATACATCCAGGTCATATGATATTTCTGATTTTCTGCCTGAAACATACATGTTTTGCATATTTTTCTCCATATCTCTCATTCTTGCTTTGAGTTCATCTATGGTAGGGTCGTTTACGTTTCCGTATGTTGGGTTTCCTGGTACACCATGTGTTCCTGTCTGGTGTGCGTGAATGGTGGTATATTATGGTGGTACAGATTGTTGCGGTACATATGACATGTGTTGTTGGTATTGGAAGTTATGATTTGGTGCCTGTTGATGAGTATGAATGTTGGATGAGTATGTTGGGATGTGTCCCCCAGCCATGTGTGTCATTATTTGGGGGATGTTGTGACCATGACTGTTATGGTATGTCAATGATGTCATGGGTTGTGTTATTTGGCCACCTTGTGTAAATTGTTGGTTTTGTACAAGGGGGACGTTTGTGTTTGTACCTTGGGAGGTAATGACATTTGACTATGTTGTCGTGTTAACATTTTGTTGTTGTCCTTTAATAAAGATACGTCCTGTGGCTCCTCCCAAAGGATTTTGTGAATTACTACTGAACGGATTTGTCGAAGTTGTGTTCATGGTCGTAGATGTAGTTGTCACGGGGGGATTGTTGTGACTTGATGATGCCCCCGTGGTATTTACTGTTGCAGTAAAAAGGGGATTAGAATAATTTTCCCATGTTGTTGAGGAGCCAAGAGTGGTTCCATCTGATTGGGGTAGTGTTGTGGATGTTGTGGATGATTGTGATCCCCCAATAGATGTAGCATTTATTGTGTTGGAGATGTTTGGGATGTTGGGAGTGGTATTTGTTGTTGTTGTGGTCTCAAAGGAAGTATTGCTCGTAGTATTTAAAAGTTGACCACTATGTGACATGTTATTTGCGTTGTTGGCATTAGGGTCATGAAGTGTCAAATTTAGCGTGTTGGCATCAAATCCTGGTGGTAACTTAGCTCCTTCACTCAAGAGCATAGCTACGAATCTGTCTCTGTCCTGACGAGCTATTGCTTCAGCCATCTGATAGGCCTCTGGGTCTTGTGTCAATGCCTCTATGTGTTCTTGAAGTAGTTGACCATTTTCATCTCTTTGCAAGTAGAGTTCGAATGTACTGTTTGGCGAGGATTGCGTTGTTGTTGGAGGTTGATTGTCTAGATTGGTAAATGGATCGTACAAGGTCCAGTTTGAGTCATATGGAGGATTGTTGACAGTAAATGGAGGGTCTTGTCTAAAGTTTTCCATTTGTCTCTTTTGTTTTTGAAGTCTGGTTTCAACCATAAATGAGATTGCTCAAATAGGAATGACAACCTAAATGCAAGTATGACACTATGTGAAGTCTAAGGTTCAAGATGAAAACTAGAATGACTAATGTTTTTGGATTTTTTGTGAATAAGGATATGCAATTTCTATGCAATGTAAGACAAGGTTATCTAAGCACCTCTAAACTTAAACTTTGTTTTTGATTTTGACTGCTAAAGGACTTCGTTGGAAATGACAAGTTGACAAGGTCTAAATGACTAGTGAGTCTCCCTAACTAGACTTTTGAGTTGGAAGAATCTCACAAAAGAGGACAATGACTAAATGAGGTTTGATAACTTAGTCCAAGAGGGTCTAATGTCGAAAACAATGACTTTGCAAAGGTGTGCTTAAGATTTTCCTAATCCTAAGTATGCAAATATGGACCTAGGGACAATGTAATGTTGAATTTATGAAACTAGAAGGAATGATGTATGAAACCTATGGTGACTAATGCAATCTTAGACAATACTTTGAGCAATATCAAGTTTGGTTTCTGACAGAATCTTCTTGATGACAGTGTTTGACAAATGGTTGAAAATTTGAAGACCTCAGGTTTCGACTTTGAAGTTTTAAAAATTTGACAGGCAAATGCGTCACAGTTTGGAAAATGCGGTTCAGTTTTGCAATTGCAACTTTCTCACTGTCAAATGCGGCTCGATTTAGCATATGCGGCTTTTAAGTTGACAGATGCGTCGTGACACCTACAGATGCGGCGTTCTGAGTCTCAAATGCGGTTTATCGGAGCAGTTGCGTTGCAGGAAATCACTTGCGGTTTGACAGATGTGACTTAGTTTAGTTTCAACATGATTTTCGTGTTGTTTTGATGGAAGTTTTGACTTGTTTGATGAATGTTTTGTTTGAACTGTGACAGAACCAGAATACACTTGACAAACACATCATTTTGAATGTAACCAATCACACATCAGATAAGCACAATCCTAAAAAGGCCAATAGGCCAAGGGTTTGTATACTTGGTATAGCCCACCGATATACCCCGGATTGGTGATAAACACCTTTCCTTCTCGAGAGCGGATAGCTTAGAATTTTGGTGGCATTGGCTCCCCTCCACGGCTCATTAACGTCATTCAAGCACACCAAATTCAGGTTCTTTGGGTAGTGACATCCCAAGAATTACTATCTCTACTCAAGGGGATCAGTAGTGAGTGTCTTTAGGCATGATACTGTACCCTGCACTATACCAAGCAACGACCAATAGAATGGTTGGACACTAAGACAAGAGGTGTTTAATTCGGGCATTCCGTTCGTGGGGCGTGATCCATGCGGCGAGAGTCCCCTTTCAGATCCATCTCGTCGGAACCACGCTCGTGATTCTTGGGCTTTCCCCAAGAACCCACTTTTATATACCGGCTGGAAGTCCCTCGGTGTCAGGGTGCTACCGGTCTGAGTCGTCCTGTGGTGAGTAATTTTTCCCACCAGAACAGGCCCAAGTTCTAGAGTCAGTAACTGTTTCTCTTACACCCGGGATTGCACGAATGCGCAAGGGGAGAGGATACTCCGATATACCGAATCGTGAAGGGTAATTAGCAAATAAAGATGGGTCTGGTTTTCTGATCATGAGGTTTTCACCAAGTGAGAGCATACTCACCTACCATCTTGCAAGCACAATCAATCAAAGAAGACATGCGTTCTTTTTATATGCACCAAATTCAAATGTTTACTACTCTAAGAAAAACAAGCACAAAGTTTTGTTATTCCTTCTTTGACATGCGAATCTGCAAACAATGAATATTAGTAGTTTCTTATGCAATGGTCTTCGACAAACGAATGAGGATTGCCACACGCTACAAGAAAAGATTAGTAACACAAGAAAAATCTAATCTAGTCTAGTTAACATGCCGGAATAAAAAAAAACATAGAAAAAATAGAAAACCAGAAAACCAGTAACCAAAAAAACCCGAAAATCTAAAAATCAAAATGGCAAAACTGAAAGAAAATTTTACCAAATAGTTGCGGCTCGACAAGGCAGATGCATTGTTCGGGTCTTCAAGTGCGGCTCGAGAGATCAAATGCGTCGTTCGGGATGTCAGTTGCGGCTTGTCAGGTCGATTGCGTCGCTTCTATCAGCAGATGCGTCGCGACGCATCAAATGCGTCACGATGTTTTTAAAAAATAGTTGCATCGATCCGTACCTGTACCTGCAAAACAACAGAAAACAACAAAAAACCGTACGGAAACAAGCAAAAAGGAGTCAGGTTCACCAATGTAATCAAGGGTTTTCTTTAAATTTGGAGAGTTAGCAATAAACAATAAATAATAATCGAAACCCAAAGATTTTATGAAATACAAAGGAAGTAGACGAAAGAACAATTATACCTGATTGTTGATACCTCCATGATTCCCTTTCGTAATACCTTCTTGCTTGCTGGAGAATGCTGCCCTTAGATTCGTCTTTTGAGCAATCTAAAATGCCTAAGCCCTACAACAAGATTTGAAGGATTTGATATGCCTAAATGACTATGTCTACAAACCAATGCCTATGTCTAAAATAATGCCAAAATTGAAATACTAAGATTGCCTATGACCATGAACATGTGAGAGTAAATAAATGCCTATAGTAATTACGCCAAATGTGTGTGTCCTCAAAAATGAGAAGAATATGGCATTTTATAGAAAAGGCCATTTCGAACGAACGGACGAGATAAATCAATGACAAGAACCTAAAAAGAACGATCCAGATTAAACCTGAGAATCCCTAATTAGGGTTAGGGAAAAATCCTTAATCAAACGATCAGAATAAAATCGGATCGACGGTGGAGAATAAATGAGGAAATTAATTAGAAAATGAAGATTTTCAAAAAATCAAGAAGATGAGACTGCCTGATTTGCAAGATTCGAAAAATCAAAGAGATAAGATGTGAACTGAAGATAAGATTTGAAAAATCAAGAATCTGCCCGATTGCTTGATTTTTAGAAGATTATTTACTAATTTGAATTAAAATAATTCAAATTATGGATTTTGAGAGATAATAAATAATCTTTTTCAGATTATTTACCAAAAGGACCCATTAAGATTGACATGACATTTTAAATAATTTAATTTATTTAAAATGAGAAGAATATTAATTGGCAATTAAATAATTAAATTTAATTATTTAATTTAGGAGATGAGATTAATTAATTAAATTAATTAATCAATTCATTTAATTAAGACAATTAGATTACATAAATAAATAAAATGTAATTCATTTATTTAATAATCAAGAAGAATTAAATGACAAAGGGGAAAATTTTTAAAAGAACTTAGACAGAACGTTTAATAAAAAAAATGAAATTTATTTATTTAATAATCATGAAGAATAAATGACATGAATTAATTAAATAATTTTGAATTATTTAATCAATAGTCGAATGTGGACCAAGGACATAATTAAATGTATTAACTATGCTAGGACGAAAGTGGTAAAAATGAAGCTTGCAGGCCTAGGTCATTTTTAGGTGTCTACAACTTGTATATCTTAATTAGCCTACCTCAAGAGGGGTTATTCATAGTGAGTGGATGTCCTTCATGTATCTTATTGTATATAGATGGTGTTATCTTGGAATGTGTATTGAAGTGGTGTATCACTCTCTTTCCAACCATTATGTTTGTGCAAGAACAAGATCATGGGATACTGTGTAATCTATATATTAAAGTGAAGTTTATCCTCTTGTATGGTCCTCATGGTGGCTTTGTGATGTAATATGAGTAAGTATTTCACTTTTTTTGATATTTTATGCATTAAGGTTTCATACCTTAAGTATTATTATGCTCTATATAACATCTCAAGTGTGTAGGAATGAAAATTTTCTTTTTGATGCTGCATTTATATTACAAAAAAAATACTCATTATTTTTTTACCAATAATGTCTTAGGTGAAATCTTGGAGAATTACATTTATTGGTGTGAATGGGGTATATTACCTAACTAGTTTCCCTATTAGGTCATAGTCATAGTAGCTTACTTAGTTTTGTTAAATAGGTGTAATACAACTAAGAGGGGGGGTGAATCAATTGTCACACAAATTCAAACACAAAACTTTATCACTTATCAATTCTTCAACCACACTATTCTATTATTAAATATGAGCATGAAACACAAATAAAAAAAAGTAAATGAACACAATGAACACCAGATTTTTACGTGGAAAACCCAATAAGGGAAAAACCATGGTGAGAGTTAACTCACTATATAGTATTTTCAAAAGAGGCTCATTGCCAAAAAGGACTCACTGTCCAAGTACAAAGGCTCACTGCCTACAAAAAGGACTCACTATCCAACAAGAAGGCTCACTACCTACACAAGATTATACAAAATAGAATAAGGCTTTACAACCCAAAATGAATTGGAAAGATGCACCTATCATGTGCTGATACAGTTCTGGAGATGCTCAGTATTCAAATTTTATACCCTTCATTCTTCACTCATTTTTACATCAATTGCTGCCTTTTTTATCACACCTTTACATTCATTACTTGCTCACTATTTATTCTATCTCTTCTCTGCTATCTACCATCCACACCTTCTCAAAAACTATTCGCCATATATTTATATTCGATCTCCATCGTAAGCATCAATTAGTCCGACCTAATTAGATGCCATTCATTTATAAAAGATATCAACTGTCAGCTCCAATAGATCACAAAATATTTTCAAAATGCAATTTAACCGTTAACATGTTACATTATGTCAGCTTGGACCAAGAAATCGATCACACATAATTTTTCATATCATATCAAAATTAACTTAACAAGTCGGCCAAGAATAGTCTTCAATGCAACTAGAATAATGTCACTTCATTGTATGAGCACCAAAATATGAAATAACCTAATCATGCATGCCTTTAACATCCATAAGTAATCTCCCAAAATTGAAATTAGAAATTGTCAACTGTAGTGAAATGTGGACTGGAATACTAGAGAGGAACCAAAAATACTAGATCAACCATTGGAGAAGATAAGTCAGTTATACACATTGGTTTAGAGAAGACCAAGCTACCAACATGGTCAAATCAATGAAAACATATAGATAACCTACTCATTCTTCCAACAATCTCCCCCTTTTTCATTGATGGCAACATGTAAACAAAATTCTCCTTTCCTCAAAAACTTTTTAACTTTATCCACTATCTAGACAACACTCTCCCCCTTTGACATCAATAGAAAAGTGTACCAAAAATGAGTGTAAACAAGGTGACATCAAAATTTCAAAAGATTTTCAAAAACTTCAAAAACTTCCAACAATCCAAAACTTTTAAGCAGACATAAATTAAGTGAAGATGACATTCTTCACCTGGAATACCTTCTTATACCTTTCCTTGAGAATTGGATACAACTTCTTCCAGTTGAATACATCAGACTCCAATCTTGTGCATGTACTTTCCAATAATCCCAATAGAGTAAAAGAGGGTGACCAAGCTATAACAAAACATTGTTTCTCAACATCTTCTACATCAATAAGAATTCCAGAAAGATGCTCTAACTGGACTTCAACAATTTCTTTAAGAAGCCAGAAGGTCTTTGTCACATCATCTCTCTGTCTTTTTCTAATGATTAGTTCAACCTGTATTTCACCAACTCTTATTCTTTGCTTCCCATCTTTATCTTCAAATATATCAAAATTATTTCCAATGTTGTTCACTTCAGTTTCAATCGCTTCAATTCTGCTTCTGAAAGTATCTACAACTGCAGGCCACCAAAGACAATACTTGTAAACATCTAAAATTTCTTTAATACACTTCTTTGTTTCCACAATCAATCCAGACAATCTCTGCATAGCCTTTTCACATCTCCTTTCAACCAAGATTCCCATATTACGTCCTTCCAAACCTTTAAGCAACATCCTTTCTTCAACAATCTCAATTAGATTTTCTGGAAAGAAATAAAAAACAACATATACTTCAATACCTTTTTGAAGTAGATATTCTACCAGAGCATCATCAATTTTTAGTTTGTTAATAGGCAAGGTAGCACTCCATAGTTCACCAATCTTCTTCATTTTTCCTTCAACTATCATAGACTGGATGTCACTAAGATCAGGGGATCTAGTGCCAGTTAGAGATTCTTTCTCCTTCTCATCTGAAATGTTAATGATGTCTTCATTATCTCTTTTCTCCTTTTCAATTTCAGAGGGGAATAATTGATAACACCCTCCAATTCTCCTTTTCTAGAGGAAGAGCCTACTTCAAATCCAATTGATGTAGATATACCAGAGCAAGGGTTTACTTTCAAAGATGAAAAATATGATCTGCACATATTTACATTATCTTCCAAAGACTCTAGATATCTGTAAATTTGCTTTCCAATAGGGATACTAGATTCCCACATCACATTATCCTTTTATGTAGAGAATTCATAAAGTAAAACACCAGACACACTAGCAAGGATCCGAAATGAAAGGGATAATTATCAACCAATGACATTCAAATATTTTCAAGCAAATTCTCAGCTAACAAGCTACATAAATCAAACTGTCTATTCTCCTTAACCATCACGTGGGAAATATGTATGACAATCGTTGAAGTTGAACTTTCATGGTTTCTAAAATAATTTTTTTATGAAATACCATACACAACATACCTAACAACCGAATCAACAAATATATCAATCAACAATGCTCTAAGATCTCTACTGATGCTAGTCAACTCCTCCACATCTTTATACTTCACAATTTTCTTTCCAGGGAGTTCTCCAATGATGCATAATCCAGTGATCGCTTTGATTGCTCCCTTCGAGATCAAATAGGGTTTGTCCAAAATAATGCTTCTATCCTTGAAATGATTCAACAAGAATAAGATAACTTCCTTATCTATAATCCATGAGAATTCACTCCATCAATCCATCCCTAGGGTTTTTATGTTCTGTAATTCGACTTTTCTCAACCCTAGTTCAATTCCTTTCATTTTCCTATGATCATATTATTCTAATTCGATGATTTTCAACTTTAGAGGGGTAACACCACATGATCCAATGTCCATTTCTGTGCTTTCTTGAAATTCAATGAAACTTCTTTGATTTTCTTCTTTCCTTTTGCAATCAGAGAGAAAGGTTTCCAGATTACCGGATATAATCTCTTTGAATTCCTTTCAGAAATGCTTCAGGTTCAATCCAAAATCATTCTAGGCTTTTGTTTAAGCTCTTCAAAAACATGATTTAACCAAAAATACTTGCAAACTTCATCTTATACACCATTGAACTTACCCTAAAATAAATTAAATGCAGTAGACACCAAAAAGTTGTTGAACACAGTCTTCTTATCACATAAAGTCCTTATTCAGTTTGTAAATCCTCATACCAACATATTTTCCTTCGGTTCTTTTTCCACAACCTTTGAATAATCATTCTTCACATTCCAACCACGTGCTAGCCTTTGACATGCCATTCTTCTAGGGGGTTTTTATATTCTTCTGATAATTCTCCCTCTAAGACCATGCTAGGTCTAAATTCTAAATAAGTCATTTGTATCGAATGAGGGCACAAACACATCAGGAGTCTCAATTTTTTCTTCTTCTTCTTCTTTCTTCTTCCATACCTTATCCATCTCTTGCTTCATCTCTTCTTTGCCAATCTTCTTTACCAGTTCACTCTTCTCTTCTAGAGAAAAATTCATTCCTCTCTTATTCTTACAAACTTTAGATACATGTCCAGGTTTGTTGCAGTTATAATAGATCACACTTTTTTGATTAATTTTTCCTCCATTATTCCTCAATCTGCATTGATTTTCCCTGTGTCTAATTTTATTATAGGTATATCAGTAGCCATTAAAGAATTGATTCATTCTACCTTCATTAAAATTGTTCCTCATTATCCTACTGATCATTCTTACTTGAGATCTGCATTCTATAGCCTTATGTCCAATCTTCCCACATTCAAAGCATTTTATGGAAAGAGAACCAGAAAACTGGTTCATCTTGCTCCTGCATTCAATTGCTCTATGACCATATTTGTTACAAGAAAAAAAAACACCATCGAAAGAGGGGTACCTCTATGCATTAGGCTGTCTCACAGATGGTATTCTTGCAAAATTCCTTCTCTAATTCCTCTTGCCTTGATTCTTCTTCACATCTTTATAACTTTCACTAGTATCAACTCCCAAGACACCTTTGTCTTTACATGGTTTTTCTCCTACAAGCAGTTCTTCAAGTTTGTCGGAGCTAGATCTGAAATTATTTTCATAGAGTTTAGCCTTCTCTAGTTCCACTCTTAAGTTTTCTATCTCTTGCTCGAGTCTAGAACATTCATCAGACTTGTTCTGCACCATTGTATTAAGACATTCTTCAATCCTTTTCTTCTCTTCTACTATCACTTTCAATCCAATTATCTCTTGTTTTAGCTGTTCACTTCTCTATGTCTTTCCTTAAATTTCTTCAACTGTTCCTTCAGTTTTTGAGCACATTCATTTGCTTCATCAAGATTCTCTTTCAGATCTTTGTTTTCTCTTTCCACTTTATCAAGATCTTCAAAAGTAGTCTGAAGCTCTCCTTTATCATCCATTCAACTAGCCTTCAGGATCCTCCTCAAGTGGTTAAGCTCTTCACCAAGGAACCAAATTCTTTGATACACATTGTTAAACAAGTGTAGGACAACTGAGAGGGGGGGTGAATCAGTTGTCACACAAATTCAAACATAAAACTTTATCACTTATCAATTCTTCAACCACACTATTATGTTATTAAATATGAGCTTGAAACAAAATTAACAGAAAGTAAATCAACACAATGAACACTAGATTTTTACATGGAAAACCCAATAAGGGAAAAACCATGGTGAGGGTTAACTCACACTATATAGTATTTTCAAAAGAGGCTCACTACCAAAAATAAGGACTCACTGTCCAAGTACAAAGGCTTACTGCCTACAAAAAGGACTCACTATCCAACAAGAAGGCTCATTGCCTACACAAGATTATACAAAATACAATAAGGCTTTACAACCAAAAATGAATTGGAAAGATGCACCTATCATGTGTTGATACAGTTCTGGAGATGCTTAGTATTCAAACTTTACACCCTTCATTCTTCGCTCATTTTTACATCAATTGCTGCCTTTCTGATCACACCTTTACATTCATTACTTTCTCACTATTTCTTCTCTCTTCTCTATTGTCTACCATCCACACCTTCTCAAAAATTGTTCGCCATATATTTATATCCGATCTCCATCGTAAGCATCAATTAGGTTAGCCTAATTAGATGCCATTCATTTATAAAAGATATCAACTATCCGCTCCAATAGATCACAAAATATTTTCAAAATGTAATTTAACCATTAGCACGTTACATTATGTCAGCTCAGACCAAGAAATAGATCGCACATAATTTTTCATATCATATCAAAATTAACTTAACAAGTCGGTTAGGAATAGTCTTGAATGCAACCAAAATAATGTCACTTCATCGTACGAGCACCATAACACAAAATAACCTAATCATGCATGCCTTAACATCCATAAGTAATCTCCCAAAACTACAATTAGAAATTATCAATTGCAGAGAAATGCAGACTGGAATACTGGAGAGGAACCAAAAATACCGGATCAACCACTAGAGAAGATAAGTCAGTTATACGCACTGGTTTAGAGTACTGGACCAAGCTACCAACATGCTGACATCAATGAAAACATATAGATAACCTACTCATTCTTCCAACAAGTTTTTGTTGGGGAATTTTTAGGGAATTATCACTTTATGTCTCAAGTCATACGATTAGGAAAATTCATAATCTTATGTTGTGCTATATCTCACCTTGGCCTATATAACTATTGATGTTTTTAAAATTTTTGAATATAAATCAACACCAACAATAGTAAATCCTATAAAGCAATTTTTTTTTACAAGATAACCTCTAGGATTTTATAATCCAACTCTTGTTAATATTCTTGATAAATTTTAATTTTGTGGAGGAAAAGGAAAAAAAAATAATTTCTTAAAACTATTGTAAGGCAATGCATCAAATGAAACTCTTATATTAATAATGAAATGGCACAATATTTATTGCTCATGAATAATATTGACCCCTAACATCAAAGAGCATATGTATGCATGGTTTAGAATCATTGATAAAAAATATTCATCAAAAAAATAAAATAAATGCATGGTTTGTAATAGAATGGGACAACTTCAAGACATGCAAATGCATAGAATGTTACATTCTCTTCATTTTTGAACTGAGAATAAAATATCGAATGCACAATTTGCACAGTTGTCAAATATTCAATCAACTCTTGATAAGCACCCACTAAGGCCAAATGATATCTATTGATTTTCCTCCCCCCTTTTGATTTCATACACCTCCTTTTATATAATATGATTATCACCTACTTGACATTATATAAGTTATAATAAAGGCATGAGTTATCATTCATTCAGATAAATTTTAGTTAACTACTGTAGACATCAAAAAATTATCCTCTTACAACACTTGTCTCGGCATTACATCATTTAGGCATCTTGTAGCATGCTTTGCCCTAGGTACCCATGTCATCATCTATTTAATTAAATAAATTTTATTTAATTAAATTCATAATCATATCCATCCATTTCTCTAATGTTAATTAAATAATTTATATTATTTAATTAATTAAATCATTTCCATCCATTCCTCTAATGCTAATTAAATAATTTATATTATTTAATTAATTAAATCATTTCCATCCATTCCTCTAATGCTAATTAAATAATTTAAATAATTTAATTAATTAAATCATTTTCATCCATTTCTCTAATGTTAATTAAATAATTTATATTATTTAATTAATTAAATCATTTCCATCCATTCCTCTAATGTTAATTAAATAATTTATATTATTTAATTAATTAAATCATTTTCATCCATTCTCTAATCTTAATTAAATAATTTATATTATTTAATTAATGAAATCATAAATTCAACGTTAATTAAATAAATCCAAAATTTATTTAATTAATAAAATCCTAAAAAGATCTTCTCGCTTTCTTTCCAAAACTGAACTCGTGTGCATCTAATTAATTTATTTAATTAGATAATTCATTAATTATCCTTCTCATCTTTTTTAGGATTTATTTCCTTTAAAAGAGAATCAAAATCTTTCTATCTTTTTGAAAATCTTATCTCATCTCATTGTATTTCCTCTTTTGTCAAAAATCAAATCCTTATCGAATCTTGTCAAATCTTATCTCTGTTCAAATCGAAAATCTATAAATCTAACCTTTCACAGGCCATCTGGATCGAATATTCTTCAGACATCCTGATTCTGCCAAAATCATTCCTCAATCTTTCAATCCATCCCTATCATTCTTCATCGTCAAGTTGTTATGCTGCAGGAATGAGCATCCAACACTCCTCTATTGTCAACCCTTCAAAATATTGCATCTTAGTATAGTATGCATTTCATTTATATCTCATTCTTCAGTTGTCCATTTTGTTGAGCTTGATCTGCTAGATCTAAGAGAAATTGGAAACAACAAAACATTGGAGATAGAGAGAAATAAGACGACTTCGAGGAGGCTGCTATTTACAGTTTGTTTATGCTATTTTTCTTTTAGTTTCTTTGATCTAATGTTTTATTAAATGTGTTTTGAATTCATTATAATAGATCAAATTTTCATACACACAACTACAAATCAAAATAGGAAATCATATGCCTTTTAGACATATGATATTCTTATTTTGAATGAGGAATATTACTAAATTCTTCTTAACCATGCACATTGGAGACCACAACTCGATTGTAGTATCTCTAAGGAATGTGAGGATGGCAATTGTTTTATATGAAAAATCTTGAGAACTTGTTGACTCATTAATTTTCAATCAATAGCATAACATTTTCCTTCCTCTATTTTGATAAGATCTCCATAATGTGTGAGTTATTGGGTATCTTCTATTGATGATCGATGGCCAAGCATCTTCAATATCTCTTTGGTGAAAATGACACCCATTGTTCCAACTTGGCACTCAACAACCAATGAAGCACCAAGGAAAAGTTTCATATTTATTTTATCTTGATGATGGCATGTGTCCTTTTGGTACACCTCCTTTCCACCATGAGACTAGACCCATTATCTTGTTGAGTTGTTACTAATGACCAATGGTGAAACAAATTTTACCTTTTAATATTGTCATATTCACAAAGGTACACCAAGATGACACCTATTCCATGAAGGATCCTTTCCCACTTTCCATTTTTTAAATTTTCATCAGGCCCACCTACTAATGACTATTGTCAATAGCCAATTTGCACCCCTAAGAGAGTGATATTCAAGATTCTTCACTAGTTGAAAATCATGGAAAAACTCCAGGGCTTGTGGGTTGCTTGTAGGTTGAAGTGAGTCTCCAAAGAATGTTGGTTCCCTTGACATATTTCACCTAACTTAAACTAATCTACTATTGTTCTACTTAGAAAAGGGATAGTAAATGACTTGAAATGAAACCTATAATCCATAAAGGTGATGCACCACAATATTTTTGAGACCTATATTGTTGTTTTATGACACACAATTATTCAATAATTGGCTTAGTTTTACACAATTTAAATTTTTCATACACCAAGCATTAGTGTTTTACAAGGAGGTTTGGTTTAATTAATAACTTTTTGAAGGAAAATACATGTTTTCACAAATAATTATTGTTTGCAACCATTGCGCATCTTATAGCCTACGTAAGAGTATGTGTTTTTTGTTTAAAGGAATTCAAACAAGACATGTACTTGAGGATTTGTATGGAAATCATAGAAAATTCATATAAATCATCAAATTTGTACATGATAAACAAAAATTGAGAAGGCTAAATGTTGGATTTATTGCTCGAAAGGTTCCTTACAAATTTGTACATAGTCTCAAAAATTTGTACATAGTCTAGAAATGATTTGAAATTGATCAAAAATGTATATTTTATATCATATTTTAGTCTTCAGAGACCAATTTTAGAGTTACAATGCAATGTTTTTCTAGAAGAACTTGCAAAAAGTTATAAAAATTGATCAAAAAGTGTAAGAACTGATCGTAAACTATCCCTAAGTGTCCTTATTAGTTGTCCAATGGTTTCCTAGAATCTAGCATCTTGTAATGAAGGAAATAAATGACATGTGTTGCCTTGGTTTGTTAGGTCAAACCTCTCCTTGGGTGCCTAGCTAGCCCATCTCCATCATTTTCTTCTTGAAATATTTCCATGATGTTGGTTGTTGAATTTTGCTTGATTTCCTTGACTTTATTCAATTGAAGGTGCTCCTAGATGCTTGCAAAAGTGGGTGAATTGATCAAACTATCCCCTATATCTTCTCACTTACCTTCTGACTCACCAACTAATCCCTATATGCTTGCAGTTGTTCATGACTCATCCAAACCACCATGAATTTCCTCTCCCTCATTTTAGGTCATATGGAAAAAATATTAAAGATGATTAAATTCCATAGGAGGGAATAAGAGATCTCCTTTAGGAAAGCATTATCACATGTTTTATTTCATTAAATTATCTATTTCCTCACATCTTCACCATCTTCTACATCTCCATTATTTGTAGGATTATAATAGGTCTTTACCTTTGCAATATTCTTGACCTTTGTGCTTAAGTCTCTGCCTTGTCATAATAAAGCTTCTTGATGGATCTTTACATCCTTCAACCTTATGATTTGTCCTCTATTGAATACCATTTTCCTGATGTTTCAAGTTTTACCTTACTTCATCTAGTATGCCACTATCTTCTCACTTGCTTAGGACTATCCTTTAGGACTATCTATATATGGTCATTTAAGGTATTGAGACACCAACATATTATCTCCACCTTTGTCACATGTTTCTTCCTTCAAGGTTTTGACCTATTGACAAAGATTACAAGTGCTTTGGGAAGTTTTTTGGCAATCAATAACTCTTGATAGGGCTTAGGAAAAGAGGTTTCATCATTTGATAAAGGTTTTATGGTAGACAAGGTTTATCACTCAAATTTCATGAGAAAATGCATTCACCATTTCACCTTGATAGTGGTCCATAATAAAAGACAAGTTATATAATGTTTGCTATAAAAATCCATACATAAAAGTAAAGGATTATTCTCCAACTCAAGTTGTGACCTATTGATGCTTTTGTGAGATATTGTGAGAGAATGCTTCTCTCCTTTGAAGTTTTGACAGTAAACCAATAAAAGGAATACATTTAAACATAGACCAAGAGCGGTGTATGTAATGCTTGTTACAAAAAATCATGTGTATGTTTTTATGACTAATAATAGCCCCTCAAGCATCCCTGTATGACTTGGTTAAGCTCTAAATTTTTTCTTACTTATGTATATGGCTCACGACTATTTTGGAGGAATTATCATAGTAACTCATTCCAATGATGGTTTCAACTCGAGTTGCAACTCTTTACTTCTTTTCCAAAGTTTTCTAACCTTCCCCTCACTTCACAAAACTATAAAAAACCTTCACAAGTATCTACATTCTCCATTAAATTTCAAGTGCATGCTTGATCTCATAACGTGTCCTTGGTCATGAAGTTTTCAAGGTATATAAGTCTCTCAAATTTCTTTTGACTATTTCTGCTCTTTTTCTTATTGTGTAAGGGGGAAATCAGGAAGATGCTATAAGATAAATGAATTGAATTAAAAGTAATCTAACTCAAAACAAAAATCAAGATTCATGCTCATTACTCACAAAATGAAACTACAAAGAACAAATTCAAATGATGCAATAAAAAGAGACAAATAAAAAATGAATTCAATAAATGTAGCATTACCATCCCGTGCGGGAGTGTGTTTGTGAAGATGTTGGGTTGTTCGTATCAATGCGAAGCCTCTATTGTGTGTGCAAAAGCTTGAAGAACGTGCATGTGTTGATCAAAGATATGTGTAAAACTTTGTCAAAATGTTGATTAATATTTCTACATTACTTCGTCATGAAAATGATATTGATTCTCCAATCATTTTTGAGGAAGATGGTTGTTATATAGATTTTGTGTTTTGAAATGAATGCTTGAGATCGTGTAGTAGAATATCCCGATCAACTGTTTAAAATCGTTGAGAGGAATTAGATGGGAATAATCAATGCATTTTGATTATGTAATAAATGTGATTGAAGAAATCATTTTGAGTGTTCAATGGGATTGAGGAAATAGATTGAATAATCTGTGGAATTGAAGAATAGATTGATCTATTAGGAAATACATGAATCAGTCCGCCAATCAGATTAAGCAATCAGGGGATTGTAATTTAATAAATCATGAAAGTGGGTGAGGATAATTAATTAATTAATCTTTTTAGAGTTGAACATGCAAATTATGTTTTACTTTTGCAAACAAAGATATATTTGTTTTTTTTAATTTTTTGGATGATGTTTTGAATAATTTATTTTAATTATTCAAGTTTAGGGGAAAGTGATTTAATTACACTATTAAGTGGTAATAATTTAATTGACTTAGGGGAATATGGTAAATTAGCGACATAATTAAATAATTGATGTTATTTAATTAATTAGGAAGAATAAAGTTAGATTAGGACTTTATTAAATAAATGGGATTTATTTAATTGGTCAAAAATGATGAAAATGTGAATTAATTAAATAATGTATTATTATTCAATTAATAGAGAAAATTATGGTTTTTGATGCAATTGAAGTGAAATACAATAATATTTGATGATAATGATGTCAATGATGTGAAAATGTCATTTAGGGTGTGCGATAAATGTTAGGTCAATTTTACATGTCTACATTTTTCTCCTCTTTGAGACAAAGTATTGATTACTTTGTTTCAAATAATTTGATGTTAAGATAAAGATTTGAAAAAAATTATTTGCCTCACTATGCCATGGAAATCAATGGAATGATGGTAGGACTTTGGGCTGCCCCCTTGAGAGGTTGGCCGAAAAAATAACTTTTTGAGGTCAGGGTCATGATACTGTTCTATTTCAGTTCCAATGCATAGAGGATGAAAATTAAACTTATAGGTCTCTTGTTGAAGGTTCATATGTTCTTGGGAGGTCCTAATTTTAACCTAGGAGTGTTTCTTAGGTAAAAAAATTTGGGTTTTGAGGGTTAAAATGGGTAATTAGGGTTCAAATTACCTCATTTGTACTTTGATCCTATAGAAAATTCTTGCCTCTAGATTTCTTGTTTTGTCGATTCTCAAAGATCTATGGCAAGGATTCCAGGAGCCCCACATTGTGCGAATGAGGTTCACGAGTTTGTATGGCCTGTAGGAATCGATGCGTCGATATGTACCCTTTTGTTTCTTGTTTTCATCTTTATGTGTTTGCATAATTAATGCCTGAAGTCAAAGTAGTCAAATGCGTTAGTTTTAGGAATATTTCACTTTTGCATCATTTTTATTGCTTTTGATTTTTATGATTGGTTCGCTTTTGAATTTTTTGCTTGCACTTGCTCAAAGTGTGTGCATTTGACATAGATTTTTTCTTTTCCTTTTTGCTCTCACCTAAACTTTGCGCTTTTGATTTTTTGTCTTCGTTTTGTCTTCTTTCGTGATAAAATTTCGCTTTTGGTATACATTTGTGCTTTTGAAATTTTTGCTATTGCCTTAATTTTTTTCTTTTGATAAAAAAATTTATCGCTTTCGCCTGTATTAAACGCTTTTAATAAAAAAAATCTTTCTTTTAACAAAAAGGTTTCGCTTTTGACTATTCTGAATTTTTAAGTCTGTTTTGTTTTCCATCCGAGATGTGTTTTGTGTTGTCATAGTAAATCCCTAACATCATGGGTTGAATGGTTGTAGGCAGTTCTTAATTCACTCTAGTAAAGGAAGTGACAATCACGTGATTTGTTTGATTTGATCGTTGGGTTTCAAAACTTAGAGCGAGATGTTTTAGATGCTATCAGGTAGTGACATATCTACTACATGACTACCATCAGATGCCATAAATGGATGATGACTGCTCTTGTGGAGAGGTGGCACTTAGAGACCTCATCCTTTCATTTACCTACTGGGGAGGCCATCATCACCCTAGAGGATGTGTGGAGGATCCTTTGTATACCTATTCATGGAGAGATTGTGACATATTCTATTTGATGAGGTATCCACACCATACACCAAGTTCTCAGTGTGAGACATCTTCAGGTTCAAGAGACAAAGATAGACTTGTCTGATTTTGTGGGAAATGTCAATCTTGTTTCACTTGTTCTATATAGTTTGGTTATGGGGCTTGTCATTCCTAATAGGAAAGGCTAATAGTTTCTTGTTGGTTGGGGTGTGTACATCGAGCAAATTTTCAAGCATGACACTAGATATGAATGGGGCCCATGTCTCCTTGCCCACTTTTACAAATATATGCACAAGGTTGCATATCGTGGAGGGAGATCTATTTCTGTTGGTGTCTCTTTGCTACATGTATGGGCCTGGGAGCACATCCCATTTGCTCAGCCAAATGGTATCTTGGATTGTACTATTGGGGATCCATATTATTATCATTATGGAGATTTTCTGCACTATACATGGCTTGGACAACTTCCCTATTGGTGTCATGTTTCGATGATATGCTAGCTTTTGTATGGAGGCCATATTTGGATTGCGAGGCATGGCCTGAAAAATAGGAGCAATTAGTATTTTTCAGAAAGACTAGATGGCTCATTGGTTGCGTTCACTCTTTACTTGAGAGATATCTACCCAATAGGGTTTGTAGTTAGTTTGGAGAGAGATAGGGCTATTTTCCATATGCCTATGAGGCTCATTTTGGCTAGACTACTAGAGAGGTATGTGTTTGGAGTCTACAGGTTGATCGCGATGAAGCTATGGTAGATTTTATAGCTCTTTCCCCATTGAGGTGGGGTTGGCCAATTAGTTCAGCAGATCCTGGGACTACCCTATATTTTGAATAATGGTGGGCACGACACATTCCATTGATATTTATAGATCCTATTAGCATTATTTCAATAGGTAGGGTAGGCATTAATGGTTGTCGAGGAGAGAGGCAACACATTGAGATCATTGTTGAGCAACTTGCTAGGGAAAGTTAGGATGGTGAATAGGGTGATTCAATGTAGTAGGATCAGGGACAGGTTTTGGGTCATCCACCACCACCTGGGGATGGGGAAGTACAACTAGCACAGATGAGAACCATGAGGGGTACAGAGGTAGTGTGACAATAGGCCGTAGAGGCTCAGGTTGCTACTATGACATTGGAGCGGGACCGCTTAAGGGTAGAGCAAGACAATGAGAGTGGGTGACGATATGTTGCAGAGGCTCAGGTATAGGTAATTATGATAGAGAGGATGCAGTCTTGGAAATGGAGATTCCCTCCATACTGGGAAGCGGGGAGTGGAGTTGTTACGAGAGGGTGACATGATAAGACTCTCCTATGATGCCTTCGATTCCTAGAGCTACGATGGCAGTACTTGGTTTGGAGGGGTAAAGAGGCCAAATTAACCAGGTATCATCCAGTGAGAATTCTCATTGTGCAACTTTTGCGATCAGAGGGATTTATCTCACCCTATCTAGGATCCATGAGGAGTTTCCCTCTCCTCCGACGGCATTTGGCACTTGTTTATGCGCCGAATCTTTATATTTATTTCTATTGAGACTTGTATTATTAATGATTTTGCTTATATTTATTCCAAGCCGGTGAAGACATCATACTCATCATATTATGATATCACACATGTTTCATTATGATGATGTACCTGACATTCTCATTTTTGATGATGATATATATGAGAAATAAATGCTTTGATTCAACTTCATTCATGTGTTATGTGATGATTATGTATGATGATGTATGATTTATACATGCTTTTGTACTTTTCTAATGTATGCATATGATGTGGATGGATGGATTGATCTATTTTATTTCATATGATGTTTTATTAGGTATATAATGAATGTATGCCCTATACATGATACATGATGTTTTATTGTTTTATTATCATCGTGATATGTATTGACGACATTGTGGATGCAGGATGGATATAGAACTAATGATATTTTTATGCAAGATTAATCTTTGTTATTTAGAAGAAAAGATGGATGATGGATAGAAGTTGATGTTGTTAGTTATTGATGAGTTATTTTTCTTCGCATAGAGACTTCACATTTTTAACAATCCTTTTTGATGTAGAAAACAAATACGATGCACCAGGGTATCAATAACCAAAGTGACTTTGTATCCATTGTGTGGACTTTGACTTGAAATACAAAGAATATTCTTGCTCATACCAGATATACAAAAACTTTGTTTAAAATATATGGTTGGGTTGTGTTAAAATTTTTTAGACCAATTACACAAAGAGGTATGAAATACCTAACATGCAACTGCTACACGAATTGTCTTAAAACAACTTCCATACACTCAATAAAAAAAGTATTCACCATGGTAGTATCAAAAAATATCTTACAAACAACAAACCAAAATGACATGTAATTTCCCCCGTTCCTTCTTCTCTAAATCCTTATGGACATCCTCGAGAGATCCATGGAATGAGTCAATAAAATAAATCATAAAGATAAGACTATAAAAAGATAAAACAATGTTGTAGTATCACTTGCCATATCTATTTTTAGGTTTAAGGTTATTATCCATTGTTGATCATGTCTATTGTAGGAATGGATCCATTAAGGCACATCTTAGGATGTTGTTGGTGAATTGTCAAAAAATAGGTAGTTAATACTTTGGCTTTGACAGCGAATGTTCAGGTCAAGAATGCTAGATTGACTTGCTTAGAAGTTCTAGCTTTTGATGTTTGCTCTATTTTGACATTTTGCTGTTTTATTAAAGGTGGTGGCGATGGATTTGTGTTTATTATGGATAAAATTTTATTGTGTTTGAAATTTGATGATGGAGGCAGTACCTTTTTGATTTTCTAATTTTTTTGATGTTGTTTTTAGGTGACTAACCTAGGGCCTTAGGGGCTCATAGAAATAAGCCTTGCCTACGTTGTATACACAGAGGCTCGTAGTTTGCTTGGTTTGATGTGAACATGTTTTTGATCTTTTCTATTTTTCAAATGTTTTTGGATTTTGAATTTTTTGACTAATTTGAAAGAAAGCAAGATAAATTAATAAAGGGACTGACCTAAGGCCTCAGGGGCTGATAAGCCTTGCCTATGTTGTACATTTAGATATCATGTAGTTCAACTGGTGTGACTCAAATCATAACATGTTATGGAAAATAATGTTGATAAATTGGATTGATATTCCACTTCTAATTATAGATGATATGTTGTGGAAAATCTACTTGGACTAGCCGTGAGGTTAAGCAAATGTTGATATCTTAGACTTTTGAATGAAGGAATAATCCAAAGTTGTTTTGATTTTGATTGTTTTCTAGATGTTTTTAATTTTGATTGTTTTCTAGATGTTTTTGGTTTTGATTGTTTTCTAGATGTTTTTGATTTTCAATAGTTTTGACCATGATGGGATGCTCAAGGATCTAATATATAACCAATTTTGAGAAGTTTCCCCAATTCAAGACAATACTACTTTTCTAAATCAGTAACGAGCCATGGTTGGGCACATGCTTTATTATGATATGAATGGGTGGATGCTTTGGATAATGTTGATAGATAATGATGCAAGTATTATTCAAACATAGCGCTTATTTTCCAAGTTTTCACTACATAACCTATTCTAGAAGCACCACAAAGTGGTTTTCACTAAAATAACGTTTTATTTCTCTTTACTATTTTTCTTGCTTTTTGATTTTTTTTGGTTATTTTTATCTTTTTGACTTTCTTTTGGATTTTTACCCTTTTTCATGGGGTATTTTGACGTGTTTTAAGTATAGAACTTCTTGAGGTGGATGTTGTTCAGTGGTTTGGCTAAAGGTTATCCTTTAGGAGTAGCCAACTAATAAGCTCCTAAATTGTAGCTTGCTATGATAATGAATGGGCCTAACCAATTGGGTTCAAATTTTCCCTTTCCATCTTGATTCAGTTACACCTTCTAATTCTCTTTGAGTACCAAGTCACCAACCTGAAAGTTTTTGTCTTTGATCTTTTTATTGTAGCTTCGTTTGAGCCAATTCTGATAAACATGAAGATGGTTTAATGCGCTCAAACACCTTTCATCTAGGAGTTCCAACTCATTTAATTTGGATACCTGATACTCTTCATTGCTGACCATGCCTTTTAGTGAGATTCACAATGAGGGAATTTCAACTTTGATAGGTAAGACAACCTATGATCCGTAGACCAAGGAGAAAGGTGTGGCACATGTAGGTGCCTGAATACTAGTTTGATAATCCCATAGAGAAGGGTTCAGTTGCAAATTCCAATCATAACCAACATCATTAATAGTCTTCTTTAGTATCTTCAGGATGGTTTTGCTAGATGCTTCAACCTGACCATTTCCTTAGGGGTACTACGACATGGAAAATCTATGCTGGATAGATAACTTGGAAAAATTTTCTTGGAGGTCTTGATTCTTGAATGGGGTTCCATTGTATATTATGATTGTTTGGGGAATTCCATACCTACAAATCAGATAATTCAGAATAAACTGTGATATCAATTTTCCAATGATGTAGGTCAATGGAATTGCTTCTATCCATTTGGTGAAATATTTATTTGTGGTAATACTAAACTTATGCATGTTAGATGAAGCAAGAGAAATATTCTACCAAGTCTAATCCCCATTGCAAAAAAGGCCATGGTGTGGTGATAGGTCTCAACTCTTGTGATGGTGCGTGAAGGAGGTCACTATGCTATTGGCATT
>VDFB02358134.1:156587542-156627304 GCA_007258455.2 Sequoia sempervirens | reverse complement strand
GATGGGTTTAGATTATGCATTGAGCATTGAAGGATGTTATGTGTATGTGACAAAATGCTTGGTCCTTGAGGAGAATTGTATTGATATTGTGAAGTAGCATTCAAATCTTGCAAATTGACGTATGCATATTGATGATTAACATTTTGATGTTGAGGACCATAATTTTGTTGTTATGGACCAAGAATTTTTTGTTGAGCAACAAAATTCTGTTGATATTGTGGGTTCATGTTTTATTGTTGCAGAACAAGATTTTATCGTGGAACAAGGTTTTTTTGTTGAGGAAAAATATAATATTGATATTGCATATTCACATTTTGGTTTTTTAGAACAAGATTTTTTTGTGGAACAAGGTTTTGTTTTTTAGGAGTTTGTGTATATGGAGAACCATGTTGATATTGCATTGTATTGGGATCCTGATTTTGAAAATTTAAACCTTGTTGATTTTGAGAATTTTGTGAAGGTTCTTGATGAGAAGGTTATTGAATGTGTTCTTGAACCAAACCTTGTGGGGTGTTATGTTGTTCCATGCCTTGAGGAGTGTTATGTTGTTTATACATTGTTTGTTTTTGGGGTGGATTGATTTATGCATGTTGATATGTGGGTAGTTGTTGTTGTGATTGTGTAGGTGGATTTGGTATGGTATAAATGGGTGACACCATGTGTTGGGGTTGTGGTGGCATGGTAGCATGCAATGGTGGGTTTTATGGTCTATAAGGAAGATTTGACACGTTTTTTATATTAGATTTTTGACCTTATGGAGGTGTATTTTGTTCCCAAGAGGTTGCATATAGATTTCTTGATGTGTTTTGTCTCCATGTACTAGTTGAAGTGTTGTGATTTACCGAAGGAGTTGTAATAGGATTTGTTAATTTTTGAGGCATGTTTTATTTTCTCAATATATTAGGATCAAGTTGATTTTGTTGAGCTACCATTTCTTGGTCTATTTGGGATGGTTTCCTATATAATTATTTTTCTTGAGAAGGATCACTTGTTTGTGCAAAAAATATTGGAGCCTTAGGTGGTATAGGAGGTTTAAAGACTTGTTTAACCATCGTATATTCATCTCTAGAAATAAAGGTTGTATTCTTAAGATTTTCAACGTTATAATCATAGGGTAACTTAGCACCATGTAGTGCAAGTCTATAAAAGTATGTTTTGGGATCGAGACTAAGCAATTGATCTATGACCTTCAACATTTTGGGGTTTTGTTTCATTTATAAAATCTTCTCTTTGGTAAGGTCTTCATCAAAATCCTCTTCTATGTAACCATCTTCTCCTCTAGTTGGTTAATTCCTATGTTGAGTGATGTAATCTTGATGTGTACAACGTAGGTATTGTTGTGAAGGATTAAAATTTGCATGAAATGAAGGATTTATTTTTGTTGGTTGAAAAGAAGGATTTATGTTTGCATTAAATAAATCATTTATGTTTGTTGCATTTACATTTGTTGGTTGAGGAATAGAGTACCCCCATGGCATTTCAGTTGAAGTTTTGAAATTTGTGGTATGAACATTTATTGTTTGTAATGTTGGTAGTGTTTGGAATATTTGAGCTACTAGTGTTGGCTGCTATTTTCTATGTTGTGATCTTGTTATAGTCATAAAATTCCTAATAGACCTAAGTTATGGAAAGGATCTATGACATGTAATATTTTCTTGGATTTCCACTTTCTTTCTATGTTGTGAGCGTGTTATAGTCATAAAGTTCCTAATAGACCCGAGTTATGGAAAGGATCTATGGCATGCAATGTTTGCTTGGATTTCTTTGTTTTAAAGTTGGATTTCAAAGGATATGTAGATAAATATTTTGGTCAAAAGAATGATTTTCAAGTTGTTATGTAATTTGGATGACGTTCAAGTTGATTTTGGATTATATGGTTAATCTTTGGACAAAAAGGATAACAAAGTTTTTTTATTCTAGTATCTTAAGATGTTGATGAATGATTTGTTGATGTTCTTGTTTGGAATATACTCTTGAATCTAAAAAAAGAGGGATGATAGTGATGATTTGTAGACCTGGGAGAGAGATAGTTCTTCCAAGTTGACAAGTTCACAAGATGTGGAAAGCTGATATTGAAAGGTACTAGCAAAGGTTGATAGGTTTGATATGGTTGATGACTAAGGATGGTTTGATGTTTGATCCAAAAGAATGTTAGTGATGGTGTCAAAATACTGATGTTGATTAGTGTTGATGTTTGAAAAGGTTTTGATGTTTTAATCCAAAAGAGATATGTTGTTGTTTCCTACGAAAATCTAGCTCAAGTATAGTTATGGTGTTTCAAGGTACAAATGATTGTACAGAAGTGAAATATCCACTATGATAGATGTTTTGATGGTAGGGCCAATAATTATGACATGTTCAAGTTCAAAGATGTTTACAAGTCTAAAAAAGTTTAGGTTACAGACAAACATGACTATTATTTCTGGAAAACACAACAAAGTATTGAGTAGAGGCGACAAGATGCAGAGCAAAGGTGTCCAAATGCAAAGTAAAATGTGGTAGAGTGCAACTAAAGGAAATATGGTGTAGGTTTTAGTCTGACAGAATAGAGTAATTGTAGAAGCGAAAATTTTAATAGATGCAATAATATGTTGATCAAAGGTGGCCAGATGCAAATCAAATTTAATAGAATGCAAGGAAAACGTGATTGGTTGTGCAAAAGCCACTCTATTTTCTAGAAAACATGATTTCTATGTTTGTATCTGAAAGTATCTTGTAAGTTTGATGGATTTTGATTTGATGTTCAAGTTTGAGTGTTTTTTTTTTTGGTAGTAAGTGATATGAACAACAAACATGAACAATCAAGATTGACTTCAATTGATTGATAAAGCAAGACAAGCACAACCTAAAGTTAGTAGTAGATGTGTAAATTTAAGTAGGCCCACCTCCCATTTAAGGGGTAAATACTCTAATACATTAGTAGTGAATTTCCTCAAATCCCATTTCTATGAAGGTGGATAGTAGATTTTTGGTGACACAAGGTCATCGACAGACACCACAAGCACACCTTCTTTCACTTCTTTGGAAGCTATTTCTAGCAACATAAAAAATTTATATCTCAACTTAAGAGAGTACATGTGAGTAGCTTCAAGGTGTGATCCACATCCTTTGCACCACTTAAAATATGTTTAAAAGGTCTTAAGATTCTAGTACAAATTGGTTTTTAGTGGGTGGAACATTGGTGAACATCCCCAACCTCTCAGACATCTCCTCAAGAAATTGGAAATTTGTAGTTCCCTAGAAATTTTTTGGAGTGCTACATGCATAGATCGATTCTCTGTTAGGATGTGTCTTAAGGAAAGCCTCCTACAAAAGAAAAAAAAAAGATAAAATCTTAAATGTATTGCTATTTCTCTTCACTCAAGATCGCATGAAATGCAAGGGGAGAGGATACGTAGACAATATGATTTCGGCCAAAGAGTAAGAAAGTTAAATTAAAGGTATTTCTCTTCACCCAAGATTGCACGAAATGCAAGGGGTGAGGATACATACACTTCAACATACAATACACGAAAAAAAAATCTTTTTAGGCCCCAAATTCAAGTGTGAACTAAACTACCAAGCAATGAAAACATAAATGACAAGATATTAGATAAGGATCTGCAAACAATGTGTTAGTAGTTTGGTAAAATCATCTTGGACTGTTCCTACATAAAAACACAAATGCATTAGTAGTTTTGAAATTTTCTTGTCTTCTCCCAATAGTTTACTGCATAAATATGTTAGTTAAAAACACAAAACAACAAACAAATCACATTAGGGGTTAAGGTTAGGGTAAAATTGAAACCAAAAAGTGACTGTCAAAACCAAAATAGAGATAGAAAATAGTCAAAAACAACCCTATATACCTACAAACATGGCCCTATTCTCGTACAAATATGGTCTTGTTGACAAACATGTTTTTGATAACTAGAAAATGTGGCAGATTATTCAAAAAAAGATGAAAGATTCATTAAATGTGGCTTTATTAACTAGCAAACATGGTAAGATTCCTACACAGAGAAAAAAGAAGTCAAAAGCCAATAGGAAATTATCATAAGGTGATCAAACATGGTCATCCTTAAACATTGAATGCATCAAGATGTAAAGAAATGGCAATAGAAACAACAAATATGATCTTCGTAAAATGCAACCGTGCCCAAAAACCTATAAATTTACTAAAACTCACATAATTTCATTAAAACAGGGACGTGGGTCCCACCGAGTGTGCCAATTTATGTGAATTGGAAAATGGAATTGATATCAAAACAAGGGTTAGCAATCAAGAAGAACCAAAACAATGGACAATCAAATCCCACTTACAAAATGAAAGAGAATGCATACAAGGGTTAGAAATCGAGATAAATAATGAAAACAATTCAAAATATAAAACCAACCAATATACAAACCTTTCCTTCCATTTTTATGGTGATGGAATGTTGGATTGCTTGATCATGAAGCTCTCATGGTTGCAAATGCATGAATATTGATGACCTAGATGAAGATAATTTCTCAAATTCTCATGATATTGCTATGCTCAAGTGCTCAAATGCTCTCAAATGATCTAGGTAAGGTAATAATGGAGGAATCATTGTTTTATAGATTTTCATGTTTAAATCAATGGAGTAGATTAAACCTCAAGACCCACAAATAATGGTTGAGATTGCACCTTAAGACCCACGAATCTTAGTGAATCAAGGAAGATGAAGGATCGAGATCAAATTGAACTCAAATATCTCTAAAATTTTAGGAAAATTGGTTGAGGATATTTGAAATAAAGGGTGAGGATGAAATCAAGAAATGGAGGGATAAGAATGAATGAGAGGAATGAAATATTTTGAAAGAGAATATTCCTTGGGAATATGCCTTTGAGAGGGAAATTAAGACAATTAAATAATTCAAGATTATTTAATTATGGAGGATTAAGATATTTTTTATTAAAAAAGAATATTTCAAATGAATGGGATGGGAATTGGAGGACATTAGAAGAAAAATAGATTTAATGACTAATTAAATAATTAAAAGATGATATTGGCATGGTGTGATGTTTAAAAGGTGGTGTTGTTCTTCTTGCCACCAAGGTTCAAACCCTGTTGGGGTGGTATTGTTGAGTGGTTATATTGGGGATGAGGTCCCCCATTTGTGACCTCATTGGTCATAGCTCCGAGTCAAAAGAGTTTACCCCTTAATAATAAAAAAATTAAAATTATCCAATTAGGGGAGATTAGAGGAAAATTAATGAAATAGGATGAATTAATTAAATAATTCAAAATTACTTAATTAATAGAGGAAATAAGGTGAAAATGATAGAAAATAATGTTAAAAGGGGAATTAGTAATGCAAATGATGAAAATGATATGAATACAATGATCGAAGATGAATATGACAAAAATGGAGGATTAATGATGTGTGATATGAATTAGGCAATTTTGCATGTCTACAGTTACTAGTTGTAAGTTGAGAAAAATGATGAATCTCCTAAGACAGATCAAAGCAAGCATAGATTAATGATTGGTGGACTGCTATATCTAACTACTACTAGAATAGATAGCATGCATGCAGTGTGTCTTGTGGTGATATTTCAAGAAGATCCTAAAGAATCACATGTGGCAGCAGTAAAAAGGATATTCAAATATGAAAGGCACTTTAGACTTTGGTCTATGGTATCCTAGGGATATTGATTTCTCTTTGAGTGCTTATACAAATGTAGATTGGGAAGGTTCTACAAATGACATAAGAAGTACAAGTGGAGTTTCTTTCTTTCTTGGAAGTAGATTGATTTCTTGGTTGAGTAAGCAGCAGGATTCAGTGTCATTATCTACTATAGAGGTAGAATATATTACAATAACATCTTATTACACACAGTTGTTGTGGATGAAGTAGACATTGAAGGGTATCATAATATCATATGATGGACCTATCTCTATCTTGTGTGATAATACAAGTGCTATCAATATTTCAAAAAATTCAATAATGCATTCAAGGAAAAAGCATATCTCTATCTGATATCACTTTCTAAGAGAGAAAGTTGTAGAGAATGAAGTGAAGTTGGATTGTGTGCCTACAAAGGATCAAATTGCATATATTTTCACAAAGTCTCTTCCAAAATATATATTTTAGTATCTCCACAAGAAGCTTGGGGTTATTTTCGCTCCTTTCAACTAGATGCATGAGTTGGTGCATCTATCCAGGTGATCTATTCAAGATACATTCTTGGTCTTGGACTAATGAAGGCTACCTCTCAAGGGGAGTAAGTAGTTGTGTCTTTGGTTGGTACAGTCAGGTGGGGCATATCCTGGGCCCCTAAGGGGGAGAGAGTAATGGAAAAGAGAGTGATAGTTATGTAGAAAAAGTAAGTGAAAGATAGTTTCTTGCAGGTGTTTCCTGAAGAGAAGCATGCAGGTGTTGCCCTTTTCCATTAATGTTCAAGGGGGAGAGAGTGCAATCTAAAAAACATGGAGAGTGAATTTTTTTTTATGACAAAGGGGGAGAGAATATTGAAGTCTAAAATGTAATAAATTTCCTAATAAGGGGGAGTACTGCTTGATGCGGTGATGCAATATTGCTTTTGTGAGCTAGTGTTGTTTTTGAAGTGTTGCTTTTATTGTTGGTTTTATAGAGCTACTATTGCCATCAATGAAAAAGGGGGAGATTGTTGCATTTTTTTCATTAATGTCAACATGGATATTGTTGCACTATGTTGTCTTTAGTGTTGTCATTGATGTCAACCTCTAGTGTGGTTTTGAGTAGGTGATTGTAGATGGGGAGATTGTTGGTGTTGCAGAGTGTGGCTTGTTGCAAGTATGAATATGTTTTCATTAATTTCAATAGGATGTCTATAGGCCAATGTTGTTATTGATGTCAACTATGTGTTAAGGAAGTTTTTTGCATGATGAAGATGTCGAGGATATTGATAAAATTGTGAAAAAGAGGAAAACAGGTTGTTGCAGGTTGTGCATGTGTAGTTGAGATATTAAGGAAATGTTGTGAGTACATGGAGCTATCTTTATGTTGTAGTGTCTAGAGATGTGTTGTAATGAAGTAATGTGTTAAGATGATGTCTCTAGTACTTGGTTTCCAAGTGCTTTTGAGAAAATTTGATAAACAGAGAAAAAAGTGTTGTGCAAGTGTTCAAAACATGCTCTAGGATGTGCTCCACATTTATTTTATGTTGATGCCATGCCTGTGTGGACCCAATATGTTGTTCAAGGTTGTTAGAGGTTGCTATGTTCAAAATTTAGGTTTTTGGATCATTGTACATAGTGAGATATTTTCACCAGTGTGTGAACCAATTTTTTAGTGGTATTTTTCTATGTTTTGGGGAAATGTATTTACTTTGTGTTTCTTCGTAGTTTGGCTTCAAGTTATGCGAATTTTGGAAGTTTCTAATAATATATGTATCTTTTAAAATTCAAGGTTTCACTTGATTTAGTACATTGTTCTTTCATTCGTCAGTGTGTGAATAAGGTTAACCAGATGTTCTAGGTTGAAGTATTTCTATGTTAAAAATTTGGATGAAGTCTTTGTTGGATATCAGGTGGTTCAAGTATTATTCTAGATTGTGTTCAAGTGAATACTATTGTTCAGAAGTTTCATATTGATCTAAGGAAGCATGTACTTAATTTTTTATGGTGTTTTGCACAAGTATTGGTCAACCTTGTGTTAGCACTACATGCAAATTTTATGAAATAATGTTGAGGTGTGTTAGGATTAATTTGGGTCCTAATTAAGGATTTATATGGGTTTCCTTCATTCATATCCATCGCAGGAATGTTTAGGTGCTAGCCTAATTTGAAATTTTAAATGTAATGGATAGTTTCCAACCTTGGAGAAGGTTTTCAAGGTTGAGGTTGATATAAATAAGATTAATTTTGTTGTAATATGTAAGAGAGAATTAAGATTATGTGAGATCTATGTGAGTGATATATTTGATGTGAATTACAAAAGTATAGATGTGAATTTGAGCAGATTTCAAAGTGTTGGATTCTTAAAGGTAGTGAGCTGAAGGTGTCTGCAATCTTTCATGTAAGGCTACAAAAGTGTTGGAGCATTTTTGTTGGATTCCATGTTGCATTGAAATTTTCTCTCTTTGTAACATTTCTCTTATATCTTCTTGTGTTTCTTTTTGTGGCAGTGATCCCTAGCTATGAGCATTTTTGGACAATGTGTCCTATTTTCGTAGTGATCCCTTGTACAAATTTTGCAATTACTTATATTGTGAGCTAATCCTCATTGTGGTTTTTCCCTCATTGGATTTTCTACATAAATATGGTGTTCTCTTGTGTATGGTGTTGTTATTTCATTTTTTGTTATTTGCATTTCATGATTAATCACTTTAATAGAATAAGGGTTTAATGAATGCATGTGGATTTGACTACTATTGAGGGTTTTGATGTTTTAATTTGCTGCAACTGATTCAATCCCCTCTTAGTTGTCTTATTAATTCAACAATTGGTATTAGAGCAAGGTTCCTTGGAGAAGATCTTAACCACTTTAGATAGATTCGAGATGGCGAAACAAATTAATTTCCCTAGATTTGATGGAACTGACTATGCATTCTAAATTGGTTAAGTTTATGAATCTTAAGATTGATAAAGATGTTTGGGATAATCTTGAAAGTGTTTATGAAGGACATGACAAGGTTAAACAATCAAAGTTGCAAAATTTTAAGGCATAATTTGAGACCATGTGAAATTTTGAAGATGAAACAATTTCAACCTACATGCAAAGAGTTGATGAGCTGGTAAGTGCTATGAGAGGTCTTGGTTCACAAGTCAAAGAATCTAGGGTGGTAAATAAAGTTCTTAGAACTCTTCCTGATTCATATAGTGAAAAGGTATCTACTATTGAGGAAGTTGCAAATTTTAATACTTATTTTAGACATCAATTGATTCGTACACTAACTTCATTTGAAATGAGAATTTTTTGGTTTGAAAAATGGTACAAAGTGGAGACTACTTTGAAGGCTAGAAAATTAGAAAATATTGAAGATTTAGATGGAGAATATCTTGATGATGTGGAAGCTAACTTTGAAAGAAGGATGAAAAATGGAACTGATAAGTACAAAGGTAAACTACCTTTTAAATGTTTTAGTTGTGGAAAAGTAGGTCATTATGCTTCAAGATGTCCAAACAGAGTTGTGAACAATAAGAGTAAGGAGAATAAAGGAAAGATGATTAAAAGAAGTTACTATGTCAAAGAAGATGTTGGTATTTTTTATGATGAATCTGATTATGGAGATGTTGATGAAAATGAATGCTTTTTATTGGCTATAAAAGATGAATCTAGTTCTGCTAACTCTGAAAGTTGTGTGAAGGAAAGTGTTATGGAGAAGAAAGATCAGGGTGAAGGTACTTTGTTTTCTTCTTTTCATATCAAACAGGATAAGAATTACTGGGTTATTGATAGTGGCTGCTCTAATCACATGATCAGAGACAAAATTAAGTTTATTAAACTTGAAAAGTATGATGGAGGATTAGTTGAATTTGGAGATGATTCAAGAGCTAAGATTTGTGTAATAGGTTCAATTAGTTTTGATTGCAAGCATAATACTAAAGATGTTTACTATGTTAAAGGTTTAAGGCATAATCTTTTGAGTGTTGGACAAATGTGTAGCAAAGGACATAATCTTGTGTTTAACGATGAAACATGTGAGATCAGAAAAGGGTTTATAACTATGATTGTTGCTAGTAAGAGGACAAATGGAAACATCTATTAGCTTAAGGGTGTTGATGGTCATTGCTTTATGTCTCATATTAATGATAGTTGGTTATGGCACCCGAGGATGTGTCACATGAATTTTCATAATTTGGTGAGAATCAATTCAATTCATGCAGTAAGAGATATACCAAGAATCACAAAGCCTATTAATGTTGTTTGCAAGAATTTTCAGTTTGGAAAGCAAGTAAGGAGTAGTTTCAAGGTGATAGGTATTGTATGCTTTTGATTGATGATTATTCTAGAATGACATGGGTTACATTTCTTAGATAAAAATTTGATGCATTAGATAGATTCAAAGCATTTAAAGCTATGGTTGGGAATGAAATGGATCTAAAAATAAAATTTTAAGGTCTAATAGAGGTGGATAATTCACCTCCAATGAGTTTAACATGTTTTGTGAAGTTATAGGATAAAGAGGTACTTTTCTACCCCTAGAAATCCTCAACAGAATGGAGTTGTTGAAAGAAAAACCCGAATATTCAAGAAGCTGCTAGAACTATGATGAAAAAAGAAAATCTATTGGAATTCTATTGGAGAGAAGAAATTCGTACTACTATTTGCATACTTAACAGAGTTCAATCCAAAGCTAACAGCACAAAGACTCCCTATGAGTTATGGTATGGAAGGATTCCTACTTTCAAGTACTTTAGAGTATTTGGAAGCAAATGTTATATCAAGAGAGATGAAGAAAACTTAGGAAAGTTTTATGCAAGGTCTGATGAAGGTATCTTCCTTGGATATTCTACTAAAATCAAAGCTTATAGATGTTACAACAAAAGTCTAAGAGCTATTTTTGAAAGTGCAAATTTTAAGGTTGATGAAAATTGGCAGAATTCAATTGCAGTAGATGGATATGTGTCAAATGAACCTGATGTTGATATTTGTCATTGATGTAATTGATCGTTACCTCTAGCTTATCCTTTGTTTTGGTAGCGGTGTTACCAGCATAAGTTTTGGTCTATGCAATGTTGTACCGCATTTTTTGGTCTGGCCTTATTCGATATAGCATGGGATATCTTTTTGCATCTATACCGACATCTCCAACATCTTGTGTAATGTGTTCACCTGACTTTGTCTCCAATGCAAGCCGACTAAGTGGATATGCATATCTGGTATATATATATGAAGTAGCATAAACAAAATGATGGTGATATGATATGTGATGTATGATAGTGATTTTTTGATGTATAGTTCGAACTAATATATGTGCTATAGTAGTATAGTGTAGTGTTTTGAAGATCTTTGTGCTTCAGCGAGAACTGTATTCATGCATTTTCAAATGTAATTATAACAGTTCAATTTTATAACATATACTCTAGTTGTAAGTTGTCTCTCAGCTATAATAGCTGGATTTTGTATCTTGGGCAGTAAGCCCACCGACAGTGAGCCACCTTGTATTTTGTAACTAATTGCTTAATACTTGAGAGTTAACCCTCTCCGTGGTTTTTCCCATCTTGGGTTTCCACGATAAAAATCTTGGTGTTATGTGGTGTTGTGTTATATTGGTTATTGTTCAGTAATTTTAATTATGTTATGTGGGAAGTTATTTAAAAGTTTTAATATTTTTAGAGGAATATTGATTCACCCCTCCCCTCTCAATATTTTGGATGTTCAAAAATTGGTATCAGAACCAAATCCTTTAGAATATTCTAACAACTCGAAGGAGATCCAGAAGGTTGAACATATGATACCCAGATCTACCATGGATCAAAAAGAACTCATGTCCATCCTTGAAGATCTTGAAGCTATTGAAGATGAAAATAAGGAACTCTCAAAAAATCTTCAAATGGAAAATGATTGCATCTGTAAACTGAAAGATCAGATCTAGAAATTCAAGCTAAGACATAAGGAGGTCAGTAATGAACTCAAGTCAATAAATATTGTTGTCCTTGATTTGAAAGCTAAGAGTGAAGAAGATGAAAAGACCAAGGAACATCTGAATAATGTAATCAAGGAAAAATTTGATGAATCAAGAAGTTGGAACAAGAAGTTGTATCTCTCAAATTAGATTTGAAAGAATCAAAGAAGCAAGGGGTCAAATACAAAGAAAGTTTAGAAAAGCTTGATGAAATATTAGCAGTTCAAAGATCACTAGAAAATAAGAAAGACTTAGGCTGTGAAATTGGTGAATACTCACATAGTAAACCCGATAAAAAGAAGGAACTTGAACCGGTAAAAGAAGCTAAAACCAAATCTCGCAAAGAAGAAAAAGGTAAGTCTCTAGCAAAGCAAAAGATAAGTAGAAAACCCTTCTCTTTTAATGGTCATTTTTCTAATTGTAATAAATTAGGTCATAAAGCATTAAATTGCAGGAATAATATGAATCAGAAAGGTAGATCTTACTCTGGTAGATGTTATAATTGCAATGGTTCTAGTCACAATGCTAATCAATGTAGGAAACCAAATAGAAACATTTATTTCAGTGGTTATTATTATACATGTTATGGATATGGACACAAGGATAACCAATGTAGGTCGGGACAAAAGAAGAAAACCAATAGGTGTTATAATTTCAACAAAATTGGACACATTGCAAGATTCTGCAAAATTGATGTAGTCAAGCCAATGAACCAAGGAAGAAAATCGATAATGAAGAAGTTAAGGTTGAAATGAAGAAGATATAGAGAAAGAAAGAAGATAATGGATCCAGCTTCGGTGCAAACATTTGTTCTAGTAATTAGCTACTCTTTGGCTATTGCCCGGGAGAGAAAGAAAAAAAAGGGAGATTGCAAGAAACTTGCGGACATTCGGTAAAGTCATATTCGTCTAGTGAATAGGGAATCGTGAAAGGAGTTATGGCGCATTTAATGCAAAAAGGTGAATTTATTACAAAATTAGCATAAAAGAAAAATTTACAAGTCACTCTTGATCACTCAAGCAAAAAGGCCACAAGGAGCTAAGGAGAAGAAAGAAGTTGACTTGCGTCCTAGGGTTTGTGAATCTACAAGAGGTATTTTTCTTGAGTCTTGCTATTTCTCTGCGCTTACAGTTATGGCTACTCCCTCTTTGGTCAATGTGGCATCTCAGCTTCATCTTGAATTCAAGAAGTATCCAGATATATCAATTGAAAATGATATGGTAGGATGTTTATCAAAAATCCCACAAGGAGTCATTCCTAGGGAAGATGTTAGGGCCTACATACATTTGAAGCTCGAAGAGTTCAATCACAATAGGTTACTTGATTTGTGGGTAAATGAGATCATTGGTGATGACTTCAATGTCAAACTTGAATACAAGGTTCTGTTTAAAAAGAAACTTCATGTCTGGAATGATTTCCCATACTTCTATTTTGATGATAAATGGGTATGAATGGTTATGAGCAGATTCCATGACACATTCCTATGGTTAGATGAAGCTCATCTGATCAACAAAGAAGTAATGAAGTTTTTTACTGGGTTGAATGGCATTGGAATTCTTTCGAAACTAAAGGCAGCCAAGAACAAGGAAGTTGAAAACCTAACTCAAGTCATTTTTAACGGTAGGTCTCTGGTGATTCATACAATTACAAATATAGTTGTGAGGTATGTTGCCCAGGTCATTGGAAAAAAAATCTACTACACCAACAAAGATAACTCTATCTCATATATTGATGTCTACACTTCATATGATATGGTGGTAAATGGAGTGGACTATGACTTATGTGAGCTCATAAGAGAGAAATTCCTTGAGAATCTAAATCAGTGCAAATGAAGTAAGAAGAAAGTCGGATTTCAGTTTGGAACTCTTACACTCTGCTTGCTATTTTATTTCATGAATGAAATGTATGGTCTTGGTCTAGTAGTGTGGTCGTATGAGAAACCAATTTCTCACCAAATTGTTGAGCGAATGAGGAGATATGTTGATACTACTGCACAAGAAATGGCATTTACTTTATTTTTCTCTTTATTTCAGTATAAGATGCACAACCAAGATAGAATCCCTAAATCTATAGTCACCAAATATAAGGATGATATCACATTCATAGCCATAGTTGAAAAATGTGTAATGGAAGTTGTACTAAGAACTTAGTAGATATCCAAATTGGGGTATGAAATATCAAAAGAATATGTAGAATTTCTTGCAAAAGTTTTGTTACAGAGTCTAGTAGACACCTCTCAGAAGAGGTTTGACACAGCAGAAGAAAAGTTCAAAGAAATCTAGAAAGAGCATATCTCAAAGGAAATCAATAAGAAAGTACATAACACTCTAAAAGCAATTAAGGAGGAAGGAGGTATCACAGAGGAAGGTATTGTGGCACTCAAAAGAACTACTTAGAGTACAACTAGTAGCTCATTAGGTAGCTATGCAAAAGTAGTTGAACCTTCAGTAGAAATGGAGAGTCCATCCGATAAGAGGAAGAAAGGTCTTCCTCTGCCTACTCCAAGCAAGAAGGTGAAATAAGTGAAATCCACTGAGGCTAATCCTATTGTTGTAGAATCTTGAGACAGAATCAGACCTAGACAAGTACCAAATTAAGGTCCAGGAGAAGAAATCCAAAAAGGTAAATTGTGATCCTCTTGATGTAGATACTTCATTTGAAGTACTTGTAGATGGAAACTCTAAAGAGGTTGGTGATTTGTACAACTCTACTACTTCCAAAGGAAAAGAAAGCATAGCACAAGTATTTGTTCTGTACTCTTCAAGATTAGATGGAAATATAGATAATTTCAAAGAGGATATTCCTAATAGTCTCTGGGTTGGTCTAAATACAATCTAAGAAAATGCTAGGAAAATAGATAAGGACATTGTTAATGAAGCTATTTTCATTGTTTCTAAACTCATAAAAGAGGAAGACTTAGAAATTTTTAAGGAACTCATCTGGTTAGGGTTGAGAACAAAGAAAAGGGAACATACCCTTATGGAGAACAAAGGAGTTGTAGATAAATTGAAAGTAGGTATCATTGAAAAGATTACAAGCATGGCACAAAATCTTGGGATGATATCCGATGATGGCTCTACTCCATCATCTGCTTCCCCCGCATGCTCTCATGAGGAATTGGATACTGAAAACATTGCAAATATTGTACCAGAATACACTAATGCAGAAGTATACAATCTTGATATGAATCCTCTAGAAATTAAACATACTCATTCTCCGAATAAAGATTCTACTCTGGTAAATGCAAATGAAGAATAAGAAAAAGAAGTTGAAAGAGAAGAAGAGAGAATTGAAAAGGAAATTGGAAGAAAAGGAGAAGAAATAACTACAGAAGAAGTTAATACCAGAAAGCAGGAAGAAAACACAGAGTAAGAAAAAGGTGAAGAACCAGTAGCAGGGATAGTTGAGGAAAGAGAAAAAAAATTGTTGACAACTCCACCAATACCTATTTCGATGAAACTTTGAAGAACTTACTTGCTTCACCACTTATAAGCTATCCCATCACCTCTTCCAAGTTAATTCTTGACTTTGAGAAGATTAATCCTTTTCAGAAATTTCAAATCGGTGAGTCCATTCAGGCCTCGGCCAAAATTGATATGTTTAAGGAGTTTCAAGAAAAAGATAATTTGATTGAAGAGACTACTATTGCTCTCCAAATTATTATTCCAGAATGTAATATAGATCAGTCCAAAAGCAATACAGATAAATGTAGAACACTCATTAATGTTGTGAAGGACTTCTCTGCCTGTATGAATGAAAATATCCATAGGGAAAAGGAAGCTGAAAGGAATAAGCTCTTGCAGGAATTAAAAGATCGATGTGAAAATTCCTTCTCCAATCTTCATCAGCTAATCAGGCAAGTTCAAGACCTTCTCAAGGAAGGCAATTCTTTGTACTTGTACAACCTGTAGTGGCCGGATGCCACAACCATTATCAGAAAAGAGCTTGACTCAATTGAGTCAATGATTAGGCAGCCATACCATTCTTTCAAGTTATCTGAAGACTTTTCTAGATCCAAGAGATCCTCAATTGAGGAACTGCACAAAAAGTACTTTGAACTACAACAACAATGGGATAACATCATTCTTCCCTTAGGCAATCTCTGAGATATGTGTGTAGATAGTATTTCATTGATGAATCGTGCCCTCCTAAAGGCACAGTTGGCTACCCTCTCTAATCCTGGCTCCATTGAAGTTGTAGAATCTCTACTTGCATCCATTCAAGTTCATGCACTTCTAACTGAAGCAATTTTATAGTGGAATATTAAATAAAGGTAAGTGGGTTGCCCATCTTCATAAAATCAAGCAGTCTTTCTTCAATGGTGCATCAGGAGCATCCTAAATGTTTTTCACCCTGTACCCCTTGTTCATTGATGTCAAAAGGGGAATAAAACATAAATAAAAAGAATTTTTTTTGAGAAATAAAGATAGTCATCATAGGGGGAGTTCTAGAGTTTATCTTTTGAGGTTTTGGAATTCCAGAATTTTTTTGCATCAATGACAAAGGGGGAGATTGTTGATATTTTTCATTGATTTTATTGATCATTACCTCTAGCTTATCCTTTGTTTCGGTAGTGGTGTTATCAGCATAAGTTTTGGTCTATGCAATGTTGTACCATATTTTTTGGTTCGACCCTATTCGGTATAGCACGGGATATCTTTTTGCGTCTATGTCGACATCTCCAACATCTTGTGTAACGTGTTCACCCGACTCTATCTTCAATGCACGCTGACTAAGTGGATATGTAGATACAGTATATATATGAAGCGGCATAAACAAAATTATGATGATATGATATGTGATGTATCATAGCGATTTGTTGATGTATAGTGTGAACTAATATATTTTCTATAGTAGTATAGTGTAGTGTTTGAAGATATTTGTGCTTCGGTGAGAACTGTATTCATGCATTTGTAGATGTAATTATAGTAGTTCAATTTTGTAACATATACTCCGACTGTGAGCCGTCTCTCAATTGTAATAGCTATATTTTGTATCTTGGGAAGTAAGCCCACTAGCAGTGAGCCACCTTGTATTCTATAACCAGTTACTTAATACTTGAGAGTTAACCCTCTCCGTGTTTTTTCCCATCTTGGGTTTCCACGATAAAAATATCGATGTTATGTGGTGTTGTGTTATATTGGTTATTGTTTAGTAATTTTAACTATGTTATGTGGACAACTATTTAAAAGTTTTAATATTTTAGAGGAATATTGATTCACCCCTCCCCTCTTAGTATTTTGGATGTTCAACACCTGATTGTAGAGAAGAAGAAGAAGAAGAAATATGAAGAAAAATAAGTGTAAAATGAAGAAGAAGAATCTTTGGAGAAGACCCCTAAAAACCCTAAGTATGTGCAAAATAATCATTCCAAAGAACAGATCATTAGAGACAAGAGGAAAGGAGTATTGACAAGAAGAAAAGTTGTTGAATTTGAGGTAAATATGTCTTTACTTTCTAAAGTTGAACCTAAACTAGTGAGTGAGGCATGTAAAGATGAACATTGGATGAAAGCAATGGAAGAACTTATGCAGATTGAGAAAAATCAGATTGGGGAATTGTTTCCTAGACCAGAAAACAAGAACATAATTGGAACTAAGTGGGTTTTTAGAAACAAGCTAAATGAGAATGGAGAAGTGGTAAGAAATAAGGCAAGACTTTTGTGTAAGGGTTACTCACAAGTGGAAGGAATATATTTTGATGAGGAATTTTCCCTTGTGGCTAGGATGGAAGCTATCAGAATATTTTTGGCATTTGTAGAATACAAGGACTTTAAAGTTTAGCAAATGGATGTGAAGTCTTCTTTTCTCAATAGTGAGTTGGAAGAAGAGATGTACATGGAACATCTAGAAGGATTTCAGTTGTCAGATCAACCAGATATGGTGTGTAAATTAAAGAAGGCATCATATGGATTAAAGCAAGCTCCTAGAGCTTGATATGCAATATTGGACAGATATTTGATATATCAAGGATTCAATAAAAGCATCATAGATAGTAATCTTTACTTCAAAATTGAGGAAGAAAAAATATTGATAATGGTTTTTTATGTGGATGATATTATCTTTCGTGGAAATGAAGCTATGTGTAAGAAATTTGCTAAAGAGATGTAGAAAGATTTTGATGTCAATGTTTAGGGAGATGAATTTCTTCCTTGAGTTGCAAATCAATCAAACAAAAAAAGGCATTTTCATTTCACAACCATAGTATGTCAAAGAGATGTTGAAGAAGTTTGGAATCGAAGACTCCAAACCGGTATGCACTCCTATAGTGACTAGTTGTAAATTGAGCAAGGATGATGATTCACCTAAGGTTGATTAGAGAAAATATAGATCTATGATTGATGGACTTCTTTATCTAACTGCTACTAGACAAGATATCATGCATGCAGTGTCTTGTGGCCATATTTCAAGAAGATCCTAAAGAAATACATGTTGCAGTAGTAAAGAGGATATTTAGATATTTAAGAGGTACTCTAGATTATGGCTCATGGTATCCTAAGGATATTGATTTCATAGTAAGTGCTTATATAGATGCAGATTGGGTTGGTTGTGTTGATGGTAGGAAAATTACAAGTGGTGGTGCATTCTTTCTTGGATGTAGGTTGGTGTCATGGTTAAGTAAGAAGCAAGATTTAGTTTATTTATATACTTGTTATCAATTTAGATTGCACCCGAACGCTCGATTAGTTAAATCTAGCAATCTGTTGAAACATGGAATGATTCTCAGGCCTGTGGGTTGCCTAATTTCGAGAATCAATCTCCAGAGAGGGCTGGTTCCCTGATGAAAAAACCTCCTAAAACTAACTGACTTGGCTGGGAAAGAGAAAGAGAGCCTGCTTGAACTGAAATCCTAAAGCTACGAGAGGTGATTGCACCTAAATGATAATGCCCTGCAAATATGACTCACAATAAACTTCTTAAAACTCAAATCTACACAACCAGATTCAATAATTTAATCACTTGAATGATTTAAACAAAGGCTTTGATCTAATGCAATATTGAGGGAAAACAAGTTTTCACGACAAAATGTATTAATTTATTAATAAGCACAGTGAATAACCAGTGATTTTAAACTGAATTGCATACAGATATATGAAAAAGACAGAAAAAATCAGAGGTTTCAGAACTGAAACACAGTAATTCTTCGATCAGATTCTTCACAAAATGATGCTCGGAATCTAGAAGGCAAACTCTAAAGTATTGAACTCAAAGGAATCTTCTGCATTTACACACTTTGAACCTGTAATAAAACTGCTGTATTAATCTGAAAGCTGAGTTACAAGATGATCTTCTTTGCTGAAGGCAAAGGCAGAAAACAAGAACTAGAATGAAAAACAGTGAAGTTTTTCAATATATACAAAAACCTTTCCAAAAAGGCATGCAAAAAGAACTGGAAGTCCAATCTCCAGAAAAAGGTGATAATTCCAAAGCCAAATCCGAGCAGAAGAAAATATCCCTGAAAAGGAGGCCCAAAACCATGCAAAAATAAACCCAAATAAGCTCAAACTCACTGCCAAGTCATAACTGATACATGCACTATCCCAACTGAACTGCAACTCCCTGAAAAGTGGCCTTAAAACATGCAAAACTGCCTCGTTTTTACCGATTTCGCCCATGGGAAATGAAACTCCAATTTCATTATCATGTGCATGATAAAAATATCTCTTACTTTCAGTTAACTTCGCTAGCTCTAAACATGGATTTATAATGTCTTTTATTTGCATGTTTAAAATGACTAATTTATTAAATGATTTAAAGTGAATCATTTAATAAATTAGCCCTTCATTGAATAATGCAAATAAAAAGAAAAAATACATAAGGTTAAAATGAAAACTTAAACCCCTTTGAAAATGGCCGACCACTATGCATCAAGTATTAAACTCGACCACATTATTGACAAATCTTTTGACTGGGAAATGAATAAAACATCATGATTTTAATAAAATCATTGTCAAATATTCAAAAGCATTTTTTAGGGTGAATAACAAAAAGTCATCGAACCCTAAAATCCCATCATTATCACATTTCGACCCTGAAGTTTCTGGAAGAAACTGGCCGCCACTCTGAGTAGGGTTTCAAGCTCGACTTCCACCATTTTCTGTCAATTTCCATGATCTTTTGAAAGATTCTGGGCGTAACAGGTAAGATGAAACTCATTCGCCACAAATCTGAGCACTTTTTGGGCATTTACATGTCTTTTTTGTGTTATTTAATAGGCACGACTATGATGATATTCTGACATTTTGTCATCTGCACCTATTCTCTGTTGAAATTCCTTGCCATTGAAGTCGATGCTTGAAGAATAATCTGAAGAAAGCCATGTATGAGAATGAACTCTCATCAAAAAAAAAAATGTGGTAAGCTTCCATCCTTCTGTCATTGAATTTTTAACAAAATATCTCAGTTAAGAATTGACATAATCATCGGATATTTCTGTCTTTGGCCGCGGCTACCCTTATACTAGTGATTTCTTAGCAATTTCTGGGCTTTGACAATGTATTTGTGATGAAAGGCGGCGCCATATCACTGGTTAACTTTTGAAAATAACCAACCTACATTTATTCTTTTGTATTCTGGATATAAAGCAAGCTTTTGAGAGCTCTCTCAGTACAAAACGAGTTGATACATTAATCATATATTTTCCTCAGTAAGAACCCCATCTGGGTATATGCAAAATTCTTCTTCAGGCGCATGACAGTAAGCTTCTTTTCTGCTTTCTGGGTACTACAAATAATATTCTGTTTTTGTATTTTCTGCGTTTGAAACTTCAAAAATTCATAAAAACAAAGAGAATGCATTCTCCAGTTTGAAAACTTATCTGGGTATATTTGAAAACTCTTCCTCAGGCTTATGAGCTTGACTTCTAGATCTGGGTAATTTGCTTTTCTAATGTATCTTCTGAAGCATTTATTTCTGACATATCCCTTGATAAGAAAGGTCATGGCTCATATTCGTGCTTATTTTATGGCTCTTGATTTATGGCCTTTGAAGAAAATTCACTTTTCCATGTCTGGGTTTCATTATAATAGCTGAGCATAAGAAACCATCATATTATTCCATTCTGGGTGCAGAAATTTCTGTATATAATTCTACTTTCCACTGTCCACGGCTTGAGGCATTTCTGTGTTGGCTTGACTTTGATATATGACTTGATTCATGCTTATAGGCCGAAACTTTTGAAGCGTAAATGTTCTATTTTACAAACCATGTACTTCTGATTGCACTGTCCTTCAATCATTAAAGAACACTTACAATTTTGTATATTTACCTTCCATTTATGTCATTGAAACTGCCATGGAAACTGCCATGGTAAATGCCCTTTCTTGACAGGAGGTGACTGCCAACAACGTATCTGTCTTATACTAGTAATGCACATTTCATTGCTTACTGTTGATTTTTAAAGAAATTCCTTTTGAAAATTCCTCACCTTGTCATGAAACAGTGGCTGGGCGCAGCTTGGCACACTGGGTATTTATCATTTAAAATGTTGTCTCTGTTATGATGCTGGAATTATATCTTTTCAAAAGAAACAATGAAAAAACTTGAACCATTACTACCTCCTGTAGCATATAGCATAGACTCAAGCTTCCTTGTATACGAACTGCTTCCTTGCTTCTTTTGTTTCCTGCATTCCTTTTTTCAATTTTGTATTTGAACAGTTATAGAATCATTTCAAATACCTATGCACAGATTTTGTATTTAGATTTTATGCTGTGCATAATTCGTAAGCACTTTCCTTTCATTTGTGCTGGTCTTAATCACCAAAATTGCTGTTTTCCCAACCTCTAATATTTAGATAACCCTGTTCATGATTATACTATGTATGCCTCTGTGCTTTAGCTTGATTTTACATTTGACATTTTACTGCACTCATAACGTTCTGTAGATAGCTGTTCTTTCTATGGCTGATATGAAGAAAGAAAATATAAGACTGATTTGATATAGCAGCCACCATTTAGTGTTAACCGATCAGGTCATAACTCATTGCTGTTTCACTCATTCAATGATGCTTTTCCAGTCCTTAATGACTGTCATTACTAGGATGCTGAAGTTAAACTTCATACAGTACCGTTATCACGAGACACATTTAAAACCTTTTGTAATTGATATGAAGGCTGAAAACATACAAGACTGTAAGTTTTGATTCTCCATGCATTATTTGAGCTGTCTCACCTTGTTCACTGTTGTATTTTTGCCCTTATACTTGTCACCGTGCTATTTCTCAAGCTCACTTGGAGCAAGATAATGAACCTCTTTTGTTCCCCAAATCATGGCTGCACCTTATGATGGAAACACACTCAGCAATATGTGCCATAATATAACATTAGCTTGAAACATTAGATTGCTCTGTTTGGTAAAAGATAATGTATATCTGCATCTTTTATTATTATCAAATGCTGATTCAAAACAGAATTTGCTGCCTTCAGAAAAAATAATGATTTTTATGCTCTGTATAAATCACTGATTGTCCTTTCATTTCCCCATTGGACATTCTATTTCACAATGAGAAAGTGTTACATTTGTATTACCTTAACAATGATTCTTCAACTGTAAATGCTTTACTAAAACATCAAAACAACATTGTTCTTGACATTGTAATTGCTGAACATGGAAATTCTCCTCATAACGTTGGAACTAAACTGTTATCTTGAGTCTTCTGTAGACTGTGCATGCACTTGATGGTGTAAGAAACAAAATAAAATGCTGAATGCTCTGTTTATCTGCCATGATACTTTACTGTTCCTTTGATTTGTGAGCAAAAGACAAATGCTCAGTCAGTTCCGTCATGCTGATTTAGACTGTTTTTATCATTTGATATTACAGTACTGTATTCCTTTCTGGCTCTATAATTGAAAACCTGATATGCCGGGCTCAACCCTTGTGGGAGCCCGTTTTACTCCACATATCAGCTGAAATGAATTCGAATATGAAAAACCTGCTCCTGCACACTGAAACAAACATGTTAGCAAAATAAAAGAAGCTGAAAGCTTCCATTGCATTATGTTTTTCTGCTGATTTCTTGCAATCATCTGATGAATGCTCGGTTTAACGCAAATTACATTTCTGTCTGTAGCATAGGCGTAAGGCAGAAAGTAATTCACTATTGCTTAGAGTATAACTCTAATATCATTTATTAATGATTTTGCAGGTATGCGGAGCGATGAAGCGAGGCTGCAACTGCTTGGATGCTCGATGGCTAGAAGCACCAACGAAGTGATTCGCCGTTACAGGCAATGATGAATTGCTTTCTTTTTTACGCTCATGCTATTTACAGCAGTGTGGTCTGTGTTTAGATTTAGTATTCATCTCTTGATTGTCAGAAACAATCTCAGTTACTCTCGCGGCTTGTGTGAGATTCAGCATTTTCACGAAATGAATAAAAGTATTATTATGCAATTTTCCTTAATTTTTCTGTTTTGAACATTTGCACAACAAACTTATGACACATTTGTAAGATGATCTCAATGATGATCAATGAACACTTTATCAGCAAAATTTGAAAACACATTTAAAATCCTTCCTGTACCTATAATAGCTGAACTTCATTCAGCTCTACCTATTGAGCATAGAGTGAAAAAATAGGTAACAATACTATAGAGGCTGAGTATATTGTAGCAGCATCTTTCCACACACAATATTTGTGGAAGAGATAGATATTCAAGGATATCATAGTAGTGTATAATGAGCCTATTTCTCTATTTTGTGATAATACAAGTGCAATTAGCATTTCAAAGAATCTTGTGATGCATTCAAGGATAAAGCATATATCAATTACATATCACTTTTTGAGAGAGAAGGTTATGGAGAATGAGGTAAAGCTTGAGTATGTACCTACAAAGGATCAAATTGCTGACATATTTACTAAGGCTCTTCTTAAGGATAATTTTGAGTATCTTTGAGAGAAGTTAGAGGTTATTGCCCCTCCTTCTCTAAACAAAATTCATATGGAGATTCATCAGTCTAGTGGATCTATGGATTCATCTCTTTTTTGGACTGATGTTGGTGGCTACCTCTCAGGGGGAGTAGGTAGTATCATGCGTTGTCATTAAGTTGCAGATTTGATTGGGTATGATGGAATAAGGGGGAGTATTCAGAGCAAGTATCTTGGTTTAGTGTCAAAGGGGAGAAACATGCAAAAAAAATTATCCTTTGTGTTGCAAGTATGAGCAAGTTTGGTGGTGTTGTCATTAATGCTTTCATTTATGTCAACATAGTTTAGTATGTTATAGATTCTACATGCATAACTGAGATGTTGTTGAGATGTTGTGAGTACATGGAGCTATCTCTATGGTGTAGCAGATGTGTTGGTTTGATGAGTTTCCAAGTGCTTTTGAGAAAATTAAATAAAGAAGCAAATTCAGAATGATGAAAGTGTCCAGGACGTGCTCTGGTATGTGTTGTGCATTTCTCCTGTGTTGATCCTATGCTTGTGCAAGTCTGAAGGTTTGATAATGGTGATTTAGCGGTGATACATCCTGAGTTTTAGCTTCTAGTTTGATGGTATGTGAAAGTTATGTTCACTGGTATATGAACTGTTCTAGCAGAGTTGGTCTTCTATGGATTGGGAGAAATATTGTTGCTATGTTGTTTTTCTCTATTCTTTTTAAGATCTTGCGGATCTAGAATATTTCTTGTGAAGGTCTTTTTTGTTCTTTGGAAAAGAGTTTTGAAGATTGGTGATCTAAAAGTCATGTTTCAATATTTTAGTGTGAGTTTATACAGTCCGGTTGGACTGGTGAAAGGTGTTCAATGATTGAAGTTTGTTGTTTCACTGCGGATGTATCTGGAATATTTTGAAGTGTATCCTCGTACATAAGGAAGTGTTTCATGGTGTCTTTGTGTCATCTTCTTGTTTGGAAAGCATGTACATCAATTATCATTTGTGTTTTCATTAGGTTTGGCCGACCTGGTGTTTACACTTCATTCAAAGAATAAAATTTAATTAAGTGTGTGGTTGTTTCGAGATATTATTTTTAATCTTGAAAAAAAAAATTTATTGGTCCACTCTTATTCCTTTCCACCATGGGAATTTTCAATTTCCGACCTAATTTGAATTTATGAAATGAGGTTTTTGTGGCCAACCTTGGAGAAAGTTTCTAAGGTTGAGAATGATATAAAAGCAAGTCTAATTGTGAAGAGTTGCATGATAGTGTGATGCAAAGTGATGAAAGTGAGCCACAAATCATCAGAGCAGAAGTGTGTGTGTGTGAGTTGTGATAGTAGTTCTCCATTGTGTTGAAGGTGGTGAGATAAAGGTTTCTACAATCCTGCGGATGTGCATTAATTATTGTGGTGGATCTTTTTGTTCTCTTTTGAATCTGTAGGCAGTGAGCCTCCATGTTGGACAATGATTCCTTTTTGTGGACAATGAGTCCCTTTTGTAGGTAGTGATCCTTTGTACTTGGACAGTGAGTCCTCTTCTAGGCAGTGAGCCCTTGGTAGTGAGCCTTTGTATTCTGTTTATAATCTTTTATATTGCGAGTTAACCCTCACAATGGTTTTTCCCTCATTGGGTTTTCCATGTAAAAATATGGTGTTTATTGTGTTGATTTTCCTTCTGTTATTTGTGTTTCATGCTCTTACTTAATAATAGAACAGTGTGGTTGTGGAATTAATAAGTGTTGAGTTTTAAGTTTGAATTGTGTGACAAATAATTCACCCCCCCTCTCAGTTGTCCTGCACCTGTTTAAAATTTGGTACTAGAGCTTTGGTTCCTAGTTGTTGAGCTTAACCACTTAAGGAAGATCTGATGGCACACAAGTCGGCGATCCCTATGTTTGATGGAACTAACTACAATGATTGGAAGGGACAGATGAAAGGATATATTATCTCCTTTGGTTTCAAAACCTAGAAGGCTATTGAGACAAAGTATACACCCCCATCTGGTGGTCTTACTACTACGGATGAGATCTCTGCTTATGAAGAAAATGAGAAGGTGAAGTATGCTATTTGCAGTGATTTATCTAAAAATGAGTGAGCAAAGGTTTCTTCTTTGGAAACTACATATGAAGTCTAGAAGAAGTTGGAAGATATGTACGAATGAAATGAAAGGGTGAAATTGACAAAGAAGTTGGCGACAAAGTGCAGATTTGTGAATCTGAAGATGGAAGAAGGCGAAGAGTTTACAAGTTTCTTTCAGAGAGTTGAACTGACTACAAATGAAGTTAGAAATCAAGGAGGAAGACTATCAGATGAAGATATAATTGAGAATATCTTGATAACCCTACTGGAGTGCTACAGTGATAAGATCTCAGTTATTGAAGAAGTATATAATCCTAAGACATACACTTTGGAATAGTTGTTCGACACCCTACAAGCATTTGAGTTGAGAAAGTTCTAAAAAGATGACAAAATAGAAGAAAAGACAGAAACAACATTTAAAGCATTGAATATTGAAGAGGAACCGGATAGTGATGGTGTTGTTGAGTTGGAAGCAAACTTCACCAGGAAGTATAAAGGTATGTTTCCCTTTAAATATTTTAGTTGTGGTAATATTGGTCATTATGAATTGAGATTTCTAAATAGAGATGTGCATAAGAAGAACAAGGATTATAAGGATAAGGATGGAAAGGATAAGAAATATAAGAAGTTGTACTATGCTAAAGAAGAAGTAGGAATTTATGATGATGAATCTGAGAATTAGGTTGATGACAGTGAATGCTTATTCTTAGCTTTGGAAAGTAAATCTATATCCACTAACCCTAGAAAATATGTAAGCAAGAAAGCTCTGGAGAGTAAGAGAAATAGTATGGAAGGTATTTTTGTTACCACTTTTCATGCAAGATAGGGTGAATACTATTGGGTAATTGATAGTGGATGTTCAAATCATATGACCGAAGATAAAAGTAAGTTCACTAAACTTGAGAAATATGATGGTGGTTTAGTTATGTTCAGTGAAAATTTACGAGCTAAGATCTATGGGAAAGGTTCAATTAGTTTTGATGGAGTGGACAGCATTGATGATGTATATTATGTGAAGGGTTTGAGGCATAACCTTCTAAGTATTGTTCAGATGTGTAGCAATGGTTTCAAACTTGTGTTTCAGAATAATACCTGTGAAATCAGAAAAGGATCTAAAAGTGGAGATATGATTGTTGTTGGAAGAATAACTCATGGAAAAATCTATTAGTTGAAAGGAGTTGATGGTCATTGTCTTGTATCTCAAATCAGTGAAAGTTGGTTATAGCACCAGAGAATGGGACATGTAAATTTTGATAACCTAGTCAAGATCAGTGCAAAAGAGATTGTTCAAGGACTACCTAGAATCACAAGACCTGCTAATGCTATCTATAGAAGTTGTCAATTTGGGAAACAGACAAGATGCAACTTTAAGGGAAAAGAGCACTCTACTACGAGAATGTTGGAGTTAATCCATATTGATCTTTGTGGTCCAACTAAGATTGGTAGCTTGAATGGTGATAGATATTTCATGTTGCAAGTATTGATGATTATACTTGAATGGCATGGGTTTCTTTTCTTAAAGGAAAGACTTAAGCTCTAGATAGGTTTAAGGTATTCAAAGAAAGAGTGGAAAATTAAGTAAATTTTAAAATCAAGTGTTTAAGATATGATAGAGGTGGAGAATTCACTTCTAGTGAATTTAATGCATTTTGTGAACAACATGGCATAAGAAGATATTTTTCTGCTCTAAGAACCCCTCAACAAAATGGTGTAATTGAAAGGGAAAAAAAGACAGTACAAGAAGCTGCTAGAACCATGATGAAAGAATCAAATGTATTGGATGTGTACTGGAGAGAAGCAATACATATTGTTGTTTATGTTCTTAACAGAGTCTAGATTAGATACAATAGCACAAAGACACATTTTGAGTTATGGGCTGGTAAGAAACCTACTGTGAAGTATTTTAAGGTATTTGGAAGTAGATGCTATATTAAAAGAGATGATGAAAATATTGGAAATTTTGATGCTAGATGTGATGAAGGAATTTTTCTTGGATACTCTACTAGCAAATCATACAGATGTTTTAAAAAAATATTGAGAAAGATTATTGAAAGTGCTAATGTGAAGGTTGATGAAGACATACGTAGACCTATTGAGATAAGTGAAGTTGAAACTGATGATCCTATCCGTGGACATGTACTTGAAGAAAATAAGAAGGAAGAAAAAGAGAAAGAAGAGCAAGTGGAAGAAGAAGAAGAAGAAGAAGAAGAAAATGAACCAGAACCTACTATTAGAACTCCTAAGTATGTTTAGAAGAATCATTTGGAGGATCAAATAATTAGAGATAGAAATGAAGGTGTGAAGACAAGAAGCAAAGTTGTAGCAGAGGTAAATTTGTGTCTATTATATAAAATTGAACCCAAATTTGTAAGTGAAGCATGTGAAGATGAAATTTGGATGAGAGCTATGAAAGAAGAATTGCAATAGATAGAAAAGAATCAGACATGGGAACTAGTCCCTAGGTGTGTGAATAAAAATATGATTGGTTCGAAATGGGTGTTCTAGAATAAGCTGAATGAAAGTGAAGTTGTAAGGAATAAGGAAAGACTGGTATGCAAAGGATATTCACAAGTTGAAGGTATATATTTTGAAGAGACATTTTCCCATGTGGCTAGAATGGAAGCTATCAAGATGTTTTTGGCTTTTTCTGCCCACAAGGACTTCAAGGTGTATCAAATGGATGTTAAGTTAGCATTTTTGAATGGTGAGTTGGAGGAAGAGGTGTACATGGAGCAACCTAAAGGGATTCAGTTGTCTAACAAACCGAACATGGTTTGTAAGTTGAAGAAGGAATTGTATGGGCTGAAGCAAGCTCCCAAAGCTTGGTATGCAAGATTGGATAGATATCTGACAAAGCAAGGATTCAACAAAGGTTTTGCTGACAGTAATCTTTACTTCAAAGTGTAAGGTAACAAAATGTTGATAGTAGTTTTCTATGTTGATGATATCATTTTTGGTGGAAATGAAGGCATGTGTAATAATTTTGTTGAAGAGATGCAAAAAGAATTTGAGATGTCTATGATCAGTGAATTGAATTTATTCCTTGGTCTACAAGTGAATCAAACTGATAAAGGGATATTCATTTCACAATCTAAGTATGTAAAACAATTCTTGAAGAAGTTTGGGATGGATGATTCCAAACTGATTTGTACTCCTATGGTAACCAAATGTAAACTAAGCAAAGATGATGAATCTGCTAAGACTTATCAGAGCAAATATAGATTTATGATTGGCGGACTGATGTACCTTACTACTACTAGACCAGAAATTATGCATGTAGTATGTTTAGTTGCCAGATTCCAAGAAAATCCCAGAGAAGCACATGTTGTAGCTGTAAAGAGGATATTTAGATATCTTAAAGGTACACTGGATTATGGACTATGGTATCCTAAGAGTGATGATTTCACCTTGAGTGCTTATACCGATGTTGATTGGGTCGGATGTGTAGATGGCCAGAAGAGTACCAGTGGTGGTGTTTTGTTTCTTGTTGGAAGATTAGTTTCATGGTTGAGCAAAAAGAAAGACTTAGTTTCTTTATCCACAACAAAAGCAAAATATATTGCTTCAGCATCTTGCTACACACAGGTTTTATGGATGAAGCATACACTGAAGGAAATTAGTGTGGTATGTGATGAGCCTATTTCTATTTTCTGTGACCATACAAGTGCAATAAACATTTCAAAGAACTCAGTTATTCATTCAAGAAAAAAGAACATATCTATCAAATATCATTTCCTGAGAGAAAAAGTGTTGGAGAATGAGGTCAAATTGGAGTATGTGACAACAAAGGAACAAATTGCAGACATATTTACCAAGGCTCTCACGAAGGATAATTTTGAGTATCTTAGGGAGATGTTGGGGGTCATTGGCCCTCCTAGCTAGGTGCACATGAAGATGCATCAGTCCAGTGAATTCAAATATTCTTCATTTATCTAGTCTGATAAATGGGTCTACTCCACAGTGGGAGTAGAAAAGGTTTTCATTGTTGTAGTATGAGTGTACTCCTAAGGGGGAGTAATTAGTGTTGTTGATCTTTTCCATTGATGTCAAAGGGGGAGAGAATGTCATGTGAAAAATAGGTGAAGAAGATGAAAAGGTGTTCTCCTAGTATTGTGAAGGATGATGTTGTCTTTGATAGTTTTTCACATCATGTGTTTCCATCAATGACAAAGGGGGAGATTGTTGCAAGTATGGTGGTGTTGTCATTAATGTTGTCATTGATGTCAACACAGTTCAATATGTTATAGATTGTACATGAATAGCTAAGATGTTGTTGAGATGTTGTGAGTACATGGAGCTATCTCTATGGTGTAGCAGATGTGTTGGTTTGATGATTTTCCAAGTTCTTTTGAGAAAATTAAATAAAGAAGAAAAGTCAAAATGATGGAAGTGTCTAGGACATGCTCTGGTATGTGCTCTACATTTCTCCTGTGTTGATCCTATGCTTGTACAGTTCTAAAGGTTTGATAATGGTGATTTAGTGGTGATACCTCCTAAGTTTTAGCTTCTGGTTTGATGATACATGAAAGTTATGTTCACCGGTATGTGAACTATTCTGGAAATTTTTGTCTTCTGTGGACTGGGAGAAATATTGTTGCTCTACAATTCTTCTCTTTTTTGTTTTAGATCTTGCAGATTTGGAATATGTCTTGTGAACGTCTTTTCTGTGCTCTAGCAAAGAGGTTTGATGATTGGTGATCCGGAAGTCATTTTTTAGTATTTTAGTGTGAGTTTATACAGTTCAATTGGACTGGTGAAAGGTGTTCAGTGATTGAATTTTGTTGTTTCACTGTGGATGTATTTGAAATTTTTTGAAGTGTATCCTCGTGTAGAAGGAAGTGTGTCATGGTGTCTGTGTGTCATCTTCTTGTTTGGAAAGTGTGTACATCAATGATCTTTTTTGTTTTCATTAGGTTTGGCCGACCTGGTGTTTACACTTCATTCGAAGAATAAAATTTAATTAAGGAAGCATGTGGTTGTTTCGACGTATTATTTTTTATCTTGAAAAATGTTTTTTTATTGGTCCAATCTTATTCCTTTCCACCGCAGGAATTTTGAGTTGCTGACCTAATTTGAATTTATGAAATAAGGTTTTTGTGGCCAACCTTGGAGAAAGTTTCTAAGGTTGAGAATGATATAAAATCAAGTTGAATTGTGAAGAGTTGCATGACAGTATGATGCAAAGTGATGAAAGTGAGCCACAAATCATAAGAGCAGAAGTGTATGTGTGAGTTGTGATAGTAGTTCTCCATTGTGTTGCAGGCAGTGAGATAAAGGTTTCTACAATCCTGTGGATGTGCATTAATTGTTGTGGTGGATATTTTTGTTCTCTTTTGAATCTGTAGGCAGTGAGCCTCCCTTTTGTACAATGATTCCCTTTTGTAGGCAGTGAGCCTTTGTACTTGGACAGTGATCCCTCTTCTGGGCAGTGAGCCTTTGTATTCTATTTATAATATTTTATATTGTGAGTTAACCCTCACCGTGGTTTTTCCCTCATTGGGTTTTCCACGTAAAAATTTGGTGTTCATTGTGTTGATTTTCCTTCTATTATTTGTGTTTCATGCTCTTACTTAATAACAAAATAGTGTGGTTATGGAATTAATAAGTATTGAGTTTTAAGTTTGAATTGTGTGACAACTAATTCATCCCCCCCTCTCAGTTGTTGTGTGCCTATTTAACACTTTTTCATTGATGTCAAAGGGGGAGAAAGAATCATGTGAAAAAATTTATCTACTCAGGGGGAGAAAATAAAGGAAATCATAAGTGTGTTCAGAGTTGTGTTGTCTTTGATGGTTTTTCACATCATGTTTTTCCATCAATGAAAAAGGGAGAGATTGTTGCAAGTATGAAGGTGTTGTAATTGATGTCAATAGGATTTCTACATGTTGGTGTTGTCATTGATGTCAACTATGTGTTAAGGAAGTTGCATGATGAAGATGTCGAGGATGTTGAGAAAATTGTGAAAAAAGAATAAACAGGTTGTTGCAGGTTGTGCATGTGTAGTTGAGATATTGAGGAATTTTTGTGGGTACATGGAGCTATATTTATGTTGTAGTGTCTATAGATGTGTTGGAATGAAGTAATGTGATGAGATGATGTCTTTGGTACTTGGTTTCCAAGTGGTTTTGAGAAAATTTGATAAACAAAGAAAATAGTGTTGTGCAAGAGTTCAGAACATACTCTAAGATGTGCTCTGCATTTCTTCTATGTTGATGTTATGCCTATGCATATATAATATGTTTTTCAAGGTTGTTAGAGGTTGCTATGTTCAAAATTTGGGTTTCTAGATCATTATACAAAGTGAGATATTTTCACCAATATGTGAACTAGTTTTTCAATGGTATTTTTTTCTGGTCTAGGAGAAATGTATTTTCTTTTCATTTCTCCGTAGTTTGGCTTCAGGTTGTGTGGATTTGAGAAGTTTCTTATATTGTTTTTATCTTTTAGAATTCAAGGTTTCACTTGATTTGGTATAGTACAATGTGTGTTTCATGTGTTAATGTGTGAATAAGGTTAATCAAATGTTTTGGGTTGAAGTATTTCTATGTTGTGAATTTGGATGAAGTCTTTGTTGGATTTCAAGTGGTTTGAGGATTATTCTAGATCATGTTCAAGTGAATTATGTTTTATGGAAGTTTCAGATTGATCTAAGGAAGTGTGTACTTAATGTTTTATGGTGTTTGGCATGGGTATTGGTTGACCTTGTGTTAACACTACATATGAATTTTATGAAAGCATGTTGAGTTGTGTTAGGATTAATTTGGGTCCTAATTAATTATTTATATGGGTAGCCTTCATTCCTATCCACCGCAAGAATGTTTAGGTGCCAACCTAATTTGAAATTTTAAATGTAACGAATAGTTTTCAACCTTGGAGAAGGTTTTCAAGGTTGAGGTTGATATAAATAAGATTAATGTTGTTGTAATATGTAAGAGAGAATAAATATATATGTGATTGATATATGTGATATGAATTATAGAAGTATAGATGTGAATCTAAGTAGAGCAATGTGAATTTCAAAGTGTTGGATTGTTGAAGGCAGTAATCTGTAGGTGTCCGCAATCATTCATGCAAGGTTGTGAAAGTGTTGGAGCATTTGTGGTGGATTCCATGTTGCATTGAGAATTTTTTCTTTGTGTAACATTTATCTTCTATCTTCTTGTATTTCTTTTTGTGACAATGAGCCCTAGTTGTGAACCTTTTTGGATAGTGTGTACTATTCTAGAAGTGAGATCTTGTATCGATTTTGTAATTACTTATATTGTGAGCTAATCCTCGTCGTGGTTTTTCCCTCATTCAATTTTCCACATAAATTTGGTGTTCTCTTGTGTATGGTGTTGTTACTTCAATTTTTGTTATATGCATTCCATGACTAATCACCTTAATAGAATAAGGGTTTAATAAATGCATGTGGATCTAACTATTATTGAGGTTTTTTATGTTTTAATTTTCTACAATTTATTCACCCTCTCTCAATTTTCTTGTTCATTCAACATGGTTGTGAAGAGAAGGTGTTTTTGATGCTACTGATGCAACTGGTTCACTTGATTTCTAAGTGCTTTTGAGAAAATTTGAATAAGAGAGTGTACAAGGTGACAAAGTTGTGTTCTTTGTTGTGATCCACATTTATTCATGGTTAAATATGTGCTTGTGCAGTTTATATGAGATATTCAGAGGTGTTCAAAGGTTTTATATCCAATGTTTCAAGTTTTGGATTATGTGGCAGTGGAAGTTGTGTTTAATAGTATGTTTCCTTGTGAAGAAGGTTTTCTAGGAGAAATGGAATTACTCTACATTTCTTCATGTTGAATTTTCTTGTCTTGTAGATTTTGGAACATGCTAATATTGTTTGTAATTTCCTTCCCTTGAATTTTTTAGTGTTCAATTGTTCTGCAAGGTTGGTTAGTAAGTTATGTTTTGTGGCAGTGTGTCTAGTTGCACAAAGTGAAAGTGTTCTTTAGTTTTAGGTGGTTGCAATAGTGTTGTAGAATATTTTGATGATGATGGAATATTCTAGGATGTTGTGTGATGTTGCTTCATGGTCCACATGATGTTTTAGGACCTAGTGAAGAGTGAATTGATTGTTTGGTAGTGCTAATATAGGTTTGGCTGACCTGGAATGTTACTGTTACTTGTGGATGTGCTTTGTGTTTTGTGGAAGCATGGTAAAGTATGTTCGTGTGGATTTGGGTCCTAGTTAACCCTTGGCATGGTCTTCCTTCACTTCTTTCCACCATGGGATTTTTTGGTGCCAACCTATTTGTTGGTTGCATGTTTCATTAAATCCAAACTAAACAAGGTTGTTTGAGGTTGTGGACGATATATAAGAAAGTTTGATTGTTGGAGATGTTGTGAGATTCAAAGTAAGATGTGAATGTGATCAAGTGTGGTGATCTAAGTGCAAGCTTAAATTCTTACTAGATGTAGTGAGCAGAAGGTGTCTACATTTTTAGTGTACCGGAAGTTACTGGAGGCAGTGAGCTGAAAGTTGCAGATGGTGTTGTTGTGGTGGATCTTCCTATTGCTCTAAGGAAGTGAACCTCCTTGTAATAGTCTTCTTCTATTCTTATTTCTTATGAATAGTGGTTCCTTTGGATAGTGAGCCTTTATTCTCTTTTGGGTAGTGACCCCTTCCAGCAGTGATCCTGTTATATTCAATGTTGTTATTCATATATATGTGAGTTAATCCTCATTGTGTTTTTTCCTTGATTAGGACTTTCCATGTAAATTTTATGTTCTCTTATGTATGAAAATTGTTGTGTTGATGTTTCATATGTTTATTTTATGTTGATTCTTAATAAGGGTTTGAAGGCTAATAAGGGTTTAAGGATTAACTAGGGTTCGATGATTTAACGTACAATTGATTCACCCCCCTTCTAAGTTTTCCAATGTGTCTAACAGTTTCCAACCCATGAAAGGGCATGCAAAGGTTGTACGTGAAACTCAACTCTTGGACAAAGGAAAGTTTGTTGCTTTATTGAAGCCCTTGTTTTGTCATAGTCATTATATAGAGTGCATTTGTTGATCAAGATCATTGTGCTTCTTATGTGTTTCCATAGTGAAAAGCAATAATGAGCATTTATGATTATCAAAAGGATCATTTATGGTTTATGCATGAATGTGAGGTAGTTTCAAACATCACCAAGGGATCTAAAGGGATTAAAAGTTTCATAACTCCTTCAAACCCCTTGGAGAAGTCATGAAGATCCTTATTATAAGGGTTATACCTTGCATAGTTTTTAGATTATAGTGTATAGGCTTTGACTTGTGTCATTGTCATGACTTCATATGTTAAGGTTGCCTAAGAGGTTTTTATTAATTATGAAAACCTTGTGTAGAATTTTTGGTGATGGACATTGTATTTATTTCCTTTTTTTATGTTCTAATGCATTCCTTTTATTGTTTTCTTCATCAAAGTTGGAAGGAGATAAGCATACTCTTGTGAGACCTCATAAAGGTGTCAAAAGTGTTGGGAGATTGTTGGATGCTATGGATGTGTTGTTGATATGTGGTTGTCATTGATGTCAACACTATTAGCATTTGGTGTATCTATTGTTGTATATGTCAAGGATATTGAGAAAATTATAAGGAAAAGTGATTTAGGTTCCTAGTGGAACTATGCAGGTCATAAAAGCATTTTTTTCTATACGTAAAAGATTAGTTGATGTGGATTAAAGGGTTTATTGTTGAGTATGTCTAGATCATCTACCAAAAATTTCAAAGGTCTGCGTGAATTTTTGAGTATGTTGTGGTCTGACAATGTTTATGTGGTCTCTTTTAGTGTTCTTGAATAAAGATTGTGTGATTATGGTTATCTCAGTTGTTGTGGATGATTCTCTATTGTTTCTTGGTGTTCTCATATTTCTCTAGTTCATTCTCTATCTTTGTGGTACGCCCACATTAATCAGTGAGCTTGTGGTTGAAGATCTTTGTGTGCATGTTCAATTTTTCATGTTTCTAGCCGACATGTTGGTGATAGCATGTTGTGGATCCTTAGGGTGAAATTAATTTAAGTATTTTTGTGTTGGAGATATTAATTTGAGTCTCCACTATGTTGTGGCTGACCTTGGTGGATACGCATTAAAATTTTAATTGTAAATCTGGGATGACATTGCAAATACATTTTATTTTCTTAGTCGACTAAGTTGTGATGGAATCTCCTATAGTGGATATATAAGAGCAATTGTGTGATCGGTGGAAAGTGTACTTTGTGTGCTCTGATGTGCATATGTGTGAATATATTTACTAAGCAGAGTGTGAAGAATATTATATGAAGTGTGAAGAATTTTTGAGCTTAACTGGAATTGTAATCAGGCTTGTGAAGAAGCTATTTTCTCAATTCATACCCTCTGGATTTTTAATCCAAAACCTATTGTTGGACAATGAGTCCTCTTTTGTAATTGAACAGTGAGCTCTAGGCAGTGTGCTTGAATGCATGTGCATTCCCCTTATTGTTTTCATTATACTTTTAGCAGAGTATAATCTTGTGGACTAACATCCACCGTGGTTTTTCCCCTAACAAGGTTTCCACGTAAAAAAAATCTCGATGTTATTTGTCTCTCTGATGTGTTAATTGCTTATGGTTAATTGTTCATTCATCGGATCTATGATTAAAGATAAGTTAAGTAAGAAAAGGTTTTAATTTATGGGACAACTGATTCACCCCCCCCCCTCTTAGTTGTATGTCCTTGTTTTGCCAACAAGAAGATCAACACCTTGATAGAAAATTTGAGGATAAATATCAATGAAAATTTAATGGAGGAGATTGGGGACACACATAACTCATGCATTCATGAGCAAGTGATTAAAGATGGAGAGGGTCACAAATACATGAACTTAGTCTTCATATTTCCCTATAGACCCATGCAAAGAAGAAGACTCAATGTTATCAATGGTTCACAAAATAGTGGACAGGTTGGTAGACATGTCCAAACTTAGAGGATGCATACACTTATAGTAAGAAAATTTGAATAGATCACAAGTGAACAAGAGCCAAATTTCTTGTGACCTAATTATAAGGAATATGCATTGTGATGGTGAGTGAACATGTTGCCTACAATTGAGGAGGTTGTTCTAGTGTTTCAAAACCCTAGGTGATAGTGGATAGAATTTATTCCATGTGATATGGTAGTATTCTCACAAATGAATAAATCATGTAGTGGGGAAAAGAGTGAGAAAACATAGTTTTAACAAAAAATTGATAAAGGCATGAATAAAAAGACTCTTATGGAAGTTAACAAAGTTTAAGATGACAATATAAGGCACAAGGGATAATTTATGAGAGAATTTTAATTCTTAGATAACATACACATGATAGTTTATATGTTATTGTATGGAGTAAAAAGGGAATAAAGACAATGTAAATGAGAGACAATTTGAGGGTCCTATGTATGATGATATGACAAAGGCCATGAGACTTTCAAGAGGATAGTTCCCAAGCTTGACAATCTTAAGCAAGCTGAGATGACAAGTGTGGATTAAGGTATAAGAACATGGAGGATTTCATCTATTATGATAGTTTAAAGGGAGATAGTATGTACATTTCACTGCAAGGACAATCATAGAAAGTGGTAAAGAGAAGGTCTCATTACATATGGTAGTCTTGTTTTCTTGTGCTCACTGTCTAATTCATTGTGGCCTCCAATAGTACTTAGAGGGGAATCATTTAATGATCTACTTTGAAGTATTTAATAGTGTATAGAGCCCAATGAGATAGCAATGACGTGACATAATACACTTTTAGACAAGTCATGAAAAAAGTGGATCAAAGAACAAAGATCTCAAATGGATAGTGCAAGTGAAAAAAGGAGACAGTGTATAAGGTAGAATGTGATGATAACAGGATATTGGATAGATGTTTCAATATAAGTGTAGACATGTAAAATTGACCTAACACTTATCGCACACTAATGACATTTTCACATCATTAACATCATTATCATCGAATATCACTGCATTTCACTTCAATTGCATCAAAAACCCTAATTTCCTCTATTAATTGAATAATAATACATTATTTAATTAATTCACATTTTCATCATTTTTGACCAATTAAATAAATTTCATTTATTTAATAAAGTCCTAATATGACTTTATTCTTCCCGATTAATTAAATAACATCAATTATTTAATTGTCACTAATTTACCCTATTCCCCTAAGTCAATTAAGTTATTACCACTTAATAGTTTAATTAAATCACTTTCCCCTAAACTTGAATAATTAAAATAAATTATTCAAAACATCATCCAAAAAATCAAATAAAAAAAATACAACTTTTTTTGCAAAAGTCAAACATAATTTGCACGTTCAACTCTAAAAAGATTAATTAATTATCCTCACCCACTTTCATAATTGAGTAAATTATGATCCCTCGATTGCTTGATCTGATTGGCTAACTGATTCATCTATTTCCTAACAAATCAATCTATTCTTTAATTCCACAGATTATTTAATCTATTTCCTCAATCCCACTGAACACTCAAAATGATTTGTTCAATCACACCAATTATGTAATCAAAATGCATTGATTATTCCCATCTAAATCCTCTCAACAATTTTGAATTGTTGATCAAGCTATTTACTACACGATCTCAAGCATTCATTTCAAAACACAAAATCTATATAACAACCATCTTCTTCCTCAAAAACAATTGGAGAATCAATATCATTTGCACAACGAAGTAATGCAGAAATCTTAATTGACAATTTGACAAAGCTTTACACATATCTTCGATCAACACATGCATGTTCTTCAAGCTTTTGCACACACAATGGAGGCTTTGTATTGATATGAACAACCCAACATCTTCACGAACACACTTTGACATGGGATGGTAATGCTACATTTATTGAATTCATTTTGTGTTTTTCTCTTTTGATTGCATCATTTGACTTTGATCTTCATAGTTTCATTTCGTGAGTAATGGGCATGAATCTTGATTTTTGTTTTGAGTTAGATTAGTTTTAATTCAATTCATTTATCTTATAGCATCTTCTCGATTTCCCCCTTACACATTTTGGCATGCCCAGTGGGACCACGGTCCTTAGCACTAACCATTTTATGAGAAAATTTTGAAGGTACAGGTTCTAGAAACACACTGGAAAAATTGTCATGCATAGGTTACAAGTATTTATTTTGGTTGATTTCACATTTCAACAACACTTGACTCTTTTTTGGCCACTTTTGACATTTTTTGTGCTTTTGCAAAAATAACAAAGGTGCACTTGAGTTTTTCGGTCACTTCTGCTAAAACATAGAAGCCGCACTTGACTTTTTCGCTCGCACTTGCTTCTGACAAGGTTGTTTTTGCTTGAAATTTTTGCTTTTTCTCTATTAGTTTTCATTTAAAAATATGCAAGTCAATTCTTTATTTCTAACATTAATGTTTGCTTGGTTTGGATTATTTAATGTTGATAACATCGTTTGTGTAGCTCTTGTGGGATATGGAACACACTACATAAAGCAAACAACTAACACGCTTATTGCAGAGAAGGAAAACAGTTGAAGCTTTTACTTTTTTCAAAGCTTTCATAGTTATAAAACTTTGATTTAGTGGAATAAAAAGAACCTCACAAATGAACATTTCAATTTTTTGCTTTAAAATGAACTTTTTCTAAGCTTTCATAGTTAGAAAACTTCAATTTGGTACAATAAAAAGAACCCCACAAATGAACATTTCAATTTGGTGCTTTAAAATGAACTTTTTCAAAGCTTTCATTGTTAGAAAACTTCAATTTGGTGCAATAAAAAGAACCCCACAAATGAGCATTTCAATTGGTGCTCTAAAACAAACTTTTCAAAGCTTTATAGTTTACAAAATTGCAAATTGGTGCTCTGAAACGAACTTTTAAAAGCTCTCTAGCTTAGCAAAAATTCAATTGGTGCTCTAAAATGAAATTTTCAAATCTTTCTAGCTTACAAAATTTCAATTGGTGCTCTAAAAATAAACTTTTCTAGAAGCTTTCATAGTTTAGGAGGACTCTTCAATTTTTATGCTTATTAAAATGAATGAATGAATACTTTTGTTTTGTTGACAAATGCATGATTTTCTTTTGTTGACCATTAAGACAAGGCTTTAGAAAAACACTTTGGTTGGTGCTTAAAAATGAACAAATCAAATTTTTTTCTTGCACATTGTTATATCTTTATCTGAAATCCAGAACATTTCATTTTGGTGCACGTAAAAAGAAAAGAAAAAATTGCTATCTTCTACACACTTTTATTTTCATTTTACTTTATTTTT
>VDFB02358134.1:155868341-155943295 GCA_007258455.2 Sequoia sempervirens | reverse complement strand
ATAGCTCAAAAATTTTATTTAAACACGTGCAAGATTCTAATTCAACCCTAAGATATTGGCCTCCCATCCTTCTCTAAACGTAAATAAAATTTATAATGCAAACCAAGGACAAGTAAGAAAGTGATTAAGAGTGCTAATTATGGAAATTCTCTTATGTCCCTCACCTATTTAATCATAATAAAACCTCTATAAATTATCTAGCATGGAAACACAAGCAAGATGAGGAATATCATCATTAATAATCACCTATCTTAAAAACATCTCATGGGCTTAATGTAACCTTTCGGTTGATGCTTGAAGCATATATCATTGTTTTTAAAACCTTTAGAAATGACCCCATGCATAGTAATCATTTTCAAGGAATAAAAAATATCATTATAATCGCTCATTATTCAAAATATTTTTGATATTTATCAACAACTCCTTAACATCAAACGAATGCTTCCTTTTACTAAGCTAAAGGTCCATATTAGCCAAAAATATATATACTACCCTATTTCCCTATGTAAAAATAAAGACATTTAAAGAGGTTCTAATACTTTCAATATAATCCTTGATCTTCTAAGGGGTTCATTTTTTCTTTGAATCAAATATGTTCTAACTTTAGAATTTACCAAAAAGGTAATAACCACAACTTCATTATTTTTTACAACAAATGCCTTTAGAAAAACATTCTATCATAGTTCCTTTTTCATCCCAGATAATTGCCCTAGCAATAGTTTGACCTAAATTCCGTTTAGAGCACCCATAAAAATTGATTTTAATCCATCTATTCAAAGGACCTTTTCCATCTTGTATGTTTCCTAAAAAAATGTATAAGTATTTGTATTACTTATATTCTAATAAATTTCCCAATTCTTGCTCACTCTAATTTTAAGGGAAAAGGGAATTTTTTTGGTTTATCAATGTTAGCAACATTAATAATATCTTGAATAGCACAACTTATAATTTGAAACACATTCTTAACATCTCTAATAGGCTCTCTAAAAATTCTATTGTTCCACTCTTTCTATAACCCCCAAATAATATGGAGAGGAACTTGGTTCCACACTTCCCAAATGGTAGGGTGCTTAAAAGTAGAATATTTGGTCCAACCACTCACACAAGCAACTAGGTCTCTGAGTAAAACCAACTAGACCTCAAACTTGGAGAAGGTTAGTCCCCAAATTTCTTTAGCAAAATTATAATGGAAGAATAAGTTACTAACAATCCCTTTAGTAAAAAAACACATAATACATCTATTAGGAATATATAGAACCCTCACTTAATGAGATTGTTTTAGTAAGAATCTTATTGTGAGTAGTTTCCCACTAGAAAAAAAATGATCTTATGAATAATCCTATGATTCCAAACCAATCTCCAATCAAAAGTGGGATTGGGAAAATTAGAGATCACATTATAATCAAAATCCATAGTAAAATTTCCTAGAGAATGAGGAGTCTAGAGGATTTTATCTTCCCTGGAGGGATTAAATAAATTGCAATCACTTATAAATTAAAAAAAAATGAACAATAACATTATCCATCCCATTTGGCTGAGAAGAGAAGTCTTTCCCCTAAGGATTGTCCAATCAAAGTAATATAACCATGAGTCCTCAAATCCATCATTTCACAACTAAGTATCAGATCAACACTTGCACAAATGACCTTGATAAGGTACACAATTCAAAAAATGACCTCAGATCTTTTAAACTTAAATTCAAATTGTGGGCCCCTTTGTTTTCCCTCCACTTAACCATTATGTGTTGAATTGAAGTGTAAGAAAATTTACTTACATGCTTGGTGTCATATTTAAGGATTAACTTGAATTTATTTAGAACATCTAGTAAATCTATAAAAGAACCATTAAAAAAAAAACCTAATGACATCAATGTTGCATCAACATTCTAGGGCATATTGCATGTCTACCTACTCTCTTCAATTATAATTGAAGTAGTTGGCTCAAAATCCTTATATGGTTTAACACAAGGAAGATATTATCCCTATCACATCCAAACTCCTAATCATAGAACTTATTTTTATATAAATTAAAAAAATACAAACATTTTCTAAGACTAGGGATCGACAATTACAAGATCAATTATGCTCTTATGACAAACTGACATAAAACAATCTTTAACAAAAAAAAAAAAAATTACTCATTTTAATATTATTAACATAGCCTAATTTCTTGTTATAAAAACAAATCAATTTAAAATAATTAATACTTGCAATCACACCTTGGTGTGCAATGGGTACATCGAAGAAGTATGGAAGGTAAATTAGGGATTTTTTTGGTCTATTTTTTACATACATTTGTGTAGTATACATGAGCTCATTTGGTAGGAAATTTAGAAAATGTTGTTGTTTGTGCAACAAAGTTCTCAATGGAGAAGTGATAGCTTCAAATAAACTATGCATCTACTTATAGGGATCCGAACACAACTAAAACAAAACCTTTGAATCAAGAAGATAATAAGGCTCCACTACCAATAGGATCATGTTATGTTTGCAATAGGGAGAGGGGGAGAGAGAGGGGGATATAGGGATAGAAAGAGGGAGAGAGAGAGAGAGGTAAGGAGATAGAGATAGAGAGAAATTTAGAGATAGAGATGGAGATGGAGGAGAGGGATATGGAGAGAAGGAGAGGGAGAGATAGAAATATAAAAAATAGAGATATGAAGTGATATATAGAGAGGGGTAGAGAGAGGAAAAGATATAAGGGTAGAGAGAGATGGATAAATAATGAGATAGAAATCAAGGGAGATATGTACTTGAATTTAAATATGGAGAGATGGAGATAGAGATAGAGATAAGTAGTGAGAAACAAGGTGTGTATGTGTGAGTAAGAGAGATATGGAGAGAGATATAGATAGAGATAGATAGATATATATAAATAGATAGAGAGGGGGGGAGGGATATGGAGGGAGAGAAATAGAGATAGGAGAGAGAAGTTAAGAGATATCGAAAGAGTAAGTGATAGGGAGAGGGAGAGGGAGAGAGGGAGAGATAGGGATGTAAAGGGGAGATAGATAAATATAACTTGGGAAAGATAGATAGGGTGAAAGAGATAGAGAGACAAAGACAAAGAGATAAATATATAAAGGGATCTAGATGAAAGGAGAGAGGAAGAGGGAGAGGGAGAGATAGTGATAGAAAGAGGGAGACAATGAAAGAGGGAGATATGATGAGATAAATATAAAGATATAGGAAGCGATATAGAGAGAGAGGTAGAGAGAGGGATGTATATAAAGAGGGAGTAGGAGAGATGGAGGAGAGATGGAGTAAATAAGTGTGTGAGAGAGAGAGGGGGGGAAAGAGTGAGAGATAAAGGAGGTGATAGAGATAATTAATAGAGAGAGGGAGATAGATAGAGATAGAGATAGGGAGGTAGAAACAATGAGTGTGTGTGTGAGAGTGAAAGAGATAGGGAAGGAGAAATAAGGAGTGTGTATGTGTCTAAGTGAGAGAGATATTGAGATATATAGAGAGAGGGAGACATAAATATAAATAGATAGAGAGGGAGGGAGAGGGAGAGAGATAGAGAGATGATAGAGTTCAAATGAGAGATATAAAAAGAGAGAGTGATAGGGAGATAGGGAGAGATATGGATAGAAAGAGGGAGAGATAAAGAGATATATACAGTGGGAAAGATAGAGGGGAAAGAGAGAGAGATGTAAGGAGAGGTAAGGAGATAGAGATAGGGAGAGAGATAGACAGAAAGATAGAGATGAGATTGTTCTGAAATGAGGAGGAGAGGAACAGAGATATGAGGGAGACAAAGAGAGGGAGAACAGAGTGGAGATGGATGGATGGAAAGATAGAGATACTGTCATATGAGATGCAGAGAGAGGAACATATAGACAGAGAGAGGTAGGAGAGGCACACATGGAGATATACATACGATAGAGAAAGAAGAGATATGGCATATTTCACATCCTTTCCTCCCCATCTCATTCTTTTATCCCAATCCATCCCTTCCTCCCCATCTCTTACATCTATCTCTTCCTCTCCCCATCCCCCATCTCTTCCATTCTTCTCATGCCATTCCTCCCTGATATCTCCCACCATCTTTTTACATCCCATTTCATCTCCTTCCCTATCCCCTGATCCCCACCTCCATACATCTCTTGTCTCCCCTACTCTCCTGGATCTTGGCGTGACCATATCCATCCATGTCCTCCCTTCCCTTCTTTCATCTCCTCCCATCTCATCTCCCCGTCTCCATTTCATTCCTTTTATATCCATACCCCCATCTTGCATCCCATCTCTTTAACCTTGAAATCCCTTTGTCCCTTTATTTCATTCTCATTTCATTTCTTTATCTCTCTATCTATTTTCCTCCTAAGTGTGCAATGGGTACACTAAAGAGATTTTAAAGGTGAATTATCATATCCTTAAGAGGTTTTAAAGGTGAATTATCATATCATAACTCCTAAAGGATGTGCTATCCTTAGATTGTTGGCATGAAACGACAAATCAAAATTTACCTTCTCTCTCACTCTATAAATTTTAATTTATATTTTAATTTAGAAACTTATTTTATTATATACATTATAACAAAAATCTAAAATAGAATTATTCTACAATAATTAAAGTTTTAATAAGATAAATAATTATAAACTAAATTAATTTTAATATTTTTTAATTATTATTTGTAATTTCATAAAAAAGCATAAATAATTAAAATAAATTTCAAAATTAAATCTAAATTAAAAATGTAACGTCATAAAATTGCACCCGTGGCAATTTCACATGCATTTTTGTGTCCAGTTTATTGTCCACTCCCTTAGCATCTTGCGTAGGCTCATTTTATCCCCTGCAACAACCTTTTTCCCTTCTTAGGATGCTCCAACACCCCTTTTCAGCAGCTACCCTCATGTGTCATCTTTGCATCAAACCTTGTGCTTTCCCCATTCATGTTATTTTGTAGCATGACATATCTGGATGCTAGCATGCCACACGGACATCTGCACGTCGTGCTAGTGTCCTGCGATGTTTCAACATTCAAATGACCACCTCCGAACATGTTTTCCAATTGTCATCTCCTTTGGTCGGTCGTAACAGCTTGAGATGCCTTGTAACGGCCCGGGAAGCTTCTTTTCCTTCCTTAAATGATATCTTTTCAATCCTATTGCTCCTTATAAGTTCTTCTACTTCTTGGATTCTATCTTGCACTTTCTCTTGCTCTCTGAAGCTTGCAGATCTCCATTGCTTGCTACAATAGCATTCCCTAAAGCTCTCACATCCTTGCAACACCGTTTGCAACACTCTTGGCTCTTGCAGCTCTTTTTCTCTCTCCATTTGGCTTCCTTAAGCCTTGCAGCTCTATCTCCCTCACCTTGTGCTTGTGAGCATCCTGGGATTCCCTATCCCCTATCTATTGCATATTTACTTCGTGATATAGGTTCTCCTCCTCGAGTGGGGATTTCTTTTATCACTCATATTTTGTGATATGGGTTCTCCTCAAGCAAGGATTACTTTTATCACATCACATTTGCTTACTTCTCTCTCTATCGTTTGGCTATCCATGGAGGTGGGAACACCAAAATGAGGGTTTGACTAAGGCAAACCCCTATACTACCCCAACACTTTCTCCAGATCTTACACATGTAGGTATTGAAGACATTCACGTGTTGGAGGCTTCATCACTTGCGTGGTTGTGAGCATTTCCTTTCTTCTCCTTATCTCTATCATTTCTACTTTACTTTATTTTATTTCTATCACTTTTTGTTACTTTCCTGTATTCTGGAAGTCCTTAGAAATTAGAATAGAAGTAGTCACTTTGTCATTTTCTGTGATAATCTCACTTTCTGGTCTATACGGGACGCTAGCGCGTCGTGCGATCATTCGTATCCCGCGTTGTTGTCCTTTGGCCGAGAGAAAATCTTCGTGACCTGCTCTTTTTGATTCTAGAACTTCCTTACTATTCCTTGAGGTAGTTTAGGAAAGTTCACCCCGTGAGACTCTTTGAATGAAGAGAACTCGTGAGTAGCGAATCCCCCATTCTCTACAAAGAATTAAAATAAAATATACTAGAATCAAAGTCGAAATATATCAAAATCCTAATATTAATAAACTTAATAATTTAAAACATTAATAACAAATAATAAATTTATTAACTTAATAAATGATTAAATAAAAAAGTAAAACTTCTTTTTTAATTTATTAGAATTGAAATATTAATAAAATATGTACCTAAAAACTATAATTAATATATTAAAAAAAATATTAACATAAATTCAATATTAACAAATAAAAAATGAACAATGTGGAAGGTTTGTTGATAATCCTTAATAAGCTTCTCCTGGATAACATTTCGACCTGCAAATGGAAGACACCTAGTAATCCCCCAATTACTTGGGATAGAAGCATAGCAACTATTTGGAAATTACCTAGTGAGTTCCAGAGATTTGATAATTCCAAAGTGATCATTAGGAAGCATACTAGATGGAGAACCCTTAAGTCCCCCTGGGTTAAGCTTAATTTTGATGGGGCGGCTAGGGGAGGTATGGCAGCCAGAGGGGGTATTATCAGGGATCATACCGGCTGCCTGGTGGCTGCCTATGCTGGGAAATTGAAAGATCACACTAGCAATCAGGCTGAAGGCATGGATCTCTTTTGGGGTCTTAGAATTGCGTTGTCACTCGGTGTCAAGACCATGGAAATTGAAGGTGACTCAATGCTAATTGTGGAAGCCACTAAAGGCAAGATGAAGGCAAGGTGGTCTTTAAAAGGTATTATGGAGGACATTTACTCCCTCCTAAATGGTCTTCAAGACTTTTCTATCCAGCATGTCTATAGAGAGGGGAATGCGACTGCTGACAGTTTGGTGGCGGTGGGTCTTGATATTGAAGGGCTACGGTGTTGGCGAAAAGTTGTTTTTTTGCCCCCCTCAACTCTAGTGTGTTTAAGGGAAGATCTCAAACATTTAAATGTTGAGCCCTAGAAGGTGCCTACTTATTTTAGTTGGGCGCCTACTAACTTTGGTTAGTATTTATGGCGGGAGCATGGTTTTGAATAATTGGTTGTCTTGTGAGGTGATGGATATCATGTGTTTGTTCGTTGGTATGTACGGCCTCGTTTGGGCCGATGGTAAGGAAAATCTTTCTACCCCTACTGGCCAATGGAGTCATCATTTTTTAAACTCCCTAAATTTTTGTGCTGAGCTTCATAAGTTAGCGGATTTTATTAGATTTTTTGAGCTGGCTAAGTATTACGTTGATATCATGCCCTTACATGCCTAGGGCGATTCGCACGAGGGAGCTACTACCTTTGCATGGGATGCGAGCTATGCCATTTATTGCCTTCATTTTTTACTTTTCTGGTCACTTTTCACCGGCCTTTTCCCTTTCGACACTTCTAGAATTGGTTGCCAACTCTTGTGCCTTAGTTATCTCCTTCCTGTTTTAGGGATAGGTGACTTTTGTGTGGGCTCTATGGGTGGGGACAGAGTGCGCGTGGAGCCGGACAGGTGTGACAAGTGGAAGGCGGATGCCACTGTTTGGCACATTTGCAAAGAGGGCGGCATTGCCCAGTATATGGAGACCATGACTAGACACAATGAGGGCATGTCAAGTAAGTTTGTCACCTCTTGGAATGATGGTAGGGTTACCATCGGTGGCATTTCCTTTGAAGTTTCTGAGGAGGTTATTGCTAGAGTCATGGGGCTTCCGAATAGCGGTTGAACCTGGAAGAAAACCACGAAGGTGCCTGACTAGATTAGTCTTAACCAGTTCTTTTGTGGTGAGGAGAAACTAGTCAAGCTGCGGGGTGGCTATGACTGCAAGGCACTCCCGGAGCCATGGGATAGAGTTTGTATGGTGATCATGAAGTACTTCACACTGGAAGGAAGGTATGGGGTTTACTACTATTACCACTTTAATTTCCTCAACCACCTTAGGAATCACCAGCATATCTCCATTCCTTTTTTCTTGTTTCATTCTCTGGATAGCACTGTGGCAGAGTTTAATGAAGCCTCATTTTCTAGAAAGAATTGTACTATCTTGCACCAAGGCCTTATGTCTAGGCTTTATCATTTTCACATGGCCCTTTGTCCTGCTCGGCCTATCACTGTGCAATAAGTCCCTTGTCTACCTGCTCTTGATGAAACAATGGTTTCCTCTACTCCCCCCTCTGCCAACATTCTGGAAGTGTTAGGCTCGAGCAAGAAAAAATGCCTAAAAAATCCTACCTTGGAAGCCCTTCCCCATGGCACATCCCCTGCGAAGGGTCCGGGGGAAAAGGGTAAAGAAAAAAAGTGTCTTGCCCCTACCCCGAGACCTAAGGCCAAAGCCTCTAAGAAAACTAAATTTTGCCTCCATCAAATTGATTCCGACATCGAGATCACTGAAGAAGCTAATACCCCCCGTATATATAATATATTGGTCTTTAAGCAGGACAAGGTGGGAAGTCTTAAGGAGGCTTCGGATTCAGATAATGAAAATGGGAGTGACAGCGGAAGCCAGGAGAATAAGGTGGCGGGAGGGGAGGACCAGTCTATTTCGGTGAGTAGCGCCTCCCACGTGTCTAAAAGCTTGAAGAAGGGCCCTACCAGTGTTAATGTGAAGGAAATTAAACCCCAAGCCTCTAATATGGTTGAGGGAAACGCCCCCTTGAAAGAAGATTACAATAAAAAAGAACAGGCTTGGGATGAAGTTGGCAAGCTGAAAGGGAGAATTGAAAGGCTAGAAAAAAAAGGTTCAGGAGGTGTCTCACTTTGCCCTGAAGGTCATGCACAGGTCGGTGACTAGTTTATACTTGTTGCAAAAGGACAAGTCTACGAACGATGGCGAGGAAGACGCTGGCTTTAAGGAGCTTCTCAAGTTCCCCACAGTGGATTGGGCGACTGCTATTTAGGACAAACCATGCATGGAGGAAAAAAATTAGGCTTTTGGCTCTTTATGTTTTTTGATAGATTCTCTATGACTTTTAGTATGTATATGTTGTTTTTTAACTGGTTTGACCCCTGGGGGTCTTTGGACTCGACTGCTCTGTATCATGCCTGCATGATGGACTCTATTTATCTTGTGTTTACTATTGTTTTAGGTTTTTTATTTGACTTGTTGTGGGTGATGGCTTGGTTCTCTCTACTGTCACTGTGTTGTTAATGTGTTTGCTCTGGATGGCCTTTGGTGTCTTGTATTGATGGGACAATACCCTTGTTTTTGCTACATTTTATATCAAAAACAAATTAAAAAAATTATAAATATTATTAGATAAACTAAATTTTAAAAACTAAAACTATATTTCAAATAAAATATTAAAATAAAAATAAACTATATTAAAAATGTTAAAATTAAAATTAAATTTTATATTAAAAATTACAAGTATCAAAAGGAATTCATAATTTGTTGATTTATTATTATTAATATTATTTTTTGAAAAATATATATTTATGAAAAAAATATTATTATTTAAATTTAAAACAAAAAAAAATTATCATCTTTATCTTTTTTAATGTAAAGTTAAAACAGGATAAATGTAGTTGTTTTTTTAATTATATATTATATTTTTTAATATTTTAGAAAATTTCATGATTGAAATCATTTCAATCTTGCATTCTTTTTTACAATTTTCAATCATTGTTTTTTCATAGAAAAACACATTTAATGTAAAAATTAAATTTAACATCAAACAAAAAACTAAATACTTTATTTAATTTATATAAATTCAAAACATTTAATTTAATATCTTTATTAATTTATATAATATTTATTTATCAAAATCATTTAATTGATTTACCTTAAAATTTATATAAATAGTATATTTTATTTCCTTGCAATTACTATTGACGTGGATTATACGCATGCATAAACAGTTTTTCAATTTTCTAGTACATGCAAATGCAATTATTCCATTTTTATTTAAAAAATAAAAATAAATAAAATTGTTGCTTTGCTACATGAATCCACTTGTCTAAACCACAATCCCTGGATTTTGAAAGTAAACTGTTTAAACTGAGCAATTCATGCATTACTTGAAATGAAAGAAATTATTGAAGTGTATAAACTTTTATTTATTAATTTTTTTAAAAATAGATGTTTCTATATTTTTTAAAATATAAAAAATTGATAAGTAGTTGTTATTATCTCCCAAATATAGATTATTAAATCCTTGCTTTTAGTTGTTGATAATGGAAGGGGTCTTGTAGATTATTTGGTATTGAAATTGGAGTTTATGTATCTGATTCAAATATAAATCAGAATTAGGTATGCTCTATAGTTTTGATTATGAATGACTCTTGCTTTTTGCTTAAAAAAAAAAAGAAAAGCTTTTTAAGACAGTGTTTAGATAGTCTAATTCCTCGTAATAATCACAATTACCTATTTTTATAGATAGATAAAAAAATCAGATCTTTTTGTAGATTCTATGTTCTGTTTCCAAAAAAATTAAAGTTATTAAAGTTATTAAAGTTATTAAAGTTTTTGCCACAACTTGTTTATTAAAGTTATTTTTTAAATAAAATTGGTGTGCATATTTTCAGGAGCATAGACTTTTTATCACAATTTTTTAAGGTTTTTCTACCACAAACTTTATAATAAAAAAAAATCTAATTTTTTAAGGCACTTTTTACCACAAAATATTTTTCCACCACAAAGTTAAACTATTATTCAAGGGATTTAATAGAAGTATTTTTCATTTGACAATTAATTATTTTTATGCATTCTAAATATTTATTTACTTTTATTTCTTAAAATATAATTAATAAATTATTATATAGTATATGAAAAAATTAAAAATATATACTATATAATATACAACATTTAATACATAATTTAATATATTATTAGTATATTATATTATAAAATTATTTTTAATATATTATATATTCTATATAATATGAAACATATATAACATATATAATTTAATATATTAGATAATAATTTTATAATATTATATTATAATTTTTAATAATGTGATATATTATTTTTTAATAGTTTAATATATATTGTATTATATATTATATTAAATTAACATCTAATATATTAAATTAATTTTGTGATGAGAAACATTGTTATCTTGATTTTTTATTTATATTTATAATAAATTTATTTATTTTATATTAAAAAAATTATTGATTCAAATAATTCATATGTTTACTTTAAACATAAAATTATAATAATGAAGAAGTTGAAATTTTTTACTTTTGTTTATTTTTAAATTTATTAATTATATTTGAAAACTTTAATATTAAAATATCAAATTGTTTTAATAAATATTATAAAATCAACCTCTTTAAATTGTAATACCAAACTTAACTTGACATTATAAAACTATTTATTTATACAGAAATATATTATAAGAGTATTGTAACTTTGTAATTTGGAAATCACAAACTACAAGTAAATATTATAAAATATTTAAATAATGTAAAGGATGTTGATTCTTTGAAAAATATATATTTTAAAATATTTGGAGTAAGTTTATTATTTTAAAAGGTAATTAGCACCATATTTTTTAGAGTAAAGGATGTTTCAATTCTACTAATGTGATTTCATTTTTAAATTAAAAATTAAATAAATAATTTTATGTTGTATAAAATATAAATATTATATAATATTCACAACTAGATCATGACAATATTCTCATTATTTTCATTGAAAGAAATTATATTGTTCATTGAACAAAAAATAACCATGAAAATAATCTAGATGCAACAAATGTGCATGGAAAGCTTTACAATCCTCGATTGTATTACTAAAAGAAATATCCCATTACAAATTGGAGACAATATAGATTGCAACATGTATTCATTTAAGCTACAATAAAAGTTTCATTTAAGTTACAATCAAAGTACACAATGTAGTTATAGGAAATTGAACAATCTCAGACACTATTTCCTATATCAAATTAGAGAAATTCCTATCCCTATGCCTCTTCTTTAGAGTTTCAAAAGTCATAACCCTTTTAAATGACAAAGAGATTAAATTTTAAAGAGGGATATATCCAGATTGAAGACACATTTGACACTTGAGACTAGTTGAACCCTCAAATTTGTAACAAATTGGCATCTAGAATATACCCTTTTCACCCTTATCCTTAATGAAAACCTTTTACCTACTTGTAAAAATGCTTTTACCAAACACATTTCACTTACAAGTGAAAAAAATTTACCCCCAAACACTTTACACACATACTAGTATTTAAAATAATACATTTAACTCAATATTTTTTAACTAGCATTTTATTTGTTAAACCTTGAAAATCCTCTCTGAAATTAGTTTTGACATTTGATCTAACATTTTCTACCTTATGCAACAAAAACGTAAATGCTTCTCAACCCCCTTCTGCTTTCCTAGATCAAATGACGGCTTTCCAACTTAGCGAGGACCTTGGCCAATCATATGCATGTTGTGAGGAAATAAGCCATTGCGGGTTTGTTTCATTTAAAAGCCTTATAGTTGTGATGCAATGATCTTCTTACACTTTGGGGAGTTGAAAGATGGCACAGTGTAAGGTTTGGAATTTCTAAACAAGTGAATAACTGCCCTCAACACCAACAAAGAGTAGTTAATAATTTTAATAATATAAAATTATTATTATTTAATTTATAGTTATATTTGTCATTTTTAGTTGCTACCATTGAAAATATAATCTTATGGCCTTCATTGTATTTCATGTACCTATGGTGAGATCTATGATCTAAAAGTAAATTTTGATCCCATGAGAATTACACATTGTAGGTATGTTTTACCTCACGAAATACAATGAGACCCATTAGATGATATTTTAGATCAATGGTGGTAACTAAATATTAGAATCTTTATTTAATTTAAATGGAAGGATTCACCATGGTAATTCATAAAAATTTCCATTATTTTCCAAGATTTACCAAGATTTTCTACAAAATCTAGCATATACATATTATTATAGTTTATATACTTAATAATTAATCCAAAATTTGAAATAATAAGAATATAATATTCTACTATTTATACTCTTATATCTATTCAAACAAAGAAGATATTTTCTCAAAACTAAATTGATTAAGAGTAACCTATCTAATTAGTGTCTTAGTCCTATAGTTAATAAATCAAATACATAAAATATAATCTCTTGCATCCACCTAATCAAAATACAAAGAAAAATATAACATAGTCTAGGAGCTTCAAAAATGGGATGTGACAAATTCATCTTTATTGGTGAGTTGAAAGGATATTTAAATATGCCTTATTTTATCCTAGAACAAAGCCCATCACTATTTAAGCATTATTTATATGATTATATTAATTTTAAATAACACACATTCATCTTTGACAAAACAAAATAGTGAGTGGATTTACATGTTGATGGGATCTTATGCTTTTTTTTGAACAAAAACTTGCTTTTTATGTATCTACTATTTATTTGTTTTATAAACATTGTTACTAAAACTTAGCAAACACAACAAAATAAAACAAAACTATTCTAAAACTTTTTGGCAAGAACTTTGCTGCTTGCAGCTCTTGTTATAAATGAAACAGCTTTTTCTTTAAAAGAAAATAATTTTTCATTAGTACACATTAGTTAGTTGTTCATCGTACTATTCAATTTATAGAAATTGCCTTAAAAATAGATTATCAACTGATTTTGTTGAACTTTAAAATCATACTGTCTAATTTAATTGGGATATACATAGAGTTATTATCTTCAAACAAAATAAGGTATATGTAATAAGATCTTAGATTTTATATATTCTAAAAAGATGTAGGATTTTGATGTGACAATTTTATTTTCTAATTATATGTTGGATGACAATCTTTTATGCGACCTCTAAAAAAAAAATCTTTAAGAAGCAATAAATAGTTTTTGTTTTATATCTTTTATGTTTAAAGACTACTTTTTGTGACTTTCTATAACAAAAATATTTTTTTTCATTATTAGAAACAAATTACTCAATTATTCAACTGATAAAAAATTATTTAAATATAGATTGTTGATCAATTTAAATATTATGTAATAAGAGAAAATAATATTATGCTATGGTAGACAACATTAATTCCAACAAACAAACTAGAATATATGTAATTTAAATATTAAAATATATTGTATTTCATTCACATTGTAATTATCCTTCTCTTTGTGTAAGTGACCTTTCTAATCCCATTCACGTGGATTTTGATTTAGAAAAGCATTACAACGCTAAATCAAAACAAAGCTCTGTAAATATTTTTGGATTTAAACCACTATAGGTGGTGGTCTTTTTCTTTGTTGGCATCTAGCCTACTACTTTGTGGTCCCCTTACATGGGGTGTTGTGTTTTGTTATAGTGTTATGCTTCTTGGAGTTTCATTTTGTTTTAGATTTTTGTAGGGTGATTTTCTTTCTTCTTTGTATGGGTTTGGCCCCTCTAATTCATAGCTGTGGCTAAAAGATTTTTCCATAGTAAAAAAAAAAGTGGTTTTGTTAAGCTTTAAAGCAATACTATCCAAATTGATAGGAACTTCCATGGAGATATCCTTTTCCCATTTTAATAATGGGAATGTACGACAAAAACAATCTACTCTTACCAAGAAAAACTTATCAAACATGTTTGAATGGTGGTCAAATTCATTTTAGGTGTAAAATTTTCTTCATAATATGCACCTTCCTTATGTGCATATCCCTTTGCAAAAAGCATCGCCTTGTGATTATTAAGTGAGTCATTAGCCTTGTTCTTGTTGTGATAGACCCACTTGCATCCAAGTGGTTTATAACAACCCAATAGAGAATCGACTAACATAAGTCACTTTTTTCAACAAAGCCTCATACTCACTTTGTGTAGCCTTTCTCCAAAATTCAACATTTTCAACATCCTAAAGGAAGCTAGTTTTGAGTGTTAATGTAAATAGATTCATTGTCATTTGTCATACCTAGTTTGGAGTGCTAATCACCTTTCTAGGGTTGACCTATCCATACCTAGCTTAAGTTTACTTAGGTTTATTTTTCTTTTTGTCTCACTTCATATGGTTGAGACATGTGTCCTCATGAATTGAGACACCTAATGACACTTGCTCACACACTTGTCAAGTGAGCTCACAAGTGTGCCACCTTTGGAGGGGTAGTCAGAGTTTCACTGCTACATTCTCACCTCCTCATCCTTGCCTATATAAGCAAGGCTTGATCATTGTACTTTTATTTGTATATTGATAGACATACTATTGTACTTATTGTATTCACTTGTGGAAGTCTATTTTGAGCTCTTTGATCTTAGAATTCTCCAATATGTTATTAGAGCCATGAGAGCATGTTCATTCCCACATCGAGGTGACTCCCATACATAGCCCTGTCAATGGAATGTCATAGAGCCAAACAAACATCATCATTACATCTAGAAGGCTCATTTGTATAGTTTACAACACATTACATGCTTATAATATTTTCTCACTTTGCATATGCTCATTTGTGGATTGTTTTAACTTTACAAGAAAATCTTGGTTCAAATGGGCTATCGTGAATGGGTCATAGAGTTGTAGAATCCTAGAGATTGAGGGAAGTGTGGAAAGGCAGCAAGTTGATGGATGCTCAGGTCGATAGAAGTGTGATAGCCACCAAGGATACCAACTGCAAATTGTTGCTTAGGCATGGGAAGAGGGAAGTCTCATGCAAGAAGTGTATCTTTTTGCACCAAAGACATGCCTCCAACATTTGACTCGGCCTCAATATCATTCTAAAGGCACCCATGACTTGGTCAATTCTCCACAAGCTAGTACCTACCATACTAGGTTGATCATCTACATGCATGAGATTTGGTCTTCAAAAAACCAACGTCTCTCAGCTCCACATTACTCAATCAACTCCTTCCATTTGGTTATTTTTCCTGGTTTTTTCTATAAGTAGTTACAACTAACACTTATTGTAATTGTGATTTAAAAATTTCACCACATTTAATTTTGTTATTAGTTGTTAAACCACCAGCCATTATTAAATGCTTATAATGGGGTAGTTTTCTTTTTTTCATATCTTACTTGTAACAGGAGATCACATTTTGAAGTGTGAATAGTCAACAAAAACCTCATTTCATAACCAAAATTTTAGCATCGAGAAATTTTTGATTTGCTACTATTTTAACATATTTTTAAGCCTCTGAAGTCAACATTGTAAGCAAATTTCTATGGGGCATAACTTTCACCCCGGTTATCAAAATTTTGTAATTTTTTTATACATATTAGAATTTCACAAGGAATTCTTTTTTGCATGCAAAATTAAGGTCTAAGTACCATTTTATCATAAAATTATAAAAATATTCGTGAATTATAAATGGAATATTTTGGCATCCGATCTTCATAACTTGTAAAAATTATTTTGTACCTTTTTTTGGGAGGGGCTACAATCAGCAATAATCATTGTAGGGGCTCAATCTTGCATTTCACATTGATTTTTTTATAATTAGATAATGTCTAGAAATGCAAAATGAAGTGCAAATATTTTGGGAGAAATCAACATGTGGATGAATTTTGTCATGTATCTCATCAAATTATTGATTTTATATTGGAGATTGCAAAAATAATCTAAGGCATCTTGTGAGAAGCCATCATTTAGGGATGGAAAATGTAGTCAAATGGATTGCATTGATATCTCATCTCCCACAACACATGTTTCTACATTTGAATCTAGTGTTGATTCATTCATGAGCTCCAATGATGATTGGCATCAAGATATTTCTATCATCATTCAAGATCCACCACATTGGGGTGCATATCTACCAGACATCATATCTTTGTTTGTAGAATTCCACTTTGTATATTTTGATGACACTATTGAGGACATTCATCTTATCTTTGATGTTAGCTTCAATGAAGTTGCATCACTATTTCCATATTTGGATATTAATCTTGCCTCACCTACATCAGCTTCTATCATGATAGATTGTGTATACATTCATGAGTTGACCTATCCAACTCTGTTATCATCATTTGTAGTAGTATTAGATTCACATTGGTCCAGTTATCACCATATATCCATGGTCCCTATTCTAAAATATCCTATGGTACATCATCCATCTTATCAACATATTTCACACATCAGCATTGTCTTGGAGATCATTGAGCATCATTTGAAGGCATCATTGGCATCATTTTAGTCTTTGGATCATGTGCATCATTTAGAGACATTCATCTTACTTCCAACATATTCCTTTTCAAAATGAGAAGTCATATTGCACACATTTGTGATGTTGTTTCTTACCAAAGGGAGAAATTGTATTCACAGTTTGTGGATCATCTTCAACATCCAATTTTGAGCATCTACTAACACTACAAGAATCATTTTGAGGGGAGGCTACATGGTTTCTCTTCTCTTATCAATTTTGGGAGGAAGCATTTCCTTGTATGGAGTTCATCACTTCATATTTTATGTGGGACATGACCTTCTCTCTTTTCTCTCCTATGGGAATAAAATTCATTTTACTTTGTGCTAGAAGTAGTCCTTGGGGGGTCATCATGATTCCTTCTTCTATCTTCTTCACTTATACATTTTATTTCATCACATCATTTTTCTTTTGGAGAGGGGTTTTTATTTCCCATCTAGGTTTTTCTCCTTTACTCCACTTTATGGGAAAATTGTACATGAGTATCTAATATGGCCTAGCATTTGGGGCTCGTCATTAGTGCATACATTACTCCCTGATTGCACTTAAGGGGGGTGTTAGTGCAAATAGATTCATTATCATACCTAGTTAGTTAATCAGCTTTCTAGGATTGACCTATTCACACCTAGCTTAAGTTTACTTGGGTTTCTTTTTATTTTTCTCTCACTTCATATGGTTGATACATGTGTCCTCATGACTTAAGACACCTATTGACACTTGCTCACACACTTGTCAAGTGGGATCACATGTTTCCAAGCTTTGGAGGGGTAGCCATAGTTTCACTCCTACCTTCTCACCTCTTCATCCTTTCCTATATAAGCAAGGCTTGATCATTGTATTATACACTCTTCATTTATATATTGATAGACATACTAATTTGTTTATTTTATTCACTTTTTGAAGTTCGATTCAAGCTCTATAATCTTGGCATTCTCCAACATTAACTATATTTTTATATTTATTTCATCAACATACGCCTTGTTAACTTCTTCATTGGAATATATGTATATTGTCTTTCTTTGTATGAACTTGTTCCCATATTTATAGTTTCATATAGTATCAAATATTTAAGGATTTTTTAGACCGTTTTTCCCTTTTTTTAAAGTACAAGTTGATTTACTAGTGCTTCTACTTCTTACTCAAAAACTTCATCATGTTCAAATTATTGTCGCGAAATTCTAGAACCTTCATCCAATGATGTCTAAAATTCTTCATGAGAGGGAATTTATCCATCCAAAACTTGTGGTATAGATTCTAAATTTTACTCCAAACTACTTATCACCCCTTAAATTTTAGAATATTATAATCATGATCTTTCCAATAGACAAATTTGGAAAATTTATCATATAGGATTAAATTCCATTCAACACTAGTAGCATATTTGGAAGTTTCAAAAAAAATAAAAAATAAAAAAAGAAATTTCATATTATCTTCATCATGGAACCACCTTAGAGGAATCAAAAGACCCTAGAAAAAGATATTTGTGACTCCAATATTCCAATTTATTTCTTTTCTACATAGGAATCAAGGCATAGTAGGTGGATCCAAAATTCCTTAGATGTCCAATATATGGAGGATAATTATACTAAAATTTGTATTGAGTCTCCCCTCAATGATCTAATCAAGGAGATTAGTTGTGAGTATAAGTAACTATCTTTGTTTGTTTGTTCATAAATATAATTGTATTCCATTGAATATAATACTAGGCCCTAACTACATTCCTTATTTCAACTACACCATTCTCTTGGGAGTAATTAAAATGATGAGATGATATTGAATCCCATTTTGACCAAGGAAATATTTAAAACCTTTTGATGTAAATTCCTCGCCATTGTGTAAATCCCATAAAATTTACCAACAAAAACCCAAAAAAATAGACATGTTTTTTTAACACATGCTTGAAGGAAGATGTTGCACAACAATAGTAAGTGTCATCACAAAGTTTGAATGACACCTAGTACCAACCAATGAAAATGAAGATAATTCACAAGCTTGAACAAGTGGCAAGATGGAGATATGAGAGAGAAATATGCCACAAACTTGCATGGGAAGAAACAAAAGGACCAATAATTTTGAATATTTTATAGATTTAATACAAAAATATAAATTATAGTAAAATAATGTTTAGGTTAAAACACCTAGATGGCACCAATACCAAGGTCAAGAATGTTTTTAGTCTAGACATAATAGAGTAAGGTGTCTTAAGGGTCTAAATGGGTAGACACATAAGCCATTTTATAAAGTCACTTTAAGTGACTTAATAAAAAAAAAATTATTAGATAAGTAGGGAAAGGGCCTTGATCTGTGGTTACAAAGCCAAAACAATAAACAAAGAAACAGATTAGGAAAACAACACCAGCCAGAAAATAGCTAACCAAAGCCCAAAATGGCTTGTAGGCCAAGAACCCAAACTTGCAACCATAGAACTAATAATAGCATAATAAAAAATGAAATCCCCAAATTAATCCTCAAAATGGTATGCATACCATTTATAAGATTAACCAAAGTCCAACAGGTATGAAACCATAACATAGCTATCATGAAATAGCAGTCCGGGATAATAAAACTAAGAACCAAAAGTTTCAGAGCAGCCATATAATTTGAGCAAGAGGATCACCAATTTGGGACACATTCTCCCACCAATCCAGGCCAACTTCATTGGAATTAGCAGCCACTCCAAGGGTGGGAAAGACCACCCAAGCCCAAAACACTGGAACATTAGCATTTAAGGAAAATCTGAGCTTGTTGACGCTCCTTGAAACAGTCAACCAATAGCAAACCTGTTGCTCAAAAAACCCAATTCCTAAGCCATAACTTTTCCTCTCCAATAACCAATTTTCCTCTCCACCTCTATAGGAGAAATTACTAAGAGCACCCTGTCCACTGCACCAAAGACTCCCCAGCAAACTCGAACACCACCTCAATTGGAGAAGCAAGGGAGAAGACTAGTAGAAGAAGCATGAGCAACCCACCAAACCCTCAGAACCCATCTCCACCTCCATAAGAGAGGTCTCCACCTCAAAAGGAGCAGAGTCCACCTCAATAGGAGACACCATCTGAAGAGCCAAGAGGAAAGCACACACTCTAATAGAGAGAGAACTCTTAGAAACAAAGAGCAACAAAAGCATTAGAGCCTTCAACAAGAACTTTGAAATCCGTCCCACCAAAGAGATTCTTGAGACTAGGGAGTCCACAACACCCTTAAGGACCATCTGCAATCTTACCACATAAAGAACCGACAATCCTTCAAAGAGGACCTCAAAGGCAACCTTGTACCACAAGTTCTGCATATTCACAATAGCTTTAGAAACAGCTCCATTTGAAACCAACACACCCACCTCCTTAAACAGACCCCAAACCTCTTGAGTTAGGAACACAAAGCAACAAACATAAACAATGCATAGACTATAACCCTTGAGAAATCCTTGCTTGAAGGTACCAAAGTAGGAAACAAACAGCCTCAGAACATGACAATGCCCTCTCCACCACAAAGAAACCAGAGGCAGCAAGGCAAACCAAAGAAACAAAAAGCCATCCATAGAAGAATGCTTTCCAGTGACCAGCATTCATAAGACATCCATAACCTTCAAACCCACAAAAGCAAGAGCATGCAGCTCCAAAATAGAAGAATAAGAGGATAAAACACCCACCTCGAACAAAGAAGTTCAAAGCAATAAAATCCCATCCCCAAAGAGATCAAAGTCCACAAACAGGACAAGAGCAGCCATAATCATGAGTAGGAAAAAGGTAGAGCAGAGCAACCAAAAAGAAGGGATAATAGCACTCAACCTAAGCAAAGCAGTGAAGCAGGCACTAGAAGGAGAAAAATAACTCAACTGCCAAGAGGGCACCAAAGAGGATGCACGAAAAAACATTCAATAGCCAACCACCTTACCAAAGAGAATGCATCAAAAAACAACCAACAACCTTCCACCCTCCTGCATTCAGATAATCAGCCAGAGACATAGAGAAAACATCCAAAGACCACGTTAAAGAGTCCTCCATAGACAAGAAAACAATGACCTCCAGCAAGATGTCAAACGAAACAATGTTGCATGCAGAAGAAAGCATGAACAAAGCCAAGACTTTGAAGCAAACAATCAAGAATTGTAACCCTTTGAGGTACAAAAAGAAACCCCAAGCCTCAATTAAAATTTTCACCTCAAGGAGAAGTTGTAGCTTTGAACAACATGCGGAAGAAGAAACGTATTGGAACCTAAAAGAGCCACCCTCGCTGAGGGAAAGTAGAGATAAGAGACCCACCAGAGCCAAGCCTCTAATTGAAGCACCAAGCAGATGACCAAGAGAAGCCTCAAGCAAATGCAAGTCTCCCAAAATCAGCCAGGAATAGGAAAGAAGAAACTAGTTAAACACAAGCACAAATTCGCCCCCCAACTAATGCAAGCAGTGCACCTAGTCAGGGGCTGGAAAGACCAAGAGCAACACACTCGGCACATAAGTGATGAAAGCCACACCAGCAGAATAAAGGGGAAGTGAAAAGAACTTCTCCCAATTACCTAGCAGGTAGAAACACAGCTAGAGACAATGGAACACCTAGAAAAAATCATCGTCATCCTCTAGATCATCTCTGCCATCACCCTCTCCTTCAGGAATTTTCAAAATCCCACCTTGGCACGTTTTCCTGCTCATAGCCATTTTTACTTAATAAAATGTTAAGGATACATAAATAAATTCATTTCCCTAAGGAGGTAGCTCTCTCAAGGGTTGGTACTCAACAACTACTAATAATAAAAGTGATTCCCACTCATTAGGGCATAACTCTAATGGAGTATTAGATCCCATCCATTGAATAGAATCAATCTTTACCCTAGGATATCAACTTATATTCCTATGAAGGTGACTCTTTCCTAGGGTTTGTTACCCTCAATAAATAGTTACAATAATAAATGTTATCCCACTCATTAGGGTTACACTTTGATAGAGTGTTATATCTCATTCATTATATGATACTAATCCCCACCCTAGGATCTAGGGTACCCATTAAAAACCATAATAATCCTTATGTGTGGATATAAGAGGAGTTCTTGTCTATTGAGATCATTATGTAAACAATGAGGAGGAGATAAGAGGAGAGAGGAAGGGAAATAAATACCTCCAAACATTTCTTCTCTTCCACCTCCTCTTTGAAGCATAGCTAGGCTAGGGTTAGGGTTAACAGTGAAATATTATTTCTTTATTTTCATATATTTAGTATGGATTTAAAATGCTTAGATGTTTGATGTAAATTTTAATAGATGGGAAGAGGAATAATATTATAGTATAGTTTATCTTCCAAAACAAACAACATACATATATCTTATTTTTATACAAGTTTTAACAATGGTTTGCATTTTAAATTTATTCATTTGAACCTTTTCAATAAATATAATTTTAAATATTTAAATTATTTTTTAAAAGTTGTATGTATGTATATATGTATGTATTCAAAAAACAAATTATACATGCAAATATTGCAATAATATAATAATATATATATGATATTGACTATTGTATAATATATATTATATATAAATTGAGGGACTTAGTGTCTTTTCTCTTTTTATATAACATACTAATAAAGTTCATTGGCATAGTTCATCGCCATAATTAGATAGAATTGGGATACACAATCCTACAAAGATCTAGAAAGATAACTTCTAGACCCAAATACATATATCCTATGACTTTATTAGGAAACCAAAGAACCAAAGGACTATCATGATATTTTCTACATATTTTTCCACATTCATAACTTGAATAGGGGTATCAAAACTAGGAGCTCCATAATTTTTCAAGCGTTCCCATATTCATATTAGGTATTTCCTTAACCATTTAAAATTATACAATTTAGCACTATGTGAGATGAGAGAGGATGAAAATGAAGGTTTCAAAACATTCAAATTTATGTTGGGCTCAATACCTGCTTCACCATTCTTTAGACATTTTTGCATATTTGTAAACTCTTGAATCAAGAACTAGAAATGAACCTCAAGCACTTTGAATGGGGCCATAAACATCAACCTTTACATTTAAATCCGAATCCAAAAGACCCTTGTAACCCCTCCTCATCTAATGGATAAATATCTAGACTTAACCAAAACCTTGTCATTAACAAAATCTAGGAGATTTCAAACAAAAAATGAAAGAAGATTTTGAATTAACTCTCTTACTAATATAAACTTCAAGATATTCATACCCTTTTACCCAATCACTAATTTATATAGATAACCTAATTATAGAATGAAGATATAGCTAGCTCAAGATTTAAAATTGTGCTTTGGAAGGATGTATCTTGTTTCTTCTATATAGATGAAATTTGGGATCTATACTCATTAATAGAAAAATAAGTAGGGAAAGATAATAAAAATAAAAATCAATATAGAGAATAAGCACCAATATTGACCCTTATAAGAAAAGAAAGATGCCTCTAATTCATTTTACAAGTCATATACTCATTCCAAACACTAGCTTTAAATCCATTAGAATATGTGGTATTAGAAAATAATGTGTTGAAGAAAGGGTAGAAATTAAAGACCATAGATTTCCACAATCCATGAAACTAGTTACAAATAGCTTCTAATTTAGATTGTGTGATGGTTATTTTCATCAAAATTGTAGAGAACACTCTGTGATGCACCATGAAGAAGATAAAGTGTTATTAGAGAAAAAAAAACATTAAAAAGTACCAAATCAAGATCTAGCTTAAAAAGAGAGGAGGGAGAGGGAGGTGGCATAATAAATGAGAAGGATGACATTACAATACAATAAATCAAAAAAGAAAAAGAAAATAAAGATAAATATCAAACCAAACTAAAAGAGACAAATATTAAAAACCACATATCACAAACTTATATGTGTGTGTGTCTGCATTTTAAACTATTTCTTATAAGTTTGCATCTTTTCTTCTAAAATATATGTTTTTTATATTTTTCTCTTGTAGGTTGGTTTGATATCTATATACATTTTTTTTTTCTTTTTTTAATTTATTATCTTGTTTATAATTAAGATAAGCTAGAAAATTGTTGAGAAAATGTGTCTCAACCTTGCAATTACATAAGGTATTGTTGATACATAAGGTATTGTTCATCCGATCACGACAAGGGGGGATCCCCCCATGAGGGGTTCGGGGGGATCATCCCCTCGACTGGGGTCTAGGGGCAACATGACTTGGCGAGGGATCAAGGGTAGCGCCCTTGAAAGGAAAATTTTATTATATTTTATTATTGTAAATCTGGACCATTCATCATTATGCCTCATATCTGATGGTCGATATTTTATTAGCTTGACTTTTCCTAAAAGGAAACCTTATTTTATGAGGGCGTTGTATTACATCTTTGTAGTGTGATGTATTGTGAGATTTTGATAGTGGTTTTGTTGCCTCTGGATCTCTAAGTGGTGATAGTCCTATGAGAAGCTTGCTCTACAAGTATATTGTAATCTTTGTGATTTCTGAATAATATATTGGGTGACTTTTGGAGTGTGGGGTTTTTCTCCTGAAAGGGTTTTCCCCACATAAATCATTGTGTTGTGGTATGCATGATATTTGTGTTTATTTTTGTTTAAGTTTTTGTAATTGTTAAAGATCTGTAAAATTATTGCATTATTCTCCTCTCAAGATTAGTGTAGGAAGTTGTTTCGCTATCTTAGCTTCCTTACAAAAATGGCACCAATCCCTTACATTAAAAATAGAGTTCATAAAAACTATAAGAACCAAAGACTAAACTACCATAACAAAAATATTGGTTGGAAAACAAACCAGACAAGACAACCAAATAAAAAACAATCAAAGCATAATAGATAAACAATGATAAGAAGGAACACCTAAAACTACACCAAACATAGAAAGACTAGTTTCTAGAGTTAGAGAGAAAGGAATCCCAATCCTTATATATAGCCCTTATGTTATTGTCCCAATTTATCACTCCTAGAACTAATTGTGCATGCTTATTCTTCATCTTTTTCTTAGACAACTATAAGTCTTCATTATGTGGCTTTTTGTGTTTTTTCAACTCAGATTGGAAAGTGAGAACACTAGTCATATCCTTTCTTGTAACCTCCTCAATAATTTTAATAATCTCATTCATAATTTTTTTCACCTTCACGAGTCTATTTTGGTATATTTTTATTATATCATATTAATAAAATTTTATTTATAATTGTTATAGCCCACAATCCTTTCCTACAACTCTTCCATCTTATCAACCCTCACTTGAATACCAACAATTTCAACATAGTAAGTTTCTAAAGATTCTTTCATATTGTCATATTTCTTCTTTGAACACCATCATTATTTGCATCCTCTTTGTCATTTTCTAAAACATCAAATTTAATAGGAGAAAGGGATAAGGATTCTTCATTATCCTCTAAAGGAGATTTAAATCCTTCTTCTACAAACCTCTTTTCATCCTTAAAGTAAAAATTAGAGTGAATATCCTAATCCACCACCTTTGTAGCCTCAAATACCTCATTTTTCTTAGTTGTAATCCCCTTCCTAGTACCATTAGAAGCCTTATCCAGATAAGAATATTTTCTTCCCTTGGAGTTATTAACAAAATTATCTTCCTAAGTATTCACTTCCTCAAAATTGACAAAAGGAGTGTCAAGATTAACTTTGGTAGAGGATGACTCAATCTTGAACTTATTATTATTGGTCTTAGAAGGGGAATCTAACTCCTTATCATTCTCCTTAAGATACATTAATCAATCCTCCAAGGACACCTCAAGATTATTTTTACCCTTCTTACCCTTATAAGTAGGGGTGAATTGAGAGGAATCATTAGTATTAGGAAGAGACATACCCTTGTTACCCTTAGAATTAGGGGCGGTAAGTAAGGGATCATGATTCATGGTTCTCATCTCCTCAATAGTAGGGTTAGACACATATTCAATGAAAGAGATTATCTTCTTGCCTTTGTCAATAACATGAGTAAAATATTTATTTTTCTTTTTTGACTTAGTAGAGGGACTATGGTCGAAGTTTTTAGTGGTTAGTTTAGGGATAGGTGAAATCAGATTAGGGATAATGACAAGGGTCATATAGAGATTATATTTGTATAAGGAAAAAATTAGACCTTGGTAAAGGGGAAGATAAGCCCCATCCTTGATGTATATTCATAGAAGATAACAAAAAGAAGGGAAAGCTAATTAAATTTTCATACCTTGAATGATCTAAAAGCATAAAATGGTAGCCATAGACCATGGAAAACCTACCTTCTAGGGTAAAATATTTAATTAGATGGTAAATTACAAGAGCCCAAGTAGAGAGCAAAGAAAATCTATCATATCCATTTTGATGTCTAACTAGAGATCCCCTTCCTCTAGAAAAGACTTTATAAATTGTTAATAGTTGGTTTTTCCTAGTCTTTAAACCCTGACTACATTGTAATTCAAACTAGTTGCTTGCATAATCATCTCCTTAGTCACATCAAAATTAACCCCACAAACAACCACCTATTTTTTCTATCATGATTTAACAAATTTATTAGTGAGTGAGTCATAATGCCCCTTCATTACAAGAAAGAGTGAAGAAATACTTCATTTCTCAAGTATAGCCATAGCTCAAAAAATTTATTTAAACACATGCAAGATTCTAATTCAACCCTAAGACATAGGCCTCTCATCTTTCTATAAACGTAAATAAAATTTATAATGCAAACCAAGCACAAGTAAGAAAGTGATTAAGAGTGCTAATTATGGAAATTCTCTTATGTCCCTCACCTATTTAATCATGATAAAACCTCTATAAATTATCTAGCATGGAAACACAAGCAAGATGAGGAATATCATCATTAATTGTCACCTATCTTAGAAACATATCATGGGCTTAATGTAACCTTTGGGTTGATGCTTGAAGCATATATCATTATTTTTAAAACCTTTAGAAATGACCCCATGCACAGTAATCATTTTCAAGGAATAAAAAATATCATTGTAATCACTCATCATTCAAAATATTTTTGATATTTATCAACTCCTTACCATCAAACCAATGCTTCCAATTATTAAGCTAAAGTTCCATATTAGTCAAAAAATATACTACCCTATTTCCCTACTTGAATAAAGACATTTAAAGAGGTTCTAATACCTTCAATATAATCCTTGATCTTCTAAGGGGTTCGTTTTTGCTTTGAATCAAATATATTCTAACTTTAGAATTTACCAAAAAAAAGTATTATTCTTAACTTCACTATTTTTTACAACCAATGTCTTTAGAAAAACATTCTATCATAGTTCCTTTTTCATCCCAGACGATTTCCCTAGCAATAGTTTGACCTAAGTTCTATTTAGAGCACCTATAAAAATTGATTTTAATCCATCTGTTCAAAGGACCTTTTCCATCTTGTATGTTTCCTAAAAAATGTATAAGTATTTGTATTACTTATATTCTAATAAATTCCCCAATTCTTGGTCAATCTAATTTTAAGGGAAAAGGGAATTTTTTTGGTTTATCAATGTTAGCAACATTAATAATATCTTGAATAGCACAACTTATAATTTGAAACACATTCAACATCTCTAATGGGCTCTCTAAAAATTATATTGTTCCACTCTTTCTATAACCCCCAAACAATATGGAGAGGAACCTGGTTCCACACTTCCCAAATGGTAGGGTGCTTAAAAGTAGAATATTTGGTCCAGCCACTCACAAAAGCAACTAGGTCTCCAAGTAAAACCCACTAGACCTCAAACTTGGAGAAGGCCAGTCCCCAAATTTCTTTAGCAAAATTATAGTAGAAGAATAAATGATTAACAATCCCTTTAATAAATAGAGCGATGAAGCCATTTACTCCTTTGAGTGCTAGGGTTTCTGCAGTCTTGGGCATGAATGCAGGATGTCCGCCGAGCCACAGGGGTTTAGATGTGCAGTTTGGTATGAACATGAAAAAGTTCAAATTTGTGCAACCAAGTGAAACTAATATTGTGCGGGGTGCAGAATGTCACGAGCATGGCTCTAGGGAAAGAGTCAGTGGAAGTCAGTTAGCGGTTGCTGCTAATGCCCCTTTAGGGCCTCACCTCTAGGCGTTGGGGAAAGCAGTTGTTGGTCTTAAGGCCAACCCAACGTCGGTTTTCTTGCAGGATGATGTCTCATAATTTTAGAGTGTTTTCATAACTAGGGTTGATTGGACGTTTCAGGGGTTTTTGGCCATGTTTGTGTGATCTCCATAAATGGATTTTCAAAAACTAGGAGCCCATTGTGGATGGCTATGCTCAAATCTACCCAGTTGCCAGAGGATATTTTATTGTTATTTTTGAATCTGTGGATGATAGAAATAAAGTTCTATGTGATTTTTTCTAGAGTTGGGAGAATAAATTTTCTCTATCTTTGAAGCCATGGCATCCAGCTTTTAACCCTATGACAGAGAATTTTGATAAAGTGCCTTTGTGGGTGAGGCTTCCAAAATTTTCTCCTCATTTCTGGTTTGAGTCTTGTTTAGAGGCTATAGGAAATTCTTTAGGTAATTTTCTAATGATTGATGAGGGTTCCTCAAATCTTATGCATTCTACCTATGGCCGAATTTTGGTGGAGATGGAAGTATCAAAGACACTCCTAGAAGAGATTCCAATCAACACTTCCAAAGGATGTTGGGTGTATCCCTTGGATTATGAAGGGGTACCATTTTGATGCAAAAGATGTTTCCAAACTGGGCATCTTGTTGTGCAATGTGCAAAAACCAGATTGCTTAAACTAGCTACTTGGTGGCAGGATGTGTCTCACCTTCATTATGCAGTGGATAAATGGGGTGGGAAGAAGGAAGTGCGGTGCAAGAGCTATTCTCAGGATTTGCGTAACTTAGAACCGCATCAGCCAAATAGGGTTTCATATTAGATGGGGGGGTCGAGTCATATTGAGGTTCCTACCTCGAACAATGTTGATGCAAGAAGTTTTGATGATGTTGTGGCTGTGCAAAACCATCGCGGTGCTAAAACTCTAGAGTGTAGGGAGAAATCAAGTCTGTCAAGGGTGCAAGAAAAGGGGGAGGTGAATGGAGATTCAGAGGGTTAGTGTGGGAAAGTAGAGTATGGAGAACATGGAGAGGCATGGACACATCAAGTCACATCTAAGGAATGGAAGAAGGAGGCTACAAGGATGAAGGAGGGTTGGCTTGTTGTGAAGGGGAAGAGAGACAAGAAGGAAAGAAGGAAACTTTTTACATGGTCCTCCAATCACAAACTAAGGGAGGTACCAAAGGTAAATTTTAGAGTGTTGCCACAATAGTGTGTCTCACTTTTGGGATGTGCTGATTTTTTCCTAAAATCATTGTTCTTAGAAAAAATCTAATGATTTAATTCTTAAGAGGCTCCATCTAAATGGTTTTAATTGAATATGGATAGATAAGACCCCCTTAGATCAAACCCCCTTGGATAGAACCGTCTAGAATTAAATCATAGGTCCACAATGGAGTCTTCTTCGCACCTATCAAAATGCTAGCAAAAATGAACTTTTTCTTTACCTTTTGCGGGATTAAATAACATAATTTAAAAATTATATTTTTCAAGATTGTAGCCCTTCAAATGAGCTTTCCAACAAGTCTATTTTTGATATATTTTCATTTTATCATGTATTTAATTTTTAATTTTTACTAAACATGGGTTTTTCTCTGAACATCAATCCCTTTGTTGTGTAGAGGTGGAAAAATAGTAAACCATTGTAAAAAAAATTCAAAAAATACTCATTCCCTAGGTATTGATTTCCTTGTTTCACCCCAAAAATAAAAATTGTATTTCAATATATACACAACAAGTTAGGTTGTATGACACACATGTATGTCCAAATTATAGTTACAGTGACTTCAAAAATTAATTTAAAATAAAATATTCAACAAAAAATAATGAAAAATATCATTTCCCTAGATATTAATGTTGAGTATCTATATTTCAAAAATTAGAATTTAATCCTTTATATAAAAAAAATTATGTTGTACGACACAAATGTTACTTTATGAAAAATGTTGTTTTCTATTTAAAACCAGTTATTAAAGGATATGTTGAAAGATTCATTATTTATTTCAAAAAAATTGAAAAAAAAGTATTTAGAATCTACACACAAATTTCCATAAATCACTAGTTCACATCATCTTCAAATTATTAACGGTTTAGCTGTTATAGGTCTTAGAAGATGAAGATTCGGTTAAAAATATTGATGTAAATATCCATCTTGGGCAAAAAGTGAGACACAGTATTGTGATTTCACCCGTCACATTTGATTGTTTGATGTTCCTTGCTTCGAGGTTTGTGATTTGATGTTTTGGGTTTAGGTTTCTACTAGTGTACTTTCTTTGGGGAGATGGTTCCCCTTGTAACCATCCCTATTTCGGGGTAGGATAAATCTCGGTCTAACATTAATAAAAAAACATATTTTTTACCAACCAAAAAAAAACAATCCCTTTAGTAAAAAAACACATAATACATCTATTAGGAATATAAAACCCTCACTTAATGAGATTGTTTTAGTAAGAATCTTATTGTGAGTAGTTTCCCACAAAAAAAAATGATCTTATGAATAATCATATGATTCCAAACCAATCTCCAATCAAAAGTAGGATTAGGAAAATTAGAGATCACATTATAATCAAAATCCATAGTAAAATTTCCTAGAGAATGAGGAGTCTAGAGGATTTTATCTTCCGTAGAGGGATTAAATAAATTGCAATCCCTTATAAATTAAAAAAAAAATTGAACAATAACATTATCCATCCCATTCAGCTGAGAAGAGAAGTCTTTCCATTAAGGATTTTTTCCAATCAAAGTAATATAACTATGAATCATCAACCCAAAAAATCTAGTGAGGGGTTATTTTAATCTAGAGAATTGAGGGTGAGAGGAAAGGGGTAAAATTCCTAGCTAATTATCCTCCCAAAATTTTATCCTTTTACTATTACCCATCCTCCACCTTAATCCTTATCTTAGAATACCTCTAATTTTCTACAAGTTATTCCAAATAATTGATCCCCTAGGGAGACTTGAAATATTGAGAAAGCATATTTGATCACTATTATGAAGATACTTAGTTGTAAACATTAAGGCCCAATATTTATAACTATTTAACAGATTCCACCAACTTTAGCCTATAGGGCTTTATTAAAATTTTGTATACTTATAATTCTCAATCCACCATTTATTTAATTTTTTCAAATAGTTTCCTAGCTAATAAGAGCTATCCTTTTCTTATTATCCATCATTGTCTATATAAATTTCTTCTAAATTTTCTCAATTATTCCATCCATCAATTTAGGAATCTTAAATAGAGATAAGTAATAAACCAAAATATTCTACAATGAGGCCTTCAAAAAATGATACTTCACGGATTGACTAAGAAGCTTCCATTTCCAACCTACTTTCTTTGTATTCTCTCCACTAGACATACTAGAAGTTGATATTAAGTTTCTTTGTAGAAAGGGGAAGACCAAGGTAAGTCGTAGAGAGATTATCCTTTTGACACCCCAAGATATCGACAATCTTATTTTTAAGACTTTCTTTAGTATTGAACAAATAAAGAACACTCTTCTCATAATTAATATGTTGTCCTAAAATTTCTACATATTGATTCAAAATAACTTCCCCTTATTAGCTTCAAAAATAGAGGAGGCCCCAAAAATATTATGTAGTGAGGCTTTCAAAAGTTGATACTTATCAACTTGACTAATAATTTTATCTTTCCAACCTACTAACTTTCTTTGGATTCCCTTCACAATACCATACAACAAATTGTTACCAATTTTCTTTGTATAAATGGGAAGACCAAGGCAAGTGGCAAGGATTTTAGCCTTTCAACAACCCAAGATCTTCAAAATCTTATTTTGAATATTTTCTTCAATATTGAAGAAGAACAAAACACACTTCTCATAATTAATATGTTGTCCTAAAAATTTTGCATATTGATTCAAAATAAATTTTCCCTTATTAGCTTCAAAACTAGAAGAGGCCCCAAAAATAATATTATCATTAATGAAATATTTATGAGAGGGGGGGGTGTTGGCACCCCAAAAAAAAATTTCCCATTTTGGGCCTTATCCATATTAGCCCATTAGTGATAATTGTTGATATTTCATGCCCCCTATGGCCTATTAGTAATTAGTAATAACCAATCTGAGAGATCTTACCAAGGGAATCTTGCATGATGTTTTTTTTTGCTTGGTAAAAGGCATAAGCCTAAGTATTTATATTAATATTTTTAAAAAAAATTACAAAATTTACTAGAATTTTACTACTAGTAAGAAAAATTCATCAGCTGGTTCAATCTATTAATAGCAGTGTAATAGAACTATCAAGGACCAATATTGTTAACATAGTTTATACAATACAAAATTAACTTCATGAAATCTGAAAAATATTCGCTTCATTCTTCCATTTCATCTTCCTCTTCATTTATGTTCTAATCAACTACATTCAATTCCATCATATTATCAACCTGGCCTTCATTCATTTATGTTGCATTTCTCCCTGGTGGAACAATTTGAGCCACCGCAACTTACCTTCGACCATGCCAAACTTGGTGGCAAAGGATGAAAGACAAGGAAAAATACTTTTTTTATCATGTCCACCATTTGTAGACCCAATTCTTCTAAATGCATTGAAATTGTCATGTACAATAGCCACGGGTCATCATCTCATAGACCCTTCTACACTACCCCATAAATAGCTACAAATCCATGCCTATGCTTGAGATAGCATTTGGGAAATAACCCTGCAACATAAGCCTCGCCTTTGTCCAAATTATAACATTCCAGAAAAACTTCAAAAAATCATTTTCCCCAAGTGCTTCTAGTAAAATTAATTCCTTATACACCATTTTAAGGGACTCATAGGATTGTAAGAGGTCCATAGCATTTGATAAGAAAATTGAAAGCAGATTTGATGGAAACAGTAACCTGGGTGAATCTGGGTGAATTATTTCTCCATTAATTACAGATTTGATGCAATCAACAAGACTTTGGAAAACCATGTGAAATACCTGTGACATTTCTTCCTCTGTGACTTCCTTTGAGAATGGCAACTCATTCGCTTTTATCTTCACGGGGATCCTGAATTTTTTTGTGTTGTATTCCATGAGCATTTGAAAAGCAACCAGCAACTTTCTTTTCCCACTTACAGACTACCACAAACCCACTGAGACTAAATATCCCAAAAACAAAACTCTGTGCAAGCACCTTTTCACCCACCTTATAAAGCCTCCTAGGTGCCAGTCTAAACCCACCAACAATGCTACACAAAAACTTGACTTTTACTCAGTATAATTGACAACAATATTGCATAGAAGCAATAGCCCTATATCATGTCGCACTAGACATGAGACCCTTTGATATCTATGAAGCAATGCATTTAAGGTAAACACCAGAAAAATGACAACTAACCAAATAGCAAATACTGTAAGAACATATACTATTTCATTCCATGCTATACAAACAGCCCATTGACTACTAGATGACACTTTCCCAATACACTGTCAAATGCAAAACAAACCAAGGATTTTTAAAGAGCGATGGTTGTACTTAATTTCTGAAGCTCCATCATTAACTTGCATTGTCAGTAAATTCTTGTTGATCAAACACATGATATTTGAAGATATCTCATGCTTGAAACTTTTAGGAAATATTTGGAATATCTCGATGAAATTATTTTTAATTCCCCTCAGCGAAATGGTTTTTAATTCTCCTCTGCCATTTGTGAATTCACACATTTCCTGATGAACAATGTACTCACAATCCTTTCCATTTTGATTACATGAAGAATTATGATTTCCGCCTCTTGTATACTATGCTTACGACTACCAGTATCCCTCTCATTGCATCAACTTGTATCATACACTTTCTCCTTCAGTACCACCACCCATCATTATTCGACGTGTCTGCCCTTTTAAAATTTTCCTACAAAAATCACAAACTATTAGTAGCACCAATTTTATAACCACCACTAAATCTTATTGCCACCTTTGATGCCATACACCACATAGCAATCATACTTCCTCCTCCAATTTCATACACACCATGCCAAATTCCCCTTTTTGCTTTTTATTGGTTATGCTAGCTTCTAATCAATATATTTAACTTCATCATGCAAGTTTAAAATTTAAGTTATATGTTTAGTTTCCCTTGGTATTGATCTTTGTTGTATTCTCGGCCTTTGTTCAAAACTTTGAGAAATGAAAAAAGTTTCTTTTTACCCAATTAAACATTGCTTTATTTTCCCTCACTAAAACCAACTTACTGCTCAACATTGCCTCCACTTATCAAGCTATGATACAACTCTTACTATGTGACTACTCTGCTTTTTTTCCAAAATAATCAAATCTTGCAAATTGCAGGGCAATCATTGAGTTGAATCCCATACATCTTCTCTGGTTCACCTTGCTCACACCCAATGTTAGCTAAAACATCAGCTACCTAGTTACCTTCCCTATAAATGTGTTTGAGCTGGAAATTTTCAATCTTGTCAAGCAAATGCAAAATTTGATCCAATAGATAATTTATTTGCCAATTACTTGACCCTCTATCCTTGCATGCATTGATAATGAGTAATGAATCCTCTTCAATTACCAATTTTGAAACTTTTTGTTGAATTGATAATTGAAAACCGTGAAGAAGAGAAAGCACTTCTGCTTGATTATTTGCTCCATTTGGAAAACTAATTGAATTTGCACATATTACCAAGCCCTTCTAATTCTTTAACACTACTCTTGCTCCTGAAACACCAGGGTTTCCACAAGATTCTTTGTCAAAATTTAATTTTACAAAGCCTTTAGGAGGAGGAAACCATATCACCTTTTTCCTGTTAATTTTGACATTGACATTTGACTTTTGGCAGCCTTTGAAAGGGATAATCATAGAAGACCACTCCAACTATTTTGCATCCCATTCAGAAAAAATAGAAACCACATGCTTTGAATTTTGCACATATACATTTGTAATTTCGCATATAGATTTATCCAACTTTTCCAACACTAAATCTAAGTTGGTTTTTTCTTTTCGAAAGATCCTTTTGTTTCTTTCCCACCAAATACACCATACAATAGAAGAAGGTATTATTTTCCATATACGTGCAAAGAGTGATGATTTGTATAATATAGGCCAGCTTGTAAACATATCTCATAACTTTTGGGGAAGAGGAGAGCACCATCCTAATTTGGATTGTACAAAAGACCAACATGAACTTGCAAACAGACAACTCAAGAATAAATGATCCACTTCCTCCATCCTTGTTTCACAAAGCACACACTTAAAGGGTGCAGAAATTCTAAGTTTTCCAATCTTTCAATTGTTAGAATCTTATGCTTTAATGCCATCCATGAAAAGCAACCTACCTTTGGCAGAACCATTAGATTCCAATAGAATGACAAGGCTCTTTGCTTGATGTCATGTGCTTGTTCATTCATTACTACCTTGTAACCCATTTTAACTATATAATTACCTATCTTGGAAGGAGCCCAAATTAGTTTATCTACAACTTTCCCAATGAACACAGTTCTATTGCTTAAAATCTTGTTAAAATCTACTTGTTGGGCCAATGAAATAGTTGAAAGTAACATTAGTTTCCAAGTTACTTTTCTCATTTTCTCATCTATATCCTGGATATAATATTTTACGTTTTCCCCCAATTTTGTGTAGTGTGGTCAATTGCTTCCTAAAAATCATACAATTTTTCCAATGGAGGAAACCCATTCCATGAATCTTGCCAAAAATTCAAATACTCAATAATTACCTTTCTACAATCTAACAAGAAATTCCACATTACAGATCCCTAAGGAGGGTTAGATATGGTGAGAATATGGTTGGAATTATCACAATCAAGATATTTTACTTGCATGACTTTACATCATTTAGCTTGTGGTTTTGTGTACAAGTGTCATACCAACTTTGCACCTAATGCAATATTCCTAGTAGACATATTGTGTAACTCTTCCAGGCCTTTTTAACTTCCCTTTGTAAATTTTTTGAAGTGATACCAAAGGTATTTTCTTTTAGAATCCATGTTATATTTCCATAGAAATGATCTGATAAGCTTTTTTATTTCTGAAATAACAATTCTTGGTGCCTTTAAGACTACCATGTAATAATTTGGGATAGAAAATAGAACTGATTTGACCAATAAATTTTTTCCAGATATAGATAATCATCTCCCTTTCCATCCTGCTATTCTCGATTGAATTCTCTAAATGATTTTATCCCAATATGACACCTTGTTTTGACCAGCAAAGAAGGGAAATCCTAAATATTTACAAGGAAATTTTGCAACTTGAAATCCCAAAATCTAAACAATCTTTTCCTTTAATACTAGATCTGTGTTAAAAATATATGCCTTCGACTTGCTTGCATTCACCATTTGACCTGAAGCTAAATTATACCTTCGCAAAATATGTTTAATTTGTCTTGCTTCTACAATAGATGACATACCAAACAAAATGGTATCATCTACAAATAAGAATTTATTGTAATATTTGTGGCAGGGAAATTGATGCCTTTCCAGTGACCTTCAATATGTGCCTTCTTCACCAATCTACTCAATGCCTCTGCTAATATGATAAAGAGAAAAAGAGATAACGGATCTCCTTTCCTAACCCCTTGAAAAGACTTAAAAAAATCCTAATGGAGTTCCATTTATTACCACTAAAAACATTGCACCAACCAAACATGAATAAACCCATTTACACCACTTCGCATGGAAGCCAATTTTTTTCAAAATTTGTATTAAAAAAGACCAATCCACCCTGTCGCATGCCTTCATCATATCCAACTTGATGATAAATGATGACATAGCATGTGGATACATAATGCAAAACTTCATGAGCTACCAAATATCCCTTTGTTGTTTCTCTTTCTAGAACAAACCCTACCTGGTCTTCTGAGACTATTCTTGGAATAATATGCAACAAACATAAATAGATTACTTTTGTAAAAAATTTGTAGACAATTTTGCAGAGTCATATGGTTCTAAACTCTAAGAATGAGGAAGGATTATTAACCTTCAAAATCAAAGCAATATGAGTTACATTAAATTACTTTAGCATCGTCCCTAAACTTTTGGACTCTTCCAATGCTTTCAATAAATCTGCACCAATAAAACTCCCAACAATTTTGAAAGAAGATAGCAGTAAATCTGTCTGGCCCTAGAGCCTTATCTGCATGCATTAAGAACACTACTTCTCTTAATTCCTCTAAAGTGAAAGGCTTCAACAAATGCATATTGTCTTCTTCTGAAACTAATGTTATAATCCCTTTCAATAATTCTTCCCTCACAACCTCTTACTGATCTGAAATTCCTCCTTGTGCAGAGAGAATATTTGAGAAGAACTTAACACCTTTTTGTATATCCTCCTCTTTTGACAATCTTTCACCTGTAACACTGTCTTCAATCAAAAAAACAGTATTCTTTACCTTCTTCATCTGTGCAATCCTATGAAAAAACTTAGTGTTTTTATCACCCTCTTTAAGCCATGACTCTATTTTTTATGCCAATATATTTCTTCACCAACTACTAACTCTTCCCATTCTTCTTGCAGCCTTTTTTGTGATTCATAAGATTGTGGGGTTAAACCATGCACTATAATTTTTGAATTTACAAGAGAAAGTTGCTTAAATGCATCTTCATTTTTTTGAAAGATATTCTTGAAAACAGAGATATTCCAATGTTTGATTATGCCCTTCACATGCCTTAATTTACAACAAAATCTATACATGAAAGTCCCTTCCACTACCAAAGACTGAATCTACCATTGTCTTAATAGACCCAAGAAGTTAGGATGACGAAACCACATCTTCTCAAATTTGAAAGATGATTTAGTTGTTGACACCACCTTTTTCTTTTCAACACAAAAAGACAAGCGAAAATGATCTGAACCTATCCATGGAAAATTTTCTAACAATAGGTCAAATTTTTTTGTTATCCATTTTGATGAAACCAAGACCCTATCCAACCTCACAGCTATCTGTAGAAAATATTTATGCTTATTTGTCCAAGTATAATTCCCATTACCTAGTTGTATATCTACAAGTACATTATTTTGAACAAAAGAGTTAAAATCCTCAACTTTTTTCTGTGGAGGAATGATCCCTCCCTTCTTATCTTTCAAAGATAATATTGCATTAAAATCACACATTAAAACTACCTTATCTACACCTACTTGATCCAAAACTTGTGTCAACTCATCCCACAACTACTTCCTCCTGGTTGTGGAATTAGGTGCATTAATACTTAAGAGGTAAAACTACAGATCAAACTGTTTCACCTTCATTAACTTCCAATGATGATCATTTGTTATTGTTTCCACTTTAACAGATTGTGAATTCCACAAAGTTACCATACCCCTAGATTCCCCTTGTGCAACTGATTGAACTAATTTCCATCAACCTCGTTTAGTAATGACTACTTCAAAAGTCACTTGTGATCACTTTGTTTCCTGTAAAAGAACAATATTTTCCCCAAAAGCATCAATTTGATGCTTGATGTGGGCTCATTTGCTAGGGGCATTAATGCCCCTAACATTCCAAGATATTATCTTCATTGCAGATTCAGAGAGAAAATTGCTCCCCCCAACTGCTTCTTGATACTTCAATCTAGAGTTGATTGCCTCCCTGCTACTATTTCCTCCTGTAACTTAATTGCATTTTACTTTCTACCACGCTTACCAAGCAACTTTTGAGCAAATAGGGTTAAAGAAGGTGACTGTATAATTGACAAATTTTGTGAGAAGTCAAATTTCCTGCTACCCTCTTCAGATTTCATCCCAATTTTTATATCTTCTGCTAATAATAGAAAATATTTAGCCATATTTAACAGAATTTCATCCTCCTCTAGTCTTGATGATGAGAAAATGAGTTTAGCTTCGCAATTGTCAGATCCGATACCACATTTTGATTTATCGATTCCTCTACTATTTCATCAATAATAGTAGAACCTACCATAGTTAAAATATTCTCTACTAATCCATCCAAATTACCCATATCTAACAAGGATTGAAAATCCATAAAATCAAAACTATCATTCTTACTCTTATCCCAAGGCAGTTTAGCAAATTTTTGGGTTTACCTTTTCTAACTGCTTATCTGAAGAACATATTAAATTTTCCCTTATATCAGATTCTCCCTAAACCAAGGTAGAAGAAATCGTTTGCACTTGTTGTATTGAGAGAGTGAAAACTGTGGGAACATACAGATGCAATAGTTTTCCATTTAGAAATTGTTGAAGGAGATCTACATTAAGTCTGTTTGGAGTTACCCGAAAGCAATATTTAGGTGAGTTTTTCTTGTCCATTGTATTTCTCATGTGTTCAGAAATCTTGATAGAAACAACACACTGAGAATGATCAACTCCTTTTAATGAATGACAAGGAAAAAACGAACCACCATCTAACCTTTCCCCAATACTATAAATAGATTTAGAAGTGTAATATTTTCCACTTTTCATGACCAGACAATTTTGAACCCTTGTAGTACATTGCCCAGTTTTTGACCCCTACTTTGAGGGACAAATATAAGAACCAGAGCTAGATGGTAAATCCTTAGTTACAACATAACTAGGATTTGGACCAAATAATTTACCCTTTCCCTTATGCATCCCATTTGAAACAAGACCCATCAAACCTACATTGCCTGAAATAACTTCTTGAGTCCCTTGATTTGAAGTAACCAGTTCATCCTACACTATCTTATGAGATTCAAAACAAGGATTTAATGCATCAAATAACGCATCATTGTCTTCCTGAACCAATTTTTATTTACAAGAAAAAGTATTATGTCCCAAGATATGGAATTCTTTACACACATTGCATGGATTTTCAATAAAAATATCTTGTATTCAAGCTCCAAACTTAGAGTTAATTCTCAGCTTTTTAGGAAGAGCTTGCATCATATCAAATAAAACACAAACCCTAATTGGTAACTATGGATTTTTGAAAAAAAACAAGATCATGCTTCAAGAGAATACCAATTTGATTGGCTCAAATTTCCACAATGCTTGGCTTCCTATATTCCAATGGTAAAGAATGCAATTATAACTAGAAAGGAATAAATCTGGTTCTTTCCATTTTAGGGTTAAAATTAGGTTCCCAGGACTGCATTGATAGACCAGAACCCCCATAGACCCACAATTTAATCCTATAAATCGCATCCCTAGCTTGTTTGGAAAAAAAAAATACAACAAAGAAACCATTTCCCCTATCTATATCAAAAACCTAATTGGCTCCTTCCCAATCTTGATAGTTTAAACTTTTCAATTCAGCAATGGACAGAGAAAATTTCCAAAACTTACAAATTAATGTAGTTTCTTTAAGATTCTTTGTTCGAGTGTTGAGTAGATCTTCTAGAATCGTTACAGCTGTAACACCATTAGAATTCCATTTTCCAAAACAACTTTGATGTTGATAACCACCTTGGTGAAAATGATGGTTGCAACTTTGCTTCTACACTTTTCATTGTTGTTGATTTGAAACCCTCTTCCCCATAGCAACGTTATTAGGATAAGTAGCAAGAATAAATTCTTTGAAGATAATCCCCTTCCCTATTATTTTCATGAGTTGCTACTTCTGAAGATGACTATAATACAAATCCCTATCCAAAATAATATTATTAGGGAAAGAAACATGCAATGGGACATTATTCAGAAATGTTGATGGATCCTCGTCCACTCCTTCAAAACCACAAATATCAAAGACTTCTTGTGAATTTGATGATATTTTTTTCCTACGAAAATGAGTGGGTTGGGAAACAAAAAATCTTGTAGTAGCATAGCCATGCCAACAAGGATCTGACCCATAACCTTGATTACGACCTCAGGATCTGGAATCGCCATCTTCAAATTTTGAAAAATGGTTGTTACCATACACCAACCTATTTCCTGGAGCTCCTTTCATCTTCCTAAACATACCAGTTGACACTCAAATTTTTTCTCTGACCTCCCTCCGGTAACGACATAGAAAGAAGTAAAAATCCACCTTATGAATATTGCTTCTACAACAAATGATAAATAATTTAGTCTCTTCAACAATTATACCCATCTTGCATGATGCTAATCTTATGGAACTTGCATTAACTGTCTTCATCCATGTCTTAGTCAGAATCCAAATTTCAAAAATCCAAAAATAATTGTGTTGATCTTAAATTTGATAGCCAAATGACTATCACGGAAGGCCCATCATGTCTTAATTAGGCAATTTTCTTAAAATCGCCATAACTTTTGACTCAGGCATCAGATTTTTGAAAACGAGATAGCATTGGAAAGATGGTTCCAAGCACTATCTAGTGGTGTAGGAATTATTATCAAATTTTATTCCTATAATATTTTATCACAGCTTCAATTTAGTGCTTCCTTTTGGACTCCCGAGCTCATATCTTTTCACCAGTTTGTCAAATTTTGGAGATTCCAGCAGCATTGTGAAGGTGATTCAGAGATCTATCATTTTTTCCATCTAATTTTCTCATATTCATCCCCAGGTATATTCTATTGATTTTTTTCAATTTGAGGCATTTACTTGATAACTTGGACATACTAAAATTTGGAGGAAGTCTATTTGAATTGGGAGGCTTCATTTTTAGTTGTGCATCATATTTGGGAGTTTCTATTTGATATTGAAGGTCATGTCTTTGTAATATTGGAGATATATCATAGTTCATTATGGGGTTTGCATATTATCCTTCTATGATTATGTTGCAAAATGGAAACTATAAACAATGGAGAGATGGCATCATAAACCATCTCCAATCACTTCAGTTGTTGCCACATTTGTATGGTTTTTTTCCTCATCTAGGCCAAGGTATTCAAAAATTTGCTTGGAGTTGCAGCAGATATAATGTCTTAGAGGTCATTGCAATGCATGTTTATGATGATTTTTGAAATCTATTGATCATTGTGATTTCCCTCATATTCTTTGGACTAAGATTTGGGAACTATATCGAGATCCTGATACTCCACCATTCCTTGATGATCATGATTCAGAATGTCATGTGCCTCTTAATTCATCAAACAAGATATCCTATGATGATAATGCTATGAAGGGGCTTACATATTTGGAATGCTTTGAATCTTCAAATGAGGATTTCAAGGGTTCTAAAAATTCTTCTTCTCCATCAGAGATAGTTGATGTACCTTCACCTTCAGTGATTCCTTGTCCAAAGTCATTGATTGAGGCTTCCATTATTCCTATTCATCAAGACATATTCAGTTTTCCAGACTTGGGATCACAAGATGGATTTGTTTCAAGTATTGCAGACTTGGCTACTTCTACAGGCTTGGAGGAAATTCTTGAGGGCATATCTCTCCTCTATGCAGATTCTACTTTGGAGGATTTTCTTGAGTCTCTGTATTCCATTGTTTTGACCTTGATTGGGGATCCTGATCTTAGTGATACTACCTTGGAGGCACTTTATTCCTTTTCAGATATTTCATATATGAGGCTTCTTCCCTCCCATTTCATTATGGATTTGGAGTTTCTCTAGCATCTACCATTGGATTTGCTTCTTCCTAGCGCGAGACATGCAATTTGTTATCACTGGACATTCTTTTGGCTTCAGACTTCTTTTAGTGGTTTTGATAACACTTCATTTTGGGGGGGGAATCTAGTCTCCATCTATTCCTTCAATGGAGGGATCATTGTATTGTCTTTGGACCTTGTTCAACATCAATTTTTGCATAGTCCTGGTTTGTCACCTTCTTCATTGATTGGGCATGTACCTAATTTTATTGTGGCATCTTCATCTTCCTTGGGAAAGGAGACACATGAGAAGTTTTCAAAGACATCATCATCAATATCATACACATTCATCTTTCCTTCCTTCAATTCCTATTTGGAATGGGAAGCATCCCTGCATTTGTACTTGGTTTTGTTTCTTCTAAAAGGGAGACAAGTTGTTTGTCGACATTGGATCATGTTTTATCTTCAGGAACTAACCATTTTTGTAGGTGATTACATATTGTGGGGGGCTATATAGTCTCTCTATTAATTCCCTCTTATGGGGGAGGGGGGGCTATTGATTATTATACTCTTGTGATGGATGTAGCTCTCAGGTGTATTGATTTTAAGACCTCCATATGTCACTTCCATTACTTGTACATGATTAGCATTAGATTTTGCATTATCTCTTTTTTTGGAGAGGAGTTTTGTCCCACTAGGTTTTCTCCTTTTCTTCATTTGTAAGAGATTGCATTTTCATTTGTACATGGGCACATAATGTGGCCTAGTAGTTGGGACCCATCATTGTATCATATTGCATCATTTGCATCATAACTACACTCCCAAGTTGCACTTATGGGGGGTGTAAGTGTAAATAGGGTTATTTCCTTACTAGTTATTAGTGAAGACCTATTCACATCATTAATAAGTTTACTTAGGATTTAGTTTCCTAGGTGGTATTCTAGAAACTAGTATTTAATGGGGCCATATCTCATTAATAGGCATGTAGTTATCTAGGCATTTAATATTTCTCTCATGCATTTATAATTATGCATTAAGCATTTAATGTTTGTAACTAAGGTGGTTATCCAACCTCATTTCTCCTTTCCTATATAAGCAAGGCTCTTGTACATTTGTAAATCATCTCATGATTTCTATCTCAATTCATCGTAAATCATCATTTGATCAAGTTCTCTTCTTGCTCATAGTGCACTACTTGTTCATCGGATGTTTTTCTTCTTGGTGATCCATTGAAGGTTGCAGCTTCAAGTGGGTTATTGTTCATATTTCTAACAACTTGATAGCCTAGTGAAGGTCAATTTTATTGATGTTGTGAGAGATCTACCAAAGATTGTTAGAGTAATAAGTTATTATGCTTAATTAATTATATCATATTGATTAATTAATTAAGTCACTTATTCCTCTTTGTTACTTAAGCTAAACTTAGGCATATTAATAATTAATTAATTATTAATTATTAAGTGTGCACACTAGGGTTTCATTTAGGGTTTCCCTTTTAGGGTTTCTTGATCTCCTTCATAAGGATTGATCTCTATGTAATCATTGATTCTCTAAATGCATTTTTACTGTAAGGTTTACAGAACATCTTCTTTGGTTCTTCATATCTTTTGCATGTGACAGGTATCCATTTGCATGCAGGTGATCTTGGTTTTCTAACATGGTATCAGAGCTCCAGACCTGCAGCTGCCTGTTCGTGATTTGAAGATATGGCCTTTCAGTGAGTTTCTAATGCAAGGGTTTCCACAGGCATCTTTTTTGCAAGATATGGGGGTAGCCAATTTTTTGGTACACTTTGGGCTCAAACGAACATCGCCATCGCGTTCGCAGCGGCCAAAAACCCTAAGAACGCTTGTCGTTTCGTCGATTTTGGAGCAGTTGATTCGGAAGGAAAAAAAATTTCCTAGGGGGCCGTACAGCCTCCCCAGCACACTTCTCAATGCACAAAAAATGAAAAAAAATTCAAAAAAGGCATTTTCTCGAGTTTCGAGCTGACACTTGCAGAGTAAAAGGGGTCTGCCGCCCGGCGGCCACCCAAACGCCACCGCCGCCGGGGGCACCGCCCACCTCCTCCGCCGACTAGCGACAACCCCTGCGAGCTCCTCCGCCAAAACCCCCAGTCATATGGATGACCGGGGGCCTGTGACTAGTTCGCCTCCCAACAGTGGAATATTCCGCCCTATCAGCATATTCTGACACCCCAGGGAATATTCCGACAACTAGAGCATATACCGGCAACATGCAGATTTTTCCAGCGGCCGAAAATTTTTTCCCACAGGGGGGTCAATTTTTTGCCCCGATGGCCAGATGACCGTCAATTTTAAGCTCGCTTTTTTTTTATGTCATCTGTATGGCCGGCCCCTCTTTGCCCCTCCTAGCCCCAGTTTGCCCTAAAGAAGCAGTTTTTTTCTTTTTGTCATAACTTGGGCATACGGTATCGAAATCGGGCAAACGAGATATCGCCGGAAAGCTGTTCTGAGCACTTTCCAGTAGTGTTATTTATTTTTTAGTATTTTACTATTTTCTTGCATTTATTGCTGTTTGAAGTCAGATGTATTTTTTATGCTTCCGAGCTCATAAATTTTTGCCACGATCTCCGTTTTTCGCCTCGTTTGAAGCGTTGGAAAGGTATTGAGGAGCTCCATGTTGCTGTCCATGCACTTTTTCTGTATCTATCTTAGGTTAATCACTTAGTCCAGATTTGGCCCGATGGGTTGTTTGGAGATTACTTGGATGTTTTGGCAATTGGGAGGGTGCATCTTGCATCTTTGCACTTCATTTTCAGTAATACATCATTCAATAATTGCTTGCTACTTCATAGATTCCAGAGTTGTTCCCATTTGGAGTTTTCGAGTGTTCCGTGGCATCGGGTTTTCTATTGCTTTATCATGATTCCTTGAGTCAATCAGTGACTCTCATCCGATTTCAGTAGTATACATAGAAGAATATTTCCTTGCTTGCCAGTATCAGGTTCCAGTGTTACTCTACAGAGATCTTCCAGGCTTCTTGCAGTAGTCATCTCATTGTAGGGGGGTTTTGTCCCACTGGGTTTTTCCTTCTCTACCTCTTTCTTGCATTTGTAAATGGGTACCTAATCAGGCCTAGTTGTTGGGACCCATCTTTGCTTTCATGTATCTTATTCTAGTATTTTAGCTTCTTCCTAAGTTCATCTTAAGGGGGGTGTTAGAGTAATAAGTTATTATGCTTAATTAATTATATCATATTGATTAATTAATTAAGTCACTTATTCCTCTTTGTTACTTAAGCTAAACTTAGGCACATTAATAATTAATTAATTATTAATTATTAAGTGTGCACACTAGGGTTTCATTTAGGGTTTCCCTTTTAGGGTTTCTTGATCTCCTTCATAAGGATTGATCTCTATGTAATCATTGATTCTCTAAATGCATTTTTACTGTAAGGTTTACAAAACATCTTCTTTGGTTCTTCATATCTTTTGCATGTGACAGGTATCCATTTGCATGCAGGTGATCTTGGTTTTCTAACAAAGATTACAAAGCCTATCAATGCAATCTACAAAGAGTGTCAGTTTGGAAAGAAAGAAAAAAAGTTCAAAACTAAAGAATATTCTATCGCAAGACCTTTGGAGTTGGTGCATATAGACCTATGTGAACCTACCAGAATAAGAATCTCTTAAAGTGACAAGTATTTCATGTTACTAATTGATGATTATTCTAGAATGACTTGGGTGACATTTCTCAAAGAAAAATCAAAACCTCTAGATAATTTTAAATTTTTTAAATCCATGGTTGAGAATGAAATGAATTTGAAAATCAAGTGCTTGAGGTTTGATATAGGTGGCGAGTTCACCTCCAATGAGTTTAACATTTTTTGTGAAGATCGTGGAATAAAGAGACAATTATCAGCTCTTAGGACTCCTCAGCATAATGGAATTGTGGAAAGGAAGAACAACACAGTTCAAGAAGTAGCAAGAACCATGATGAAGGAAGAAAATCTACTGAAATTCTACTAGAAAGAAGCAATTCATATTGTAGTGCACATTATTAACATAGGGCAAGCGAGAGTGAATAGTTCAAAGACTGCTTATGAGCTATGGGATGGAAAACATCCTACTATGAAATATTTTAGTGTTTGGAAGAAAATGCTATATCAAAAAAGATGAAGAAAACTTCAGAAATTTTGATGCAAGATCTAATGAAGGAATCTTCCTTGGATTATCTACAAAAAGTAAGGCATATAGATGTAAGGATGAAAATTGGATCAAAGATATGGAAGAAGAGTTGAGACAGATTGAGAAGAATCAGACTTGGGAATTGTTCCCAAGACCAGCAAACAAGAATGTGATTAGAACTAAATGGGTTTTTAGAAACAAACTAAATGAGGATGGAAAGGTTGTTAGAAATAAGGATATACTTGTGTGTAAGGTCTACTCACAAGTGGAAGGAATAGATTTTGAAGAGACTTTTTCTCCTGTGGCAATAATGGAAGCCATTAGAATGTATTTGGATTTTGCAACACATAAAGACTTCAAGTTGTATCAGATGGATGGAAAGTCTACATTCTTGAATGGTGATTTAGAAGAAGAGGTTTACATTGAACGACCAGAAGGTTTTTCATTGAAAGATGATGATGATATGGTTTTCAAATTAAAGAAAGCATTGTATGGACTCAAACAAGCTCCTAGAGCTTGGTATGCAAGATTGAATAGATACTTGTTGCAACAAGGATTCAAAAAGGGTACTATAGATAGCAACCTTTACTTCAAGGTTGAAGGAGATTAAATCATGATTGTGGTTGTGTATGTTGATGACATAATCTTTGGAGGAATTAAAGGTATGTGTAAGAGATTTACAAAGTAGATGCAAAAAGAGTTTGAGATATCGATGTTTGGGGAGATGAATTTCTTCCTTGGGTTACAAATCAGTCAATCAGAAAAAGGCATTTTCATTTCACAGTCAAATCATGTCAAGGAAATGTGAAGAAGTTTGGAATTGAGAATTCTAAACCAATATGTACTCCCATGGCTATTGGTCGTAAGTTGAGTAAAAATGATGAATCTCTTAAGACAAATTAGAGCAAGTATAGATCAACAATTGGTGGACTATTATATCTTATTGCTACTAGACCTAATATCATGCATGCAGTGTGTTTTGTGGCAAGATTTCAAGATCATAGAGAATCACATATTGTAGTAGTTAAGAGGATATTCAAACACTTGAAGAGCACTCTAGATTTTGGTCTATGGTACCCCATCGATATTGATTTCTCTTTGAGTGCAAATATAGATGCATATTGGGTAGGTTGTGTAGATGGAAGAAATACAAGTGGAGGTGCTTTCTTTCTAGGAAGTAGATTGGTTTCTTGGTTGAGTAAGAAGTAGAATACAATGTCATTATCTACTACGAAGGCAGAATATATTGCAGCAATATCATGTTGTACTTAGGTGTTGTGGATGAAGCAGATATTGAAGGATATCAAGGTGTCATATGATGAACTGATTTCTATCTTGTGTAATAATACAAGTGTTATCAATATTTCAAAAAACCCAATAATGCATTCAAGTACAAAGCATATCTCTATCTGGTATTACTTTCTAAGAGAGAAATTTGCAGAGAATGAGGTGAAGTTAGAGTATGTTCCTACAAAGTATCAAGTTGTAGATATTTTCACAAAAGTTCTTCTAAAAGATACATTTAATTATCTTCATCAGAAGTTAGGGGTTATTGCCCCTCCTATCAACTAGATGCATAAGTGGTGCATCTATCCAAGAGAGAATTTCAAGATACATTATTTTGTCTTGGACTAATGAAGGCTACCTCTCAGGGGGAGTAGGTAGTAGTATTTTGGTTGGTGCAATTAGGTGGAGCATATCTTGTTCCTCTAAGGGAAAGAGAGCAGTAGAGAGAGTTGTGGAGAGAGTGCAAAAGTAAACTTGTGAGAGATGATTGTGTGTGGTGTTGCTTAAAGTGAAGCTTTTATATGATGACAAAAGGATAGATTACTGCCCTTTTCCATTCATGTCAAAGGAGAGAGATAATATCTAAAAAACATGGGGAGAGATAATGTCTGAAAAACATGGAGTGAAGTCTGAGAAAGTAGAAGTATAAGGAATGTCCCAGTTAGTGGGAGAGACTAGCGTAAGTGGGAGAGTTGTTTGAGTTGCAGAGTTGCTTTTGTTGATTGATGGTTTTTCAAAGCTATTGTTGCCATCAATGATAAAGGGGATATTGTTGGTGTTGTCATTAGTATTTCCATTGATGTCAATAACTAGTGTGTGGAGATTGTTGGAACTGTTGAAGAGTGTTCCATGAGAAAGAGTTATGGCTCAACCTCTAGTATGGATGTGTTATGGTTTGATGTCTCATTAATGTCAACCTTCAATATAGTCAATAAGATTGGTGTAGTGTTCTCATTGATGTCAACAATGAGTGTGTTGCACTATGTTGCCTTTAGTGTTGTCACTAATGTCAACCTCTAGTGTGGTGTTGAGCAAGTATTATAGATGGGGAGATTGTTGATATTGCATATGTTGTAGATATGTTGAGAAGGTATTTGTGTTCTTGATTTTATTGGTTTCCAAGTGCAAGTGATATTTTTAGTGGACAATATTCGTCAATTGGCTAATAGTTGAAATTTGGGAATCCAAAATTGGCTAATAGTTTGAGCTATAATATGACTTGAATCTCCACATTTTTATAAAAAATTATTATAGTCTTATTTAAATCACCAAATAATTTATTTTATTAAAAAAATTAACTCAAAAAATTGCCACAATTTTCGATACATGATTAGATCACATTCGCCTAAATTTTATAAATTATAGTAGAAATCTATACTAATTCGCCAATAGTATATCATAATTATTAGTATTTTTAGGACCATATTTCTAATCTTTAGTTTCTACCATTGATTTACAATATAATCTAATGGCCCTTATATTCCACAAGGTAAAATGTACCCATGATCTGTAATGCTCATGGGGCCCATAATTTTGGGTCTCATGAGCATTGTAGATTGTGGGTACATTTTACCTTGCAGAGTACAACAAGGGTTGTTAGATCAATTATCCAAAATTAATTTCAATCCCCATGAGGGTTATAGATCATGGATACATTTTATCTTGCAGAATACAATGAGGGTCATTATATTATATTTTAAAACAATGGTGAAAAGTAAATATTATAGTCCACCCCTTAAACCCATCGATAATTTCCACCCTCAAGCCCCTACTTTTCCATGAGAATTATTTTTAGATTGGATGGATTCACCATCATAATTAACGCATTTTCCTATTATTTTTCAAGATTTGTCAATATTTTCTATAAATTTTAATGATGTAAAAAAAATTCCAATAAAATTAATATTTTTTTCGAAAAAAAGGAAAGATTTGTCAATAGAAATTAATATTTTTCCTTAAAAAATGAGAGATTCACCGAGATTTTATATCATTTTTTGAGGGGAGTTTCTTAAAGTTATCACTATAAAAGAGTGTGTAGTTTGACATAGGTGTATTTAGTGTTGTGCTCCACATTTCTTCGTAATTGAATATATGCTTGTGTGCTTTGGATGTGATGATCAGAGGTGTTTAGAGGTTCTATATCCAGAGTTTTAAATTCTAGATCATGTGGCAATGGAATTTTTGTTTGACAATGTGTTGCTCATGAAAAAGGTTGCCTAGGAGAAATGATATTGCTCCACATTTCTCCACATTGTGGTTTTCTGTCTTGTGGATTTGGGAATGTGCTAATATTATGTATTCCTACCTTTCCCTAGAGTATGTGGTGTTCAACTACTTTGCAAGCTTGCGTTCATAATTTTTGTTCTGTGGCAATGGTGTTGGGTGCATAAGATGACGGTGTTCCCAATTTCAGGTGTTTATGGTAGTGTTGCACAATATTTTGATGATGCTAGAATATCTTGGTATGTTGTGTGGATGTTGTGAGGTGTTTCTTTTTGGTTTGCATGTTTTTTTCAGACCTATAGAGGTGTAAATGTGATCGCTTGTTACTGTTAGTGTAGATTTGGACTACCTAGGTGCTAGCGCTAATTGTGAAGATTATTTGTTGTTTGTGGAAGCATGGTGAAGTGTGGCAGTGTATATTTGGGTCCTATTTAACCCTTTGTGTGGTCTTCCTTCACTTATTTCCACCACAGAAGTGTTTGGTGCTAGCCTATTTAGTGGTTGTATGTTTGAGGTGCATATATTTTATTGTGGCCAACATGGAGAAGGTTTTTGAGGTCGTGGAGGATATATAAGCAAGGATAATTATTGTGGATCTATGTGGTGTGTGAAATATGTGAATGTGATCAAGTATGGTGATTTAAGTGTGAGCCTAAATGCTTAAGGCTACCAAATACAGTGAGCAAAGGGTGTCTACATTTTCAGTGTGCTTGATTTTGTTGGAGGTAGTGAGCCGAAGGTTGCGAATTGTGTAGAGTTGCAGTGGTGGAATTTTCCTATTGCTTTGAGATAGTGAATCTCTCTATATCATTCTTCTTCTATTCTTCTTTCTTCCAAGCAGTGAGCCCTTGGTGGTGAACCACCCGAAAGTGAGTCATTCTTCTCTTTAAGGCAATGAGACCTACTGGCAATGAGAATTGAATTCGATGTTTCTATTCATATATATGTGAGTTAATCCTCACTATGATTTTTCCCCAATTAGGGTATTCCACATAAATATAGTGTTCTCTTGTGTATGGTGTTGTTATGTTGATGTTTCATATTCTAATACTTAATAAGGATCTGAAATTTAATAAGGGTTTAATAATTTATGAGGGTTTGATGATTTTAATGTACAACTAATTCACCCCCTCTCAGTTTTTTGGTGTGTCTAACAAGCCCAACTTCTAGGATCCATAACTTTTGATTTGAACACTTGACTAAGCCCATTAGTTTAATTGCAGTGCTCAAATGTTTTTGTGCTTGAATTTTGATTTATCCAATTCCCTTGATTTTAGGGGACCCAAAACATCATTTGAAGCCTCAAAACCTAATTTTGAAGATTTTTTTAGGAAACCTTAAAACTAAAATATTTAATATCTTCTCACATAGACCTAATATTGGCTTGAAACTCACCTATAATGTACAAAATTTTATTTCGTGGCTATGAGAAAAATTTCAAGTCCCTACATGCTCATATACAAACTTACTAAAAATGGAAACCCTACTAAATTTAGCCCTTTTTTGAAAATTTGAAATTTCTAAACGACTCTTCAAGACTTAAAAGGAAATGAGCTTCATGGGTATTTGTCAAACCAAACTAAAATCAAAATAAACCATTTTTTGGGTGATGCAAGAATGCCCTTACACCCTAGATGCTCCTACATCATTAGTTGTATTGTAATTCTCTTGAATTTGATATTTTGGTGAAATGTTATTCTTGTACAAAAAGGTAGATTCTAACATATGATGTTGGTTTATCTCAAGGAAGACCTTGTAATAATTTAATTGCAGGATGATGCATGAGAAAGTCGTATTATAGCTAAGTAATAAAGGGGAAAAAATAAAATTACTTTTGTTGCTTGTTCCTTTAGGTATCTATTTCCTTATAAAAGGTTGGTAATTAGATAGAATTTTTAATTTTTGAAATTATTGTTGTGTTTTAGTGGTATGATGAAATATTAGCTACTTAGCAACCTAAATCATGCTTAGTAAGGATAATTAAAGGTTTGTAATCTAATGTTTTATGAATTGATTGGAGTTTTGGAAGACTCACTTGCTTAGTACTATTTGAGTGTTTTATCTTAATTGCCTTGGATTTTGGAAACCCTAGTGTAGTCTAACTTTTGGCTCGCTTACTAGTGACTCACTAGAAGTAGTCACTTACTTTTGTAATCATGGAAGTAGTCACTAGAAGTAGCATGTTTAAGAGTCCACCTAGCCTGTGACCCTAGCATTTTCCTTCACCGAAATTATACATATCTTCATCACATTCCTATATCCCTTTCTAACTTGGAGTTGTGGCTCAAATTAAGGAAATTTACTCTAGGACATCAACGCAATGCATGAATGTTCACTTGATGTGCTAGTGTCACTTGACTTTTTGAAATTTGATCCATTGGCGTCTCGCCCAACTGCCTACTATAGCCCACTATAACATTCACCTATTAAAAAATGGTCTTAATGCTTGAATTTGACCTTTCAACTTCCTCTCCTTCCTTCTCCAAGTAGATTTTTTATTGAAATTTTTTGGCTCTCTTGGCTAAAACTTGTTAAAGGACTAATGTTGTTACATTTTTGTGAGACTCCTCTAATGTTACACCACTCCTCATTTCTAGTAACATTGTTTTATTGAGCATTTCTATGTATTTTCATCTCTATAGTGTTAATATTATAGCTACTTATTTCCATTGCTCTCTACATCATTTCTATTTCTATTTGGCATGCATATTTGGTTGATATCACTATTTATGATTTTCTTATTATATACACACTAGGGTGATCACCCCCATAAACCAAGTATTACACATCAATATTTGTATTTATTGTTGTTGTTTCTAATTCTGAGATGTACATAGGCTAAGAGAACACACTTTCTAACTCTATTTTTCTATTTTGACTACTTGTGGAGGTTAAAAGACCAAAATGGGGGCTTGAAATTTGAACATGATCTCCTTTGTAGCCACCTGCTTTCTACCCTTTTAAAATTTTCAAGTATCTTGGCATATCTCAAAAATACAGAGGTTTGAGTTCCCATTCTCTCTTTTTGTACTTTCAATCATTTTTCTTGAAATCACCAATAAAGCATCATTTCAAGTTTTCTTTTGATTTTTGGCATTTTTAGAGTAGTGTTTATATTTCCAGAGACTCACATTTGTAGGTTAGACCTGAATTTAACCCCAAACTTGAGTTTTCTAGAATCCTATGATGATAGCATGCAAACTATAAAGAAGCACACATGTTGGACAACAATACGACATGCTGGAATCCAAGCCAATGAGCTTCTCCAGCTAATTTTCTTTCATACTTTTCAATTTTGTATTTTTTTTTAATTTCTGTTTGTACAAGCTATAAATTACATATTTCTCATTCATTTCTTCATTCTAGTGTAGAAAAAATAAGTATTTTGAATTATATTGTTTTGAATGTTTCTAGTTATTTTCCTTATTATATTTAGTATAAAATAGTAGCATAACATCTCATTGAAAACTAAGTCATATTTATAGTTTATAGGGTTAAGTGAATAGATTATAAAAGAGCAAAAAATAATACACTTTTCCCAATATAAACATTTTGGTGAACCTAACATTTTTCATGAATCTAACAATGTTGGATTTCTTTCTTCAAACCTTCAATGCTTTTGATAATGTATTATCTCAATATGATTTTGACATATTCGATAAGGAATTAGAGGATTTCAATATTGTTCCCCTTTATTCTCAAAATGATTCTAAAATTCCTTCTTTTGATTCTACATCTCCTAATATTTTTCTTTGAAATATTATTGATACTAAATTTATTTCTTCTACAAATGTGATCCAAAATCCAAATATCGGTATGTGTGGGGTGGCTATAATCCCTACTTTCTAGTCCTATAATTTAATATTTTGGGTATCAAATCAGCATTGGCATTCTAATGTCTATACTTGTATAGCTCAATCTATATCATGTAATATGCATGTGTAATAGTTTAATAAACAACCAAGTTAACCATGTCCCCATTTTTGTTTCTCCCCCTGAATATATTATTCTTTATCTCCTCATCTCTCTCTCAAGAGCATGAAAGAATACAATCTCATTGAATAGTTACAAGAAACTTAAGCCCAAATCTCTTTTTTGGGATTTCATCCAAGCTTCTCCTCATTATAATATGCTTTAATAAGCTTTACAAAACTCATTTCATATTTAACAAATCCCAATGTGTTTGTTGCTTTATTGGATTATATTTATAATAATACAATCAATATTACCTTTCTTCAATTTGAACTTCCTTCTCTTAGAGTTAAGTAGCTAAAAAAACCTCTATCATTAAATTTGCATAAATTCTATTGGAATCTCACTAACACTTGCTAGTAAGGATGCTAGTATAAATCCTTTTATCATGGACTTCCTTAATAGGACTAATATTGACACCTCTTCTCTCACTCATATAAGTTTCAATAAGGAGCTTTGAGAATGTTCATAAAATACTAGGCACTATTAATTTACCTATTAAGTTTGGCCTTGTCATTTTTCCCACCATGGTGTATGGCATACTGGGGAGTATTTTTTATAATCTCCTTCTTGGTAATCCATTGATTTATGCAATGGGGACAATGCCTTATACTCTACATCAATCTGTAAATTTGGTCTATAACAACAAATCCTTTATGATTAAATCTTATCAAGATCTACTTCTCTATTACCATTAAACTAATTCTAATTTTGTAAACAATCACATATTCTTCACAATTCCATAACTTCTTAACCTACAATACATGTTGCATCATCTCTCATCTTGATGATATCATGTCTCTTCATCATTTTTCTCTCCTTAATGCATGTCCTAGAGATAATTAGGGCTCCTTATATGGGTGAATACAAGGTAGATCCTTCTCACTTTGACACTGTGAAGATAAACTTGGTTCCTTCTACACCACAATCATATATATTTACTAAATATCAATGTTCCTCTTCTCAATATTGTGACTACATTGTGCATTTTGACTATGCTAGTGATGAAGACCTTCCTTTCTCAAAGTTAAAAATTCAGTATGGCTTGTTTCAAGATTTTTAATAAAAATAGATACAAGGGAAATGGTTTGGAATGTATAGAATAAGGCATCAAGGTATTCTTAGTGTGTATACCATACCTCTCTATTACAGGTCTTACTAGCATCCTCATCCCTCTAAATCCTCATATAGTGATTTCATTAATGTGGCCATGATTTCTTCTTCCACTTCTTATCTATATTTATAACATCCAAAATTAATTGTTTAATCCTCTCATTCAACTATGCCTTCTTTAGATATGTTCTACATCAAAGAATCCTTACCTAATTTTCTCAATTTCTATGTCGATTCCCCTTCCTACCATCATGATCATGGATTCCTTTAGTATCTTAATGCACATACATATTTTGATGAGTCAATCATTTTATCTAATTGTCCTATACTCTCCCAAACCTTCCAAACTTATGACCATTCCTAAAGAAAGAGATCATAGTACCCTCTTGGTGGGGGTTACTATTGGCATCTCTATGGATTCTGGTGATCCTAGAATGGTTTTCACATTCTTAACTACTACTCAACTTTCCTAATCCATTTACATGAAAATATGAAGATATTCCCAACATTGACTCAAAGGTTGTGGTTCACAATATAGTCCTATATCCTAATGTTCAACTAGTAAAATAAAAAAAATAAAAAATGCATCCAAGTTGGATCTCATAGTTAAGGAGGAAATGGAAAAGCTCCTTAAAGCTAGATTTACCTACCCCATTGATTTTTCACCTTGGACCTCAAACATTGTTGTCATCGCTAAACCCAATGGCCACATTTAGATGTGCATTAACTTTCATTAAATTAATAAGATGACTCCCAAGCATGAATTTATGCTACCTACCATTGATATGATTGTTGACTCGACCATAGGGCCATGCACTTCTTTCTTTCATGGATGGCATCTTTGGTTACAAATAGATCCTTATCATCCCTCTTGATCAATATAAAATAACATTTATAAACCTTGGGGAGCATTATGTTATGTGGTCATGCCCTTTGGCTTAAGGGATACAAGTGGGTGCTACCACAATAGTGTGTCCCACTTTTGTGACATCCTACTTTTTGCCTGAAATCACTTATTTTTAGAAAAACTAATGATTTAAGCCTTGAGAGGTTCCATCTAAAGGGTTTTAATTGAAGAGGGTTAGATAAAACCCCCTTAGATCAAACCCCCTTGGATAGAACTTGTGACCTAACTATTCTCCAACAATGAAAATGAAATAAATGTAACCTAGTTATTTCCAACAATAGAAAAATGAAGTACGTAGCAATTTATTTAATGAATAAAAGACATATAATATTTGGAACATTAATAAAGAAGATAAGCAACAATAATTAATCACTTGAATACTATAAATATCAAAGAATGAAATTTATAACATTGACCAAAAATGATAAATTAACACAAAGAAACGTTTAAATTATATTTCCATGGGATAATACATATCTTTAATAGTTTTTAGAAAGCTGCTATCCCGCACACAGAGCTAGGGTTACAGGTCCTGACTTTTCCTGGCATAAACACCCCAAAGGAACCATTTCTTGTACATAACCAAACCTGCCTTCACGACATAAACACAACCCAGGAAAGGACACTCTTGGGTGTACATTGTAGACCGAGTTGGACACATGTTATGTGTCCCTTCTCCAAATGTTTAAATGCTAGCCAGAACTCAAACCTTCACTCTTATATAAACATCACCACTTTTTTTTAAAACATAGGCTTACAACTTAATGCACTCCCAACAAGCCACCATTTCACAACACAAGTACTAAGGTCTAACATTATCTGACATGATTACATTGTTTGGATAACAACACATAGCTTAATTAGTTGCTAGTTCCTATTGATTGACTCCCTTATTCTTGTTTTATTGGGTAGACGACTTTAAACTCTTATAAATGTCACGAAGATATATTGTTATCAATAATGCCATTACTCAAGTGGTACTAATTTACAATATTAGGTATATAGATACCTCATCCCCTTTTTCGGGGTAGGGCTACATCATGAAAATTATCTAGATTTAATTAGGTTTACCATTATCTAATAACCCCCATAATAGGAGAACTAACCCTACATGATTGGTTTCAAGATTCTTCATTTCCCTTTTTTAAATAATAATAACCTAGGATCATCTTACACACTAGAGTCATTAAAGAATAAGTCCTTAAGTTCACCTTCATCTACAACTATCATATATATATATATATATAAATTTAAGATATAATTTGATGCATATCTCAAGGTGAGGTAACACATTCCTCCTCATGAACTTAATTTTAAATGGACCTTGTTTCATTTTGACACCTTCCACTTGATAGAATACTGCTAGACCACCCTTAAATGTTTACCAAACTATTTTAGAATATCAACTTAAGTATTTTGATGTTACATTTATTTCACCTAAATAGGGTCTCTTTCTCAACCCCACTTAGACAATTGATAATGTTTAACCCATTTTCATTTAATTAAATAATTGACTTCACAAATTCAAGTGCTTAAGTAGACCTTTTAGCTTTATGCACAATCAAGGAATCAAATTTAACCTATTAGATCTTACTTAAATTAATTTTAAATCCTAAAGTTGCTTTATAAAATTTTCCCATTTGGTCTTGAATTTAAATCCCCTTTATAACTTTCAGTTATAAATTTATCACTTATGTCAATTTATTATTATGAAAAAAATTAATGAAGCTTTTGATTTATTATTATTTTTTATTGGCAATAATAATGAATTATTTAAATTGACAATCCTCTTTTGTGTAGATGAGACATATTTAATCAAAGTGAAATAATTTGTCAAAATCCATTTTAAATCATCATTATTATTTTTAACAATATTTTATCCAATATTCAAACCATTCATCATAATTTTATGTATTTAAGTTTCATCAATTGAATAAAATAATTATAAAAGAGTTTATTCAACATCTTATGATTTGTCTAAAAATTAACCCATGAATAGTTTTTTTAAATTACAACAAAACAAATTTAAAACAACTCTCTTTTTTCCATTTAGTAAGACTTTAAATTACTACTTGTTATTTTAAAGATTAAAATAAGATAGTGATATCAAGTTGTAAAAGTTTCCTTAAATATAATTACAACTCATGTTTTTCATTTATTGAAAAAGCTTTCAATAATTTAGTTTAAATAAGGTTTCTAATTTAAACAAAAAGTGAATTGTTGAGCATTCTATCCCATCTATTGGATGAGATTGAATCTCCACCCTTAGATCATAAGACAACAAATTGAACCCTAAAATCATAAGGATTCTTAGGGTAAAGTCCCATGGAGGGGGGCTTCCGAAAAAAATTTAGTGGGTGTTGTGAGATTTTTTAGGAATATTTTAAAGCTGGTGGTCCCATAAATTCAATTTTGCAATTCATCTTAAGAGTTTGAGCTCCAAAATTTAAGAACTGGAGTATTTTGATAAAAAAATAATAAATAAATAAAAATTCTCCCATTTTTTAATTTTTTTTAGGAATTTAAAATTTTAAGTGATAGACAAGTGGCAGAAAAAATTCCTAAGCTGTGGGGGTATTGTCTAGCCCCACCTCAATTTCACCCACTGAAATTTGCAATCCTAAAAAATAGAGGTTGTTAATTTTCTTTTATATTATTAAGGAAAATAAAATATCATAATCGTGGATTTGGGGTCTCAGATTTAGTTACCATTACCTTGCTTATATATTTTTGTTTTTTATATATATTCAACCTGATTTTGGATTTTTCACTTCAGATAATGAATGATAGAATGATATCGAAATTATATTTTACTTTGATGCCCTATTACTAATACTGTGAAAAGTAATATAAATTTTTATATTCTCAACCAGAAAGAATAGTAATTAAATTGCATTCTAAATTTTTGGAACAGAGAAAATATATATATTATATTATTTTTGTTTGATGCAGGCCTCTGTATAATATGACCCCCACATGGATATATATATATTTATTTATTTATTTATTTATTTGCTTTATTTATTTATTTTTATTATCATTTATTTATTTCATAATAATAAGTGTTTTATATATATAATTCAATTGATAAAGAAATCTATTTTAAGCATGGAAATATACACATTCATTAATTGATCATTTAAATCTAGCATACCAAGTTCTAGAGACGATTAGGTCTATTATTACTTCTTTTTATATAGACAAATAAATTGCATATAATCACATTAATTAAAAATGTTAGATTTAGATTTGTTAAATATTTAGCTCATAGAAGTATGTGATTTGCAACTTTCCATCCACCAATATTTTCTCTCCACTCTACATACATTTTGCAACTTAATGAATACCTCTCCTTTACATAATATACCACTTGATTAATACCTCTTGATTAATACCTCTCCTTTACTTAATGAATACCTCTTTAGAAAAGTCTTTATCTGTGCAAAGGAATCAAGATGAAACCCCTAATAAGTTGGTTGTTGGCTTTCATCTTCATGAAAGCAGTGAGTTGGTGTGGCATGGTAAGGCGGCGCAAGTGGAAGAAGGTTGGATCACAGTTAAGGGCAAAAAAGATAAATCCTCAAGGCCTTCTTTTGACATGACTCTCCGCTCCCACAAGAAAAGTGTAAAATGTAAATCTTGAATGGTCTTGTTTTGGAGCTGGTCTTTTTCGTTGGCTGCATGTTGTTTTTTCTGCAGCCTTGCTCTTTTTTGTTAAAGGGTTTTGGGTCCCTTCAAAATCTATTTTTTCCTTTATCAAAAACACATTTCTTCTCTTTAAGTAAAAATATCTCTTCATCTCTGATGCAGAGGGTCAGGTACTTTGAAAGAAAACACCAAGTTACAAGACTAACAATGATTCACTCTCAACCTTTCAACTAGGCACCAACATGGAGATAAGGCCTCAACTTTGCATTCATGACTTATTTGCCTTCCTTATGGACCCAAACCCTAGGAACACTCTTAAGAGACCCAAAAAAACTTGTTTTGAATGATTTCAAATCCCAACCCTTTGATTTAGACACAAAACCAAATTTTCACCTTAACTAGGCTACTAGCCCAACTAGGCCTCTAGCGAAGGATTTTTGACTTTGCACTCAAACTTTCCAAAAGAACCTCCAAAATAATGATTGAACCATATGTGGTTTTGATGATACATAACATACTAGATTCTTGATGGCACTTGTTTTGGAGCACACCAATCAAAAATCTATTGTTTCCTCCAATTTAGGCCTAATTAGCCCTCTTTTTCAAAGCAACCCCTCTTTAAACTCAACCCCTGGCCATGAAACTTTCAACAGTCCCTTAAAATGACTCAAAACCAAGGATTCCAAGTTTTTAGGCCTCTATGACATCTCTAACATGCTCAAACACAAAACCCTCCTTAACTTGCCTCAAAAAGTAGGCTTCTTGAAAACTAACCTTCCAATCACTTCCAGAACTTTCTCATTGACTCTACACCATTAGGACAACATATTTAGTCTATCCCAACTCAAAAACATGCCCCTCATTAAGGCAGATCTGTTGCTGCTATACCCTAACCTCCAACTTCAAGCACTTTTCACAGTCAAATCTTGGTGTACACCATAGTATTCATCTCTCCTGCACATTATATTGTTAGTCCAGTATGGTACATGTTAAATATGATCCATTTCACAAGATACAGTCATAAACTCCTATGAAATGGATCATTTATCCATGAAAAACCCTCAAACTAGTGTAAATTTTGTGTTCTTTTTTTAGGACAGTCAATATAAAATGCAAAGAAATTAATTATCACTACTTTCAGAGCCTTCAATGGTGTTAAAATATGTAAACAAAAACTCCTAAAGCATCCTACTAGACATAGATTCAATAGAGATCAAGTATTTAACAAAAGAACTCCATAAAAATGCCAAAAACTGTGTTTTTTCACTATTTCCATAAAACAATCCATACAATGCTTGCTCCAAACGTCCAACCTCCGTACAAATGATTATTTTGGCTTTGTATATCCTTTCCCCAACTGATCCAACCGTTTTGGATTGATTAAGTTGCATAAAAGTGATTAAAACTCATAAAAGCTAGTTACCCGCCCAAATTGGAATTCAAATATTTGAATTTCCAAATTTATATTTTATTGATTCCTACTAACTAGAAACATTAAAAACCATTACATTATTATTGTTCAACCTTATTTGACACCATTAAATCATTATAAACCTACCTAATCTCCTAGAACATGATTGTTCCCTTTATATTGCAATTTGGTCCTAGGATCCTTATTAGGACCCTTAGGACTTTTGACCTCTTTAATGTGTTCACCCATTCCAAAGGCCATTATAGGCTCCAAGATATCATAATTTATGCTTTGAGGTGATTGATAGGTCTTCAAGACCCCTGCATTCTCCTGTCTCCTGAAGAGTTCCTTGAAGAGCTTGGGTGCTCCTGCACCAATCTCAAGCATAAGAAATTAAACACATTTGTCTAACTTAAAAAGTTACAAGAAATACTTTTCCCTTAAAAGTCTTGTGTAACAACTAACTCCCAACATTTCCTCCAAGGAAAAATCTAAGAAATATAAGTAGATAAGATGTCAATAATTAGGAACATGCTCTACCATATTCTTTTCTTTCCCTTGTGACAAGAAGATTAACTTTCAACATTACACATAATATTTAGAAATAAAAGGAGCAACATGACTTTTTTTGTTACAAATATTATTGATGAACAATGAGTTTGCATGACATTTCACAAAGACTTTATCTATTACAAATAATATTGAAAAAATAATATTTACATGCCCATGAAATATACCTTTCTCTCCACCCAAGTGTAATGGTATCATGAAGTCTCATGGGCTCAAGCCATACCCCCGAGCAAGCACTAAAAGATTACCAAATGATCTTGGTATGGAAGCTACAACTAACTTATTCAACAATTACAAATACATCCATTTTCAAAGAACCATTCTAACTCAAGAACTTGCATATCACTTATTTTATCAACTAAAAGCAATTAGAGGAAATAGGACTTAGCTTTCTCCATGCCGCTCTATTTGAATCCATCACTCTTCTCTTTTCTCCATAGCTCTCAAGCTTTCCTCTCCAATCTCAAATATGAAAACAACCCAAAAAGAAAATGCACTCTTCAAACTCTCAAAAATGACTAAGTTATCCAAAAAGGAGAGAACTCCCTTTTTTCCCAAAACTCAAGAGCTTTTAAAGAATATAGGACTCCACACCATTGGATGAGATGATGACAAATCAAATCTCAATTATCTCACCATACCCCAAGTCGCTTATCAAGTCTTCTCCTTTATTAAAGAGGCATGGTGCACATGCATGACCTCTTTCCCAAGTCCAATATAATAAATGAGAGGGAAGACCAAAGGGGATAGGGATGGGTCAAATCCATCCTTTCATCCCCAAAATTTGTCACCTCCCTTCAAGACTATTTAAGGGAGGTCATAAATAAAGCATGGGCAAAGGTATTGTCAAAAACAATCCCCCAACCCATAGGTACTATGTCTAGGGCCTTTAAAATGAAATAAATGTTTAAATTATGACTTTTTTACCCCTCATAAAGTTACCTCCAAACTTGCATCCGAAATTTACCTCTTTACACACTAATTGCAACTTGATTGACATGACTACATTTAATTGAATCATAAAACACATCTCACACATAAACACAATATTACACACTACCCATAGATCTTAACTCCCAAAATATTTCCTAGATTCTAAGGTCATATTTAAAACTCAAAATAAATAAACCACCACCACTATACTCAATGCTTAATGCTAACCCCACATTGACCCACTTCTCATTGTGTGTGATCACATTTGAATACTTCACCAAGTGACGTATTGGCAAGGGTTTGAATTGGTTCTCCCTTCTTCCTAATGGCACTCATCTCTTAGGCACTTTCTTAACACAATCCAGAGTTCATATGTCACCTCCTCCTATTTTCAATATGATTCAATTCAATAGGTCATTGCATAGAAATATATCCATATGTGTAATCTTTATCTCCTTCAATGCAAAATAAGAATTTGAATCTATCTCTAACAATAACAAAATCCAGCCTTAATTATTCAATTGTATTATCTAATGGATTCTTGAACAATTATTTATTACTAAATATCCTTATGCAACTAAATAAAAAATTCATATAACTTACCTTGTTAGCTTACCTTAAGCATCCTCATTGTCGGTTAGAGTTGCTCCAGTTTACCCTCAACGATGTTAGGAATTTATTCCATTGAATTTCTTCATGATCTACAAGGGTCCTATTTCATCCTCCAAGCATTGCCCCTTTCCACATAACATAAAACACATTAGTGAATCACTTGTACTAAAATCCAATTCATTTGTTTTCTCATATCAATTTAAATTTGCTTATTTTCTAATGTTCATAAGAAATCTAGATTTCATACACTTTTCATACTATCTTAATGAACTATTGAATCACACACATTTACTAAAATCATCCTTTAACTAAGTCTTGGAAAACTTAAAACATTAAGCATGTAACAATAATTGTTGTTCTCTTATACTCCAAAACTTGAATATGTAATTCTCTCACTTAGACACAACTCATTTAATCATGATATTCCAAGATAGTAAAAAGTAGGGATTAAATCATTTTACCCATCAACATTTTCAATATCATATTGTTTAAACAATTTTGATCAAGGTATGGAATAAATTCATTACTATAGCATAATTAAATCTATTAAAAAGGTCACGATAGTCATACACGGGGTTGGGCCTCACATATGTGCTTTCTAAATTTCCATATTGCTCTTTCCTTTGTTTTTCTTCTGTATGTCCTTGTTTCAATTAATTTACGAATTTATATAATAGTTCAAGGGTGGTTACAAAAGTCACACCCGTTCACAATAATAATAATGTTTGATTAAATTAAAGTTTACATTCTTTTATTTTCACAAGGAAAAAGTCTCGTAACAATTTTTCCCTATAATTTAGTTGTTTCCCTTAGTAGCTCGATGATTTTTTGTATCACACATTCAAATATAACAACCTTTAGTTTAAAAAATGTGGATATTGATCCTTAATAAAATCAACTTTCTCCCAAGTAGCACTATCATTATCACAATAACTTCATTTAATTTACATCATTATAACCCTATTTCTCAATATTTTAGATCTTTTTTCAATTATCCTTTCTGGTTCAAACTTAAATTCACAAGAAGGTTCAATAGCAATACTTTTCCAATCAATAACATAATATGCATTATATACATATTTCTTAAGTAAATTTACATGAAATACATTATGGATTTGTAATTGAGGTGGTAAGGAAAGTTTATAAGCAACACCACCTAATTTTTCTAATATTTCAAAAGGTCCGCAAAAATGAGGAGCTATCTTAGAATATTTACGAAGTTTTAATGAACTCCTTTTTGGTTTTACTTTAAGAAAAACAAGTTCACCAAACTCAAAAATTTGGGTAGACCTCTTAGAATCAACCCAACTTTTATACCTATCTTGGGAAAACTTCATATTTTGTTTGGCTTTATTAATAATGGCTTCCATTTCTAATACGTTTTCATTCTCATACCAAACCTTATGGATAGGGTCAGACCATGAAATGGGTGTATTACAATTTCAACCATAAACAACTTCAAAAGGTGGCATCTTAATGGTTGAATGGTATCCTTGATTGTATGCAAACTCTACCAAGTGTAAATAATCTTCTTATGACTTGAGTTTATCCATGGTATACATTCGCAACATATCTTCTAAGATTCTATTAACCCTTTCGACTTTCAGTTTGACCATCATACTCAAGATGGTAGGTAGTACTAAAATTTAGATGCATGCTAAGTTCTATAAATAGAGATTTCCAAAAAGAATGTGCAAACCTAGGATCTTGATCTAAAATAATATTCTTTGGAAGACCATGTAACCTAACAATTTCTTTGACAAAAATATGGGCAATATCAAAAGCAGAAGATTTTATTTTGATAGGTAGGAAATGTGCCATCTTGGTTAATCTATCCACTACTACAAAAATAGAATCATGTCCCTTAAGTTTTTGAGGTAATCCAATAATAAAGTCCATACTAATTGACTCCCACTTCCAATTTGGAATAGACAAGGGTTGCAAGAGACCTGGAGGTTTACATTGTTCTGCTTTTACCTTTTGACAAGTTAAACATTGTTGAATATAGGTATGGATTTCATTCTTCATTTGAGGCCAAAAGTAGTTTTTCTTGATGGAAAGATAGGTTTTTTGGAATCTAGGATGTTTGGCTATAGGTATGTCATGAGAATATTTTAATATCTATGATTTAAGGTTAGGTAGATTGGGAATGCATAATCTCCCTTTGTAGTAAAGGAGACCATTGCTACTTAGCAAATAATGTTCTATTTGATCTTTTAGATGGACATTAGGGGATTGATTTTGCAGACCTTCATAAATCGGTTGGAAATAATCATCAATGGGTAACTTGGATTTTATGTCTTGTTCAAATTGACTTCTTTCCAAGGTTAAGGCATTAACACAGCTTTTTTTACTTTAAGCATTTGTCACTACGTTTCTTTTCCAAGAACATATTAAATGGTGAAATCATATTCAGTTAAGAGTTCCATCCATCTTCTTTGTCTCATATTAAGGTAAGGTTGAGTAAACATGTGTTGGAGACTGAGATGATCGGTTTTTAATATAAATTATTCCCTAATAAATAATGGTGCCAAAATTTTAAAGCATGGACAATGCCTAATAATTCAAGATCATGGATAGGATAATTTCTTTCAGTGTGTTGAAAGCTTTATCAAATTTGGAATACAGAGAATAGGTGTAGATGTTAATAAAGTCTTTAATGTGTTGAAAGCTTTATCACATTCTAGGGTCCACTTATAGCTTTGTTCTTTCTTAATTAGATCGATCAAAGGTGTAGCTATTTTGGAATAGTTCCTAACAAAACGACAATAAAACCCAGATAATCCTAGAAAAATTTTGACTTTGTGAGCATCCTTTGGAATAGGCCAATCTTGAATTGTCTTAATTTTAGCAAGGTCAGGTGAAATACCCTTCTCAGAAACTACATGACCTAGGTAAGATACTTCTGATTCAAGGAATTCACACGTGTCAAGTTTGGCATATAACTTATTCTTTCACAAGGTTTCTAATACCATCTTAAGATGTTCATGCTCTTCTTCATTCTTTGAGTATATTAAGATGTCATCTAAAAAATTGATCACGAATACATCTAGAAGCGATCAAAATATATCATGCATCAAGGTCATAAAGGTTGCAAGTGCTTTGGTTAGACCAAAAGGCATCACTACAAATTCATAATGGTCATACCATGTTTGAAATGTCATTTTGCGAATGTCAAATTGTTTAATGCAAATTTGATGATATCCTAATGTTAGATCTATTTGGAAAAAAAATTGGCACCTTGTAATTGATCAAAGAGGTCATTGATTCAAGGTAAAGGATACTTACTTTTTATGGTTAATTTATTAATTTGTATGTAATCTATGCATAATCTCATGGTTCCATCTTTATTTTTGACAAATAATACTAGTGCACCCCAACGAGAGACACTTTGTCTTATCTTACCTTAAGTAATTGTGTTAATTGAATTTTCAATTCAGTTAATTTGGGAATTGATTGACAATACGTGGCTTTGGAAACAAGTTTTTCCCCGGGAACTAGATCAATTGCATGTTCTATGGATCATTTAGGGGGTAAATTATTTAATTCTTCAAGAAATACATCTTTGAATTCGTATACCACAGGTTTAATATTAATGTCTATTTTGATTTTATCGCCTGTTTGAAAAAACATAGCACAAAATATTTTACATTTTTTTCTTGCACTGCGCTTGACTTGCATGGCTGAAATTGTTTTAATGTGAAGAGGTCTTTTCCCCCCCTGTAAAATGCGGCATGTCCCCATGTTAGAGTTTAGGATAACTTGTTTGTTTTCACAACCTAAGAAGGCATTATTTTTCTCTATACAACTCATACCTAGAATAGCATCATATGTACCAAGATTTAGTATGTGAAATTGATCATGTGTTACAAAGTTATCGAATTCAAATTTTAGTTATTCAATGATTGCACTAGTTTGTCTAACTACTCTACCATCTGTCATTTTGACAGCTAAAGGTTCTATTGATTTAGATGTAATCTTTAGTTGTGCTACAACCCTAAGAGAATAAAGTTATGACTACTTCCTGAATCAACAAGAAAAACAATGGGGTGACCATTTATAGAACCCTTAATTTCAATTAGAGAAAGTTGGTAATGTACAATACCTATATCTACTACAGCATAAATCTTCATGTTTGAGGGAGTAGAAGCTTTTCCATCTTGATTTTGATGTTGTGGTTTGCACGTACAATCATCTCTACGATGGTTTTTACCACATTTACCATAGTGAGGATGTAATTGAGGACAATATCCTTGTAAATGATTGTTGTCGCAGGTCCAACATTGGATTATGAATGGTAGAGGTTTATTTCTATTAGAGTGGAACATTTTAGTGGATCGACATTGAGATGTGCTCTAGTTTGAAAAGTGTCTTCCTAGCTTGAAATTTTGCTTATATGATTCATCCCTATGTCTTTTACAATTTTCCCTTTTTTGTCTTACAATTTGATGATATATTTCAAAATTTTCAGCGATTTGTGTGGCTTCATCTAGTGAAGTTGGCTTACCGTACCATATTGGAGCTTTGTATTCATTCCTCAAACCATTTATGAATCTATCAACACGGTCATGTCCTTCAATGAATGACACAAACCTATTAAGTCTTTCAAATTTTTGTTTGTATTCATTCACCAATTTAAGTTTTTGTTTTAGTTCAAAGAATCCATTCTTCTTTTCTTATAGGAAGTAATGAGAAAGGTATTTATGTTTGAATATTTGTTTGAATTGTGACCATTTTCTTTTGTTGGCCCATAGTTTTGAAGATCAAACCATGTCTTGCCACCAATTTAATGCACTTCTTTTCAATTGATAGGTGGTGATTCTAGTCCTAGCATAACTACTTTTATTTTGCAAGTCAAAATATCTTTCTAGATTGGTTAACCATTGCTCTACTTCCTCTCCCATACTGGTATCACCATTATATTTGGGTTGCTTGATTTTATGAGAAAAATTATCTAATTCTCGTTGTATTTGTTTAGTTGGCGTGTTTTTTGAAGATTTTGATTCAAAAGTGTTCGAGTTGCTTGATTTGGAAGTCTCACTCTCTTCTAACGATTCTTTCTGTCGTTTACTTTTTGATCTACGTTTTTCCTTTCTTTGGTTGTGATGTTGAGTTGACCAAGAACTATTCTTGCTTTTCGAGCTTTTTGTTTCATTTTATGAATTCTTTCTTAAGTTGTTGGACTTGGGCGACTAATTTGGCAACTTCTTGCATTAAGGATTGGTTGGTTTTCTCTAAAGCCTCATAGGCCTTCACTTCTAGACATCATTGTGATAGGTCAATATGTATATACAAAAAAATTAAATCAATATGATTGTTTCAAAAGTTTCCCTTCACGATTTAGAAAAAAATTCAAGGGGCAATACTTATTAAATAAATCCTAACAATTTGTGTATTAGGATGTGTTTACTATAATTTGAGTCTCACAATTTATTATTACATGCCCTTTTCATGTGAAACTTTTATCTATCAATTTATTTAATGATACTGGATTCAATAGAATTGATCCAAGAAATATTCAAATTTATAGAATATATTCGTACACTGACTCTAACTTAGAAATAATAATTTGATTCAATGGGCACAGTTTTTTATAACAAATTTAAATGCAGTGTTAAAATTTTATTACAATGGTTGAAGGATGTTTTGATGAATTCTTGTGAACTTGATACCAATTTGTATTTTTGAAGGATAATGGTCTTAATCCCTGGAATATATATTTTAGAATATTCACAAGACTCTTGTGATGGTATGGCTTAATGACATCTAAAAGCATCATCCAGAGGTTTATGGAGGGTGGCATGATTTTATTCTTAGATCTTGGGTAATTTCTTTAATATGGATCTATTTGAAAAAATTCTTTAATGAGTAAAAGATTTACTTCTTTGAATGTTAATCTAAATTAATTTTAAGTGTGATCAGTTTATGAAAGGTAAAATCGAGATATCAAACACTATAGAATGTGTCTAGCTTGATTTTTTTTGTTTTTCAACACTCAAATTGATTCAAGGGCAGCCCAGTTTCACGTGGAAGGGAAATCAAAAAGAAATGATTGATTAATTTTTTAAGTAAACCTAATCTAATTCCCTATGAAATTAATTTATGAATAGGATAATTGAAAGGGTAAAAATTTAACAAGGTAAATATTTTATGGAAACTCTAAATTGATTTACATGAATATATATATTTCCCTTTTTATAACCCTTGAGCATAATCAATAATTGATGCAAAAATAAAATATAAAAAATTAAGAATTAATTTAAACTATTATAATGTTTAATTTAATATATATCTATTTTTGTAGATAAATAAATACAATGAAATAATTGACTATTGTGATCAATAAGGCTCTAATACTAAATTTGACCTAACTATTCTCCAACAATGAAAATGTAATAAATGTAACCTAATTATTTCTAGCAATGGAAAAATGAAGTATTTTACAATTTATTTAATGAATAAAAGACATAATATTTGGAACATTAATAAAGAATAGAAGCAACAATAATTAATCACTTGAACAATATAAATATCAAATAATAAAATTTATAACATTGACCAGAAATGATAAATTAACACAAAGAAACATTTAAATTATATTGCCATGGGATAATACATATCTTTAATAGTTTCTAGAAAGCTACTATCCCACACATAGAGATGGGGTTACAGGTCCCAACTTTTCCCGAAACAAACACCCCAAGAGGAACCAGTTCTTGCACAAAACCAAACCTGCCTTCATGACATAAACACAGCCTTGGGCAGGACACTCTTAGGTGTACGTTGTACCCCGAGTTGGACACACGATGTGTGCCCCTTCTCCAAATGTTTAAATGCCAACTAGAACCCAAACCTTCACTCTTGTGTGCTTTCTAAATTTTTCATATTGCTCTTTCCTTCACCTTTCCTCTATATGTCCTTGTTTCAATTAATTTGCAGGTTTATATAATATTCCAAGGGTTATTACAAAAGTCACACCCATTCACAATAATAATAATGTTTAATTAAATTAAAGTTTACATTCTTTTATTTTCACGAGGAAAAAGTCCCATAGCAGAACCCCTCTAGTATTAAATCAAACCCACAATGGAGTCTCCTTCGCACCTATCAAAATCCTAGCAAAAGAAACACTTTTCTTTACGTTTTGAGGGATTAAATAAATTCATGTAGAAATTATATTTTGCATGATTGTAACCCTTAAAATGATCTTTCCCACAAGTATAGTTTTGATATGTTTTCATTTTATCATGCATTTAATTTTCAATTTTTATTGAACATAGATTTTTCACCGAACATCAAGTTCTTCATTCTATAAAGTTGGAAAAATAGTAAACCATTGCAAAAAGTTTCAAAAAATATCTTTTCCCTAGGTATTGATGTCCTTGTTTCACCAAAAAAAAAGATTTCCATATATACAAAAGTTATGTTTGGCGGCATACACCTATGTCCAAATTATAGTTACAATGACTTCAAGATTTAATTAAAAAATAAATATGTAACAAAAAATTATGAAAAAAATATCCTTGCCCTAGATATTGATGTTAAGATTCTATATTTTAAAAATTAGAATTTTCTCCTTTCTAGAAAAGCAGTTATGTTTGACGAAATAAACATTACTTTTTGAAAATGGTGTTTACTATTTAAAACTAGTTATTAAAGGAGATGTTGAAAGATTCATGATGTATTTCAAATATGTGTGTGTGTGTGTGTGTATTAGAATCTACACACAAATTGCCACAAATCACTAGTTCACATCATCTTCAAATTTTTAATGGTTTAACTACTATAGGTCTCAGAAGGTGAAGATTCAATTAAAAATGTTGATATAAATGTCCATCTTAGCCAAAAAGTGAGACATAGTATTGTGATTTCACCCAAGTGCAACTTACAAATGAGTCATGACCCTTATCTTCCGTGACTTTAATCACAACATTTTCAAAGATTATGTTGACAACATCCTAGCTAAACATGTTCTTTGTCACCATCCAAAACCTTCATCTTATCTTTGAACATGTTTATTTATATCAGATGCACCTAAATCCTAAGTGTCTTTGGCATGGATAATAGCAAGCTTCTTGGATTTGTTGTATTTTGTCATAGCATTGAGGTTGATACTAAAAAAATCAATGTAATGGTAAACATGCCAACTCCTTCAAACATATCCCAACTTCACAGGATTCAAGATAATGCAAACTATTTATCAATTTATTTCATAGTTAATAGATTGTACCCTTCCTTTCATGCATCTTCTCAAAAAGGATGATCATTTCTCTTAGAATGTAGAGTGCCAAAAGGATTTTGATGACCTTCAAAGCTATATAGCTAACCCTTGTATTATTTTGCCTAATATTCCTAGACATCCTCTCATTCTTTACACTTTTTCATTATCTCATGTGATGGTTTCTCTTAGACCTAACATGATGATGAAGGCAAGGAACGTGATTTTTACTATATTGGCTACACCTTGATTGATTATGAAACTTGCTATACAACATTAGAGAAGCAACCTCTTGCTTTGGTGTTCATTACACAAGATTTGCAACCTTACTTCTCCTCGCGGGTACACACATTATAAAATTTGATCCTCTAAAATATCTATCTAAAATTGATTTATCAGAGCATCTAACAAAGTGGGTAATGCTCCTCACTGAATTCAGCTTAAAAATATTCTCTCAAAAAGCAATTAAGGGATATGCTTTGGTCGATCATTTAGTTGATGCTCCATCACAATTTTCTTCTAATTTTGATTATTTTCTTGATTACCACATTCTTGCCACAAATGTTGATCTTGCTTAGAATCCCTTGGAATCTATTTTTTGATGGCTCGAGGTGTGGCACCAGCTTAAGGGAAAGTATGATCTTGGTCCCTCCTTCGAGATAGCTAATTCTACATTCATTTTGATTAAATTTTTCTTGCACAAATAGCATCACCAATTATGAGCCTCTCATAGCCGAATTACATGTGGCACTTTCTCTTAACATATATTATCTTCGTATCTATGGCAATTCTCAGTTATACACCGGGTCACAAGTCCTTGTAACCAAATGAAACAAGATAAGCTTTCTCAATATCATGACCTCACCTTATGACTTCTTTGATCATTTTTCTTCATTCACCATCCCACACAAAGACAATTGCCACATAGATGCAATGGCTAGCTTGGTATTCCTTGTATCTCTTGGAAATTATGTAAAATACTTTCAATTTATTGTCCACACTTCATCTACCCCTACTATCACAAATGGCCTTTCTTCTGTTTTATATTCCTTCTTGCTATGTTATCAATTTGGGAGAACGGTATTAACATATTTACGATTATCTCAAGGATGGAATTTTTCCACTCAAATCTTCTAAAAATGTGTGCACTTGCATTTGAAAGGTTATTGTGAACTATATTTTTATTTCTAACAATCTTTATTGGTGAGGACACAATGGCCTTCCTTCTTTTTTATATTCCTTCTTGCTATGATCAATTTGGGAGAATCGTATGAGCGTATCTATGATTATCTCAAGGATGGAATTTTTCCACTTAAATTTTCTAAAAATGTGTGCACTTGCATTTGAAAGGTTATTGTGCATTATATTTTTCTAACATTCTTTATTGGTGAGGACACAATGGCCTTCCTTCTTTTTTATATTCCTTCTTGCTATGTCATCAATTTGGGAGAATGGTATGAACATATCTATGATTATCTCAAGGATGGAATTTTTCCACTCAAATCTTCTAAAAATATGTGCACTTGCATTTAAAAAGTTATTGTGCATTATATTTTTATTTCTAACATTCTTGGTGAGGACACAATGACCTTCTCTATTGCTTGAATAAATCTAAAATCTTAGCTGCTTTCCAAGAGGCCCATTCAAGTGCCTATGGTGTTCATTTTGGTGGTGAAACTTTAATACAAAATTCTTTGTATGAGGTGCTATTGGTAAAATGTGGAGCAAGACTTCCATGAATGCCAAGAAATGCCCCCAATGCCAATAACATTGACATCTTATTTGTGCTCATACATAGGAGCTCCAATCGAACACATCTCATTGGCCCTTCTCTATTTGATTCACAAAATAGATTTGTCATCTTTTAAAAGACATACCTTCATCATAACTGCTACTGATTACTTCGCAATCCAAATACTCAGTCCAATGCTAAAGGGAAGTTTGGCGCTAACAAGTTGGTACCATTCGTTATTACTTTTATTTATGGTTATGGGGTTTACAATTTATCTACAACCAATGGTTGCCCCCAAGGATCCCACTCAATGCTATTCATTTGTGTAGATTTTGTGCTTGATTAATCTCTTTCTTCTCTCCATCGAAATTCTCCTAGAGCACATGTTACAAATCCACAATGTGGCATTTTCCTTCTTATTGTGATGCACAATTACAAGTGTTATGGTTCCTCAATGCAAGATTCTTTCTTCTAAGAAGATAACGCATGCATTTCTTCTAAGAACATGTGTACGTTTATTAGGTGTTTCTTAGACTTCTCATACATGTATATGCCTGTTTTCTTCTCGACATGATTTCAAATGTCTCAAATTCTTGAGTAGTATATTCAACTAATACTTATTCTCATTATTTTTTAAGGATATATCAGTTTCTCAAATGATGGTTAATTAATCGATTCACCATTGATCTTCTCATGTGATTTTTTAATTGTGTATCTGTAGACACTTAAAATAGTCCTGAATGATATTGCACACTTGAATCTGATGACTAACACCATTTCATCCTAAATTCACCTTTTTTTCGACTATTTAATTGAATAATCTTAGTTATTTAACTACATGCATCATTTTCATCTATTAATCTAATCAATTTCATTAGGTTAATTCACCCGCTTTTACATTCACATTTCATCTTGTTTAATTGGATAATGCAAATTATTTAAATTAAACCCCCTTATGTCCTCTCATTTAATTAAATAATCTAAATTATTGAATTAAATGTCACTTGATCCCTTTTCATTAAATAAATTAATTGTTTAATGATAATCCTAAATTCCTCAACTTGCACAATTAGAACTTTATTTTAATTAATTAATTACTAGTTTTCTCACCCATCCACTTGCATAAGAATATTCTCCCATTTGAGTTTCAAAAAGGGAATATTCTTTTCTAACAAAACTTCTAACAACTTTGAAAGTGTGTTTGTTTGAATCATTGTGAGTCATTGATTGACTCTTTGATCCATGTGATCTTGCATTCTCATCCATTGATGAGAATCATTGATCCATTTCTTCACCTCTAATTGCATCTCAACCATTGATTGACCAAATCAATCTTGACCCTTGATTCACCATTCTCTCTTATAAATACCTCACATTTTGGAGAGAAATGGATCCACAATCATTTGAAAAAAATTATGCAATTGAAATGCATCCACACTTTCACCCATTAGCATTCTTTTGAAGCATTTTTTATCCATTGTGGTTAAAATCATCCATTTTCATCCATCTTTTATCAATAGAATCCATTTGGAAGCTCATTTTATCAAAGGGATTGGGAAAGACTCATCATTCCATATCAATACGGCACCAATTCCCTAATAGAATTAGGTTTGGGACAATAGAATAGTTTCCATTATTCATTTCTTGTTTGTTATGTTTTAATAGCTTCTTCGTTCTACGTTTACAAGAATTTCATCGGGATTGTAGCTTAGTTAAATATAGCTTAAATTCATATGGATTTGTTGTATTTA
>VDFB02358134.1:155654110-155868241 GCA_007258455.2 Sequoia sempervirens | reverse complement strand
TTATCAACACCTATGAGCAATAAAAAGGGACCATTGACTAACAATATGCTGCCCAAAAATACTCACGGATTTGCATATCTCTGAGATACATTATTAATTAGATCTAAACATTAATAAACAACAATTACAATGAGTATCTCTAACCTAAAAAAATGTATAACAACAACTATTACATGGCCTGGAACCACTAAAGATTCCCACGTCCAACCTTCTTATCCTCCTGCAACCCCCATACCAGCTACATACGTCTTCAGATCCTCACATATGATGTTCTCAGGGACCATATGAAATCAGATGGCTATTCCAGGGTCTGACACACAATTCGCCAGCTATCTAAACTTTCCATGGCACCCAACAAGATCCTAATCAACAACAAAAATAAGGGTTTTACTCTAGGAGTAATATGCAACTCATAATGTAACCCTTGACGTACCTTTTAGACTCACGTCCCCTTTCCAAATCTCCAAGAATATGCTCAGGATATTTGTTATAGCTTATGCATTGGGATTTCAAATGAAATGGGAGTATCTTGAAGTCACGCCAATCCCCATAGCACCAAATACAACCTTCAGGTTATGCAAATAATGGTGGTCACTGAATATATGTAAACTTCCACCATTCTCTACGCCAAACTCAATCAAAACAATATGATTATGCAGATTAAAGATCAGAATGGGTATCGCCTACCCACAATGAAGCTATTAATTGAAACTCAAAAGAACACTGGAATAAACCCTTGCATCCAGGTCCACAAACTAATTAAAAACTCTTTCACCATTTGTTATCTCCACACAGCAGAATAATAACTTTTGATTTTTCAATAATAATCTTCAGCATGAATATGAATATTATTTAGAAACCCTCAAACTGAATCTTCAAAATCTTTGCTTCTCAAACAAGTTGATTTCAACCGTTGATCTTCAAATTTATCTCCAAAGGAGATTCATAAATTTTCCTTATCGCACAAGTATGAATCTTGGATGAATTCACCATGTCAACTAAGGAGAAATCTTTCAACATCAAAATTGGAACCTGTAGGTATTCTCACCTAGGGTTTTGAACCTGGTGAGCTCCTCCAAAACCAAATCCCCAAATAAAATAATAATTTAGAATATTGAGAGAATGACCTCTCAAGTCTTTATGTAATGCCTTTTTACCTTTTTAGGATTTTCTTGCCAAAAATCACTTAACACATTATTATAAAGTGACTTTATTAATTTATCATTAAAATATTCCCCAATGTCACTTTATAACCTTTTTAATATAATTAATTAATATTATCTTAATAATTTGTACTTTTTGCCAGGCAACATTAATTAATTAAATTAATTATTATTTATTTGGTGAGCTAGTAGAAAATGGGGACATTACATTAGATTTGCTATTTGATTTCTCTGCAACATCTAGAAATATTCTATGTAATTGCATGACAACTTTGCAACATTTTGTGCAATTTTGCAACTTTGCAAAACATGTTATTCTTTGCATCAGACTTCACCATTCTTCCTGTGACTAATCCTCTAACTTAAATGACATCCAAAATGCCAACAAACTCCCTTTGACATCAATGACAATCATATTGCCAACAAATGTTTTATGGGTTTTTATCACACCATCAAAAAAAATTGTGGGTATCTATTATTTCTTGCATGCAGTGAGCAGATCTTGTGAACTACATCACAAGCATTCTAACACACCAATACTTTTGAAAAAAGAGTAATATTGTAATAAATTTTGAATGAAAACTCAAAATTGAGTGTTATTTTCTTCAAAAGTTCATTATTTTTCATTTCCAATCTATTATATCTGCTTGTATTATAAATAGAAATGAATTATAAAGTGTCAAATCTGGGGAGTTTTAAATATTTAATTCAAGGGGAGTGTTGTGTGTTGTGTATTTTATACTTCCTACTTTACTTCTGGACATTTATGTTTCCAATATTTTATGTAAAAATATTCCCCAATGTCACTTTATAACCTTTTTAATATAATTAATTAATATTATCTTAATAATTTGTACTTTTTGCCAGACAACATTAATTAATTAAATTAATTATTATTTATTTGGTGAGCTAGAAAATGGGGACATTACATTAGATTTGCTATTTGATTTCTCCGCAAACATCTAGAAATAGTCTATGTAATTGCATGACAACTTTGCAACATTTTGTGCAATTTTGCAACTTTGCAAAACATGTTATTCTTTGCATCAGACTTCACCATTCTTCCTGTGACTAATCCTCTAACTTAAATGACATCCAAAATGCCAACAAACTCCCTTTGACATCAATGACAATCATATTGCCAACAAATGTTTTATGGGTTTTTATCACACCATCAAAAAAAATTGTGGGTATCTATTATTTCTTGCATGCAGTGAGCAGATCTTGTGAACTACATCACAAGCATTCTAACACACCAATACTTTTGAAAAAAGAGTAATATTGTAATAAATTTTGAATGAAAACTCAAAATTGAGTGTTATTTTCTTCAAAAGTTCATTATTTTTCATTTCCAATCTATTATATCTGCTTGTATTATAAATAGAAATGAATTATAAAGTGTCAAATCTGGGGAGTTTTAAATATTTAATTCAAGGGGAGTGTTGTGTGTTGTGTATTTTATACTTCCTACTTTACTTCTGGACATTTATGTTTCCAATATTTTATGTAAAAATATTTACTTTCTACAATAGATTCTCGTAAATCAGTCATCCATTTAATGCCCTTTAACTATCATGATTGGAAACTTAAAGTACAACTTATGTTAAAGAATAAAGGTGTCTATCAAGTAACAATGGACATTGAGATTGAACCACTTGCTGATGAAGCTAAAGTAAAGTGGTTTAATAAATATGACCAAGCTTTTAGTTTTTTGTGTCTTACTCTTTCTCCTGAACTTCCCTTTCATGTAGAAAGATTGAACTCTCCTAATGAAGTTTGTATTGCATTAGAAAAACTATTTGGGAGGCTATATGAAATGAGAAGTCTTAATTTAGAGAGTGAGGTCATCAGTTGGAGCCCTAGTTCCTTTGAAACCATAGATGACTTTTCAATAATTATAAATCACTAAGGTTGTATTTACAGGAATGTGGAACAACTAAAAAGGATGACCAACCTGTTCATTTTGTACTCTCCAAGTTAGGTCTTGATTATTCTATCTTTTTTTCTACCTTTTACTCAACTAGAAGTGTTCTCAGAGTCATGTAGAAAATGCCTTCTCTAGATGAATTTATTGCTAACTTGACTAGGGAGAAAGAAAAATTAATACAAATGGGCACCCTGAAATCTTCAAAGCCTCAAGCTCTTACTATTGAGAATGAGAAACAACAAAGTGAAGAAGAAAAATATTTAGAAGGACAAGGAGAACAAGAAAGATAAAAAATTTGATCCTATAAAAGAAACAATGAAAACTCTTCAAACCAAGGGAAACTGAAGGTAGAAAAATTCAAGTGTGCTAATTGCAAGAAACTTGGGCATGATGAGAAAAAATGCATGAAGAAGTAGATTGACTACCTTACTCATCTTCTTGAGAAAAACAACATTGGGGTCCCTAATTCTATTAAATATTCTTCACCAAACCAAGAATCTTCTAAATCAAAGGATAAAGGTAAAGATAAATCTAATGGAAAGGCTCTAGCTGCAATTGCATGCCCATCTACTCAAACTTGCATCATTGATTTAGGTGCTTTGTACCACATGGTTTCTTCATAGGTTGAGTTTTTTTCCTTAGGGCCTTACAACATATTTTTCATCACCTTGGTTGATGACACACCTACAAAAAATTGTAGAGAGAGGGTATGTTGAAGTTGAAGTGGGAACATTCAGAAATTTTCTAAGTGTACCTTCACTTTCAACCAATCTCCTATCAGTGTATCAGATGACTCCTACAAGGAAGGGCATAAGATTTTAGTTTTCTCTAGATTTAGTTGAAATTATAGAGTTACACAATGACACTACAATGGCAATGGGAAGCATAGATCACTAAGATAGGTTTATACCTCTCATTTTGTACTTAATGTTTCTCTTATGGTATTTCTTACTCACTTAGATGGAATTATAAAATTATGGAATGAGTGGTTCAACCGCCTTAACTATTGCTACCTTGAGAAACTAAGTCAACAAGATGTGGTAACAAGGTTGCATAGAGTATATTTTTCTATGTGTCTTTATGAGGGTTGTTCCCTTGGGAAGCATCTTGAAGAAAAATTTGAGAAAGGAAAAGTTTGGAGGGCTACACAAAATTTGGAGCTTATTCATAGCGATGTATCAGTGGATTTTCCCCATCCATATTTTACTAAGGCAAAGTATGCTCTCACTTTCATAGATGACTTATCCAAATACACATGGGTCTCCTTCCTTAGGTAGAAATATGAAGTCTTTGAAATTTTTTGAGACTTCAAGGTTCTTGTTAAAAAATAGTAAGGGAAAGTCAACAAGTTCCTTCAGATTGACAATGGGGTTGAGCATGTCAACAATAGATTTGAGAAGTTTTAAACAACAAAGGGCATATAATTACAACACAGTTCCATACACTCAACAAAATAATGTTGTAGAATGAAATAAAATATTCTTATAAGAGTTAGATAACTATATGATTCACTCTAAAGGCCTTACACTATAGTATTGGGCATAAGCAATCAACTATGCTTGTTGCATTTAGTATTGTATTCTTCATAAAGCCTTGAAGGTAATCACTCCTTTTAAATCTTGGATGGGTTGGAAATCATTAGTTGAGCACTTCAGGGTCTTCATATCTCTAGCCATGACATTATACCAGAGAAGAAACATAATAAAATGGACCCCTAGTTCAAACCTTGCATCTTTGTAGGTTATCCAGATAATGTAGACAGTTATTGCCTACTCCACCTAACCACTCATCAGTTTTTAATTAAGAGGAGTGTTAAGTTTCAGGAGAGTCTTGCCAACTCTATACTTGACACTTCTCCTCCTTCCTTGGAATCACTTGGATTTGATGATCCTTTTGATGACTCAAATAATCCATAGTATATTCTTGAGGTAGTGTCTTCTTCTAGTTTTGACAGTGAGTATAGTGATGGGGGAGTCATTTCTATCCACTTCTAGCCATGTTTTGAAGGATAAGGATTTAGCATCTGAATCACCCACATCCATCCCTCTTTGGGCGAGGTAGACACTCCAAAGTGTAGGCACTTTGGTAGGGGATCCAACATATGAAAAACATACTCGATCAAATTATCAAAGTGGGCCTATACCTTCTACACTTCAACTTTTGATCCACAAACATTTCAAGAAGAATTAAACATACCCCAATAGGACAATGATATGCATGAGAAATGTGATTCCTTAATCAAAAATTGCACTTGGGAATTTACTTCACTTCCTAAGGGAAGGAAGATTGTTTGATGTAGGTGGATATACTGAACCAAGTTTGTAGTAGATGGGTTAGTTGATTAGTACAAGGATCAATTGGTTAGTAAGGGTTTTTCATGAGTCATGGGCATTGACTACACATAGACCTTTGCTCCCATGGCCAAGATGACTTCAATCTAACACACACTTGCTATTGTTATAGCATAGGGTTGGTATGTGCACTAGATGGATGTGAAGAGTGCTTTTCTTTACAAAGACCTTGAGGAGGAGATCTACATGGTTCAAGATTCATCCTTAGCATGCAGACTTAGGAAATCCATATATGGCCTCAAACATGCCCCTTAGGCTTGGTACACTAATATAGATTCCTTTCTCTTAACTTTAGGTTTCACTCAGTGCCATTTAAATCCTAATTTATACTTCTTACGATAAGATCTCTATTGATATTCCTAATTTATACTTCTTACGATAAGATCTTTATGTTGATCACTAGGAGCTCTTCATCAACTATTGTAGTAGTAAATACAACCCTACAAGATAGATTTTCCATGAAATACTTGGGTTTACTACATTACTTTCTTGGCATTGTGATATCACAATCTAACTTAGGGATTACACTAGCACATATAATCTTGATCTCTTTTCTCAATTTCACATGGCTGATTATAAACCATCTCTAACTCCCTTCCTATTTAGAGTCAAGCTTGAGGCTAATTATACTACACCATTGGCTAATGGTACCTTGTATCAACAACTTGTTGGTAGCCTCATCTATCTGGCTCATACTAGGCCCTATATTTTATATGATGTAGGAATGGTTTCCTTAATCATGCAAGAACCTCATGAGTTACACTAGAGAGCAGCCAAGAGGATCCTCCACTACATTCAAGGCACTTGTTATTAATGATTGTTTTGATTAGAGGTAAAATATGGGTTTTGAAGGGGCTCGAAACCCTATACAAAAGAAGACAGCTGAAACTAAAGAGAACAACATTAAGCACAAATCAGCCCATCAACAACAAGCTGCTAAAAAAATAACTCACATACCAACAGCAGCCCGACAACAGCCTCTAATAGATTATCATGACTACACAAACTACAAAAAACACACAAGCATGGGCCCGAAGCCCCAATACAACCTGGTTTTATCTGGGAACAGAAACCCCTAAATAATCCACCTGCATCTTCCAGGCATCAACAACCCATCCACTCATGGAGATATAGCAATAACCACCTGAAACAATTAGGAAACACTACAGCACAACTGCATCAACCAAGTTTTGATAGTAATAACCACCTAAAACAATTAGGCAATAGAGCAACAAAGCAGCAACCAACCATCTGCTCAGAGTAAGCAATATTGAGATCAACAAAGAAAAAGTTAATTTAATGGTAAAGAACACCATTAAACCCAACCCCCTAATCAAAAACACTAGCACACAAAAGGAGACACACCCCTTGGAACTCCTAACAACACCACAGACCAACTCCAAATCCACCTCAAGAGGAAGGAGCTCCCCTCTATAGGAGAGGATGTTGTGAAAACCCAAAAAACTGAAAGCACACCTCTCTAGCAACCTCAGGCTCCACCTTGATATGAAAAATTTCCACCTCAATAGGAATACCACCAGAGGAAGCTAGAAAAGAGGACTTCCAGCCACTTCCACCACACCCACCTCCAACTCAATAGGAAATTACTCTTGAACATCAAGAGTTGTCTTCACCTCAAAAGAAGACACAGTGCATAGGAAATGGAAGGAAGCCAAAGCTCCAAAGGACTGGGGAGACACACCATCCTTTGGCTAAGCAAGCAGGAGCTTCAAGAGAGAAACCACAATGTCAACAACCAAGCTTCTTCCCAAAGTAGCAACAAGAAAGGTAGTCCACCTAACCAACAAAGTCTCAAAAGCAGATAAACCATTCAACATGACCCTCTTGAGACAACCCAAGACCTCCTCAAACGTCCAAAGAAACAGTTGGACAAGACACCCAGCTTCCAAGTCAGACCCAAAAACAAAGAACTCCTCCAAGAGAGAATCCAGGGCCATGAATAAACGATAACCCCCTTTGAGAAAGATAGCCAAGTCAACCACAAAGGGTACCCAAAAGCTCTGAACCCAAGAGGAACCAAAGCAACTTGAGAAGGGAGAACCTCCTCCAGTCACACCAGGAGACTGTAGACAGGAGGCCAAGACCCTCCAAAACAGAGTAGCAAAGCAAGAAGCCTCAACAAGAATCAATCCAAAAGTCAGCAAGAGGCACCATTTATCCAACTTAAAGAAGATAAAACTTCAAGTAACATCAAAAAACATTGGATCTTCCTGAAACATTTGATATACAAGCCTAAAAGCAGCCAAAAGAGGTGAAACAGAATAAATTTTTTCCCACCCAAACCAGCAACATACTCCTCACGGGAACATAGGTGAGGCTTCCCCAAGCCACAAACAACAAAATCTTCAACAAAGGCAACTACAAAAGACAAAGAAGAGAGGAACTTTTGCATCCCATAGGTGAGGGCAAAGACCCCTCCAGCAAACCAAGGAAACTCCCCAGCACAGACCAACGACCACACAGCTAACTGTCGCTTGGAGACAATGGAATGGCCAACAAGAGTTCTAGGTCAAGAACCCTCCAAGAAAGGGACAGAAGATAACAAAGGAGCAACAACTCCTAGTGCAAGGAAGAGCAAAAGGGGAAGCCACAACACAGAGCCCTGACCACGATAATCTCCCTCAGCCATCTGTATGAAGCAAGAAAGGCAAAGAAAACCCTCTTGTAGGAGCCCAAACAACTAGAACACCCAGCCACCAAGAACATGGACCAGAGAAGGAAGAAGATCCTCCTGCAAATCCATGAAGCCATCTCCATCATCATCTTCATCCGCACCAGATTCTTCCTTAGCCGCACCATCACCTGAATTCAAACCCGACCTCCCGCTCATCACTTCCATTCCCATTATTAAGGATTGTTTACAATGTTGTAGTAAATATTTACTTGATTGAATTCACAAATTTAGATTGGGATAGTGATATTGAGTATCGCAAGTCCACTTCAAGTTACAAATTCTCACTGGGTTTTGGTCCTAGCAGGTTGTCTAGTAATAATAAAAATGCTATTGTTATATCATCCACAAAGGAAAAGTACAAGAAGATGTTAATAAAATTGTTGAGGCTATTTAGCTTTAGGGAATTCTCATTAAGTTTGGCATTTCATTCAAGCAACCCATAATCATCTATTATGACAACCAAAGCACTATACATATATGCAAGAATCTTGTCCAACATTAGTGAACTAGACATATAGAGATTCACATGCATTTTATTTGGGAGCTTATTCATGGGAAATTATTGACTTGGGATTTTTCTAATCTTTAAAACAGGTTGTTGATATCTTCACCAAGCCTTTTACTAAGAGAAATTTCCTTCATCTATGAGCTCTTCTTGGGTTGTAGTCTACATTAACAAAATCATCTTCAGGGGGCCTTCTAGCCCTCTCTTCTTCTTTTATCTCTTTTGGAGATGAATTTTTCCTACAAATCTTATCCTTTTCTTCAATTTCCGAGAGATTTGTTGTACATGGGTACCTCATTAGGCCTTGATGCTAGGACCCATTTCTTTTTAAAAAGGTTAGAAAATATTGAAGTAAACAAAGGAAGATAAAAGCAATACAAAACCACAATACCTTTACCTAGAATATTTGTTTCTCGCCTTGATGAGTGGAAATGGAATGTGCCCTTATTCCATGTGATTTTCTCTTTGATGTTGATATGTGGATTGTTGAATGCTCTAGCCTAATCTTTGATATGATTTGATAATGATTATGGTAAGCTTGATTCAATAGATATTTTGATAGCATGTAGGTATGATAGCTCAAGATTGGATTCATTAACATTAGGTTGCTAAAAGATACTTGCATTAGGTGAAAAATGAAGGATGAGAGCCCCTATATATAGTCTTTAAGAGGAAAAATCAATGGTTGGAAATTATTGATGATGAACAACTAAGATTGAAGGAGGATTAGAGTTTGGATAAAGAATGCAATCATATGACAAGTGTCAAATGATGGATAGGATCTAGGTTTAAGATTGAGATAAGGACAAAAATACTTATGGAAATGGTTAGGATTAAGAGGTTAAATGAGATGAGTGGATAAGATGAAAAATTAGTTTGACTTTTGGGTAGGTGTCTAGGTTCAATGAATCTAGATAAGAAGTTAGTTAGACATGTGTAAAGGACATTTGTCACATGAGGACAAATTTAGATTATGATAGATGTGAACAAGATGAAAGGCTATGATTCGATAGACAAGGATAGAGGATAAAGGACAATTAATTAAATAAATAAAGTATTTATTTAATTAATTTGATCATGTGAAGGGATAATAATTATACAAATAATAAATATTTATTTAATTGATTGATTATGATAAGAGATATTAATTATATAAGTGATAAATATTTATTTAATTAAGAGATTAGGATAAAGATGGGAATGGATAAAAATAATTAATAAAATAATAGTTATTTATTTAATTAGTGGTTTAAGATAGGCTAAAATTAGGGGTGGTTGGGTAAGGTCCTATTTTAGGTGTCTACATTTCTCCCCTCTTTAATATGACATCATGAAGTGGCATTGTATCAAAGAAGTTTAAAATAGTGGATAAAGGAGGATAAAAATCAAGGATGAGAGAGGATAAGGATCAAATATGATGCCATAGTCAATGGGAGGATGAAAAGAGGACGAATAAGGAAATATTAGGATGACGAAGGAAATATTAAGATGATTAGGTGATGGGATGCCCCCTTCAGAGGACATGCAGTTTAGGAGAACATGGGTGTTCTCTTGAAATGGAAGGGACCGATGAGGGATTAGGATCAAGAAGCAGATGAATCAGAAGATGAAAGAGGATGAAGGAGATGAAAAGGAAGGGGAGTTTGATGAGGATTGATAGGTTATGCTAGCATGTATTGAGAAATCCTAAGATTTGATATAGAAAAGGTAAGTATGCACCAAGGTATGAGGAACCAGGGTGACGAGGTAAACTTTGCATAGACACTCAAGAAATGACAAGTATGCCAAACAAGACAAAATGATGCCCCAATACACACCTATTGTGACACACCAAGATATAGAAATATCAAGGTGGTTGTAAGGTGTAATCATGGGTTAAAAGATATTGATCAAAAGATAAATCAAACAAAATACTCACTACAAACATGTCCTATAACCAACATATCGCTTGCTAAATATCAGATGTTGATAATGATGGTGATTGATTTGCTTGTGATTAGGGTTGGATAATCACTTAAGCAAGGCTCTGATTTTCTTACTCAAGCTTGGAGAATCACTTAAGCAAGGCTTTGATAAGATGATGATGAGTGATTGATTGAAAAAATGATAAGATGATTGATTAGTGTTTGAAAATGAGGCTTGTGATATGATTTTGATTAAGGATTTGTCACGTCTCAAACTTTGATACTGCTTGCTTTCACCTTATGTGGAACTAAAATATGAATAATTATGTGTGGTACAATAAATGTGTGTTATTTGAATGATGGAATAAGTGAATGTTATTTTATTTTAGAAAAAAATGGAATGTAATGAATACTATTTATTTAAAAATGATGCAATGATATCTTAGAATGATAAATTATATTGCGTTGATTTATATTTTCTTGGACACTAATCTATTAATGGGTGCCTGAGTTTACATGAGTTGTAGGTTGTTGAAGACCAAGAGTGTGGTTAAGGTAGAGGAGGTTAGCCACCTGGCAGGGTTAAGATGGAACAAATACTCTCGCACACACGTATTAAGTAACATATAGTTGCATTTAGGATTTTATTTGGTTAATTGTTTAGTATTGCTCTTACTTTATAGTTGTTAATTAAATTAATTAGTGGTAAATTAAAAGTGCATGAAAATAAAAGAATTTGTTTTATTTTATTTAATGATTTCTTTGAAAATTAAATGTTATTTATTTGTTATTTAAGGATAATTATGGATAAATCTTGTTTTCTTTAAAAATTAGATTTATTTAGATAAACTTGAAATAAAAACTTGAAAAAGATGGAAAGATTATCGAAAGCAAAGTGATAAGATAGAGAACATTAAAAAGGTAGAAAAATATGAGAAAAAATTATTAAAATTAGAAAAAGAAACAAAAAAATAAAGCAAAATAAAGATGGAAAAAAAAGAGGAAGAAAATAATAAATGTTTATAAAAACTCTTATTTTCTACACAAAGAATAAATTCAGAATTGGAGATTCACATTTTTCTTTCTCTATCATTCTTGTTGCAAAACAATAATTGAACAAGAATAGGAAATTAGAGAATTTTTGAAAAGAAGAAATAGAATGGTGGTAGACAGGAGGTCAAGTAGAAAATCATCGGGGATAGTGTTCTTTCTAGGTTTTCCTTTAAAATTCTTTCCAATGAATTTAATTTCAGAATGTGAAATGATATATCATAGTGTGTGAGAGATTGAATTTCTTCATTCTTTGATATTGTACATTTAATGTTTAAATGTTTAATAGATCTATAAGTAAATCCCTTATCATGGCTATGCTAAACTATATTTATTTCTTCCTTTTACTTGTAAACCTTTGTGAAAGTTGGAGTATGCCTCATAAAATCACTGGCTGCACTTTTCTTATGGCTGCGTATAATTTCAGAGGCTGCAATGGGATATACATATAATGTTGTATTTGATGTATAAAATTCTGTATTATGATGTATTTGTTGTATAATGTTGTATTTGTTGTATTTGCTATATAAAAATATATGTAGACATATATATTATATATGTCTATAATTGTAAATATATGTGTGAGTTTATAGTATACATACATATAATGTTGTAATTGTTGTATAAAATTCTGAATATAAATGATATGCATATAATCTGAGATTTTATTTCTATTTTACAATGGAGATTTATCTGAATATATATGTATATATATTGAATTTCTGAAAAGAATATTTTAATCTGATTTTTAGAAAGTATTTACTTGTTGGTAAAATTATAATTCTGTATTTTTAGAAAGTATTTAACTTGCTGGTAAGATATAACTCTGTATTAACTCTGTATTTTTAGAAAGTATTTAACTTGTTGGCAAAGTTATAATTCTGTATTTTTAATTCAATTGAAAAGTGATAAATAGAAATCCATTTTTCAAAAGAATAGGAATATAAACACATGTAATTGTTTGCTTTTTCTATTTTGAAACATAAGTAAACTGATTAGAAATAAGTTGTTGAATTAAATATAAACATTATGTATTTCTTAGACTATTTTATTAATGATGGAATGTAAATATAATTTCATATGTGAATTTATATTACGAACTTAAAGATAGATTGTGTTTCCATAGGAACCAATGAGTAGTAAATGCTTGAGTTTTTAAACAACTATGAGATCCCATGCATGATTTATCCTTTTTATGAGATCACTTCCAGGATAAAATGTCGAATGTGGGCTCCCAAAGACAGTAGTTTTCCTTTTCAAAACTACCATTTTATTTTCATTTGCTTCGCCAAGCTAAATGCACCAGTGAAATAGATGGATTAAAAGCCTAGAATATATATATATATGTTTCTGCCACATCCTAAATGCGAGTAATATGTCATTCAAGTATTAGGAATTGCATATAGGCATCAGGCATGCATCGAGAGTTCTCTTCTGCTTACATCGTTCCAGGTTGCTAGGTTCCTCGCGCAAGGTCATAGTTTTCTTCGAGCTAGGAAAAAATCCATGGAAGTTTAGTGCTTCGTGATTGGGTGGAAAAGGCACCTTAACCTCACTCTTGGCCTTAGCTTGCGGAAGACCAGTGGAGTCGTGGCGGTTGAGGATCAAGACTTCTTCATCATTTGGATATATTTCTTATACTTCTTTTGTATGGCTAGCATAGCCACTTTGTAATGTAAACTTTTTACCATGGATGTAACTATAGATGTAAACTTATTTTTGTAGCATTGAAATAGATGCTTTGTAACACCCTATTGGTGTATGTGACTGTAATTTGATATTGTAATTGCCTTAGAGCATTTCTTCATATATCTTATTTAATATATTTTCTTTCATTATCCGTATTTGGAAATATGCTTCGCTTTTTCGGATTACTATGTTTAGTAAGTGGGATTGACGCCTTTATAGGATTGATGTCTTGGTTATAATTTTTACATTGATTGAATGCCAAGGTTGAGGAGCTCACGTGTCTGGGATGAAAGGATGATGATTTCTTTCTTATATTTGAGATGGGATGGATATGAAAGGGGATAAGATGGGTTGATGTTTGATTTATTATGGATGAAGATGGGACTCCAAATGCATGAGACTTTAAGGCCAAAGTGAGAGGAAAGTAAGGATATACAAGATCAATACTTAACATAATGTAGGTTTCTACACTTAACTGGGGTGTTGGTGTAGCATATTATTATTTCATTTATTTATTTATTTGGATTATTCCTACACATACATATTTAGCTTGCTTAGGTGTTCTTTAGTCTTCAAGAGTTAACTACCACTTTGTTATCCAAGTGGCAATTACATTCTATTGTAGGATTATTCTCCACTAGACTAGTGGTAGTTATTTCCATGATTCAAGGTGGAAGTTATACTTCTTTCCTCCTATATATACCACTTATTGTAAAGTTATTTTTAATTTAAGTTGAATACACTATATAGTGTCATTCTCATTTTCTTTCTCTTAGCAATTTGTTCATTAGTTAGCTTTGTTCATTGAATGGGCAGATTCGATTGATCTAGAGATCTAAGCCAATACCTTGATAAAAAAAACTTTCCAATGGATTTATTAGTATTGAGAATCCTTTTACACCCCAAAAAATATCATAGAAGCACCAATATTCATTTTATAGACTAAAATATCCCTTCCATGTACATGTAGATACATTAGGCAATACAAGCATTGCTAGCACAACCTTGAGGAAATAAAGATTGTCCAATTTACTATCTAACTACAAACTATTACAGGCAGAGAAAAGTAAACTATAATAAAAATAGAGGCATTTTCTATAAGTTATGCATTGCAAAAATTTAGAAATTATATTTTGGCAACTTCATTTACATTATTTACATATCATTAACCACTTAAATATTTGATGAATAGACTGATAAACAAGGAAGGATTTTCCAATGGCTACTATTATTTCAAGAGTTTGATTTAAAAATTATGGTAAAGCCAAAGAAGGCCAACCAAGGACTAACTATCTAGGATTGCTACAAGGGAAGAAACAAGGTAAATAGAGGAAGAATTCCTTGTATTTTTTTTATAGAATCAATGCAGTACTAAAAGAACTCAAAAAGGTAAGACCACTATTATCTATAGGACATTTCCATGAATAGTATTTCAAGAATGAAAGATGTAGAGTTTTATAAAATTCAGAATCATATAATTTGATAAAAGGGGAACTAAATTATATAATAGGAAAATAATATATTTTAAGGGGATATTTGTACTAAAATATTAAATAAATACATTTTTAAAAGAATCTTGCGAAGGGATATCAATAGGAAATAATTTTGGAGAAGACACTGCAAGAAAGGTATTACTAGCAAGATTATGGTGGCATACACTATTCAAGGATACAAATAGATAAATGAGATAATGTGACATATTTTAGAAGGTGATAAAACATATTGCAAGAGATGAGATGCCCCTGCAACCAATATTACCCTAAGCCCCATTTGATAAATGGGTAATTGACTTCATTGGACCTATTATGGGTGTGAAGTATCTTAAAAAGTAGGTAGACTCTAAAGAAACTAAATATTATACTACTTAGACTACCACAAAATTTATTTATCAAAATATTTTAACAAGGTTTGGTTTTCCATTAAGCATAAAAAGCAACCAAGAAAAACACTTTGTCAATAGAATAATTGTGAAACTCTTGGAAACCTTTATGATAGAACATAATAAGAGTAACTCCTATCATCCTCAAGAAAATGGAGCAAGTCAAACACTAAATAAAATCATAGGAACCACACTTACAAAAATGTGCAATGGAAATACAACATATTGGGACATCAGTACTATGGGGTTATAGAATAACCTATACAAGATTAACAAATAACCTATAAAATATTAACAAAGTTCTATCTATTTGAGTTAGTTGTATTGAGTTGGTGCAACATTACCCATTTAGTACAATATACCAAATCTAAGGTTAGATAGTATATTAAGATTAAATAAGAAGAATCTCTATAAGACATATTAAAGGAATTATAGAAATTAGATGAAAAAATACTATTATTAATATACCATCAAAGTTTGTAGGAAAAGAGTCACAAAGCATGATATGATAGAAAATTGTGACATAAAACTTCTAAATAGGTTATATGGTTCTCCTATATGATAATAAATTAAAGAAATAAGGGAATGGTGTTTGGAACCATACAAAATTATAAAAATAGCCAAGTCTAGAACTATCAAAGTACAAACATTATAGAACAAACCATTAAAACTTTATATTAATGGTACAAGATTAAAACATTATTATGTAGGAATGTAAAAAGATCAAACCCACAAAAGCATAACTTACCTTGTACCATATTATAATATAAACATCAAAATTACATGGCATAAAGATTACTCTCATGTAAAAATGACACAAAGAAATGGGGTAGGTAAACGCATTAAATGCACAACCCCTATTGAAAATATATAAAGTTGACACATTCCAAATAGAAATCACTTGAGCAAGTTGTAGAGAGATCTTTTTATGAGGAGAGAAAAGAAGATTTCGAGAAGGAACAAGTTTGTAAAGTAGAATACAAAGCAAAGAGAGATGATGACAAAACTCATGCTTGCTAATGATGTAAATAAACCATGAACCAAACACAAGAAATATCCTTTCAAAGCAACGAAAATAGACCTAGATGGAGCATTTATCAATGTACTAGCTGACATTATATATAAAAAAGATGTAAGAAATTATATATCTAGTAATATTAAGGAGATCAACCAAACTACTTTTGTACCCCTCTATAAGATGTTGCTAAGTATGAGAACAAATTATTATATATTATAATCTCACCAAATTCAAGCTAGAAAAATAGAGATAGTTCCCAACTTTTGTAGAAGAGCATGGTTGGGTATGCATAATTCTCAACCAAATCCATGATGATTTATGTATTTAGACAAACCCTACTAGATCACAAAGGAAGAAATCCACACAATGATATGCCAAAAAGGATAACTACCATCAACAAAAAGGTGAGCATCCAAGAAGTCAAGGAACTCAGAGGAGCAACACCCAATGGCATGAATTTGTTCATTAATTTTTTTAGCTCGGGAGTTAGATATGCAACCCTAGGCATCACCCACAAAATATACTATAAAAATATAGAAATGTCTGTCATAGAGATGGCCATCCTAAATACATATAAAATGGTGGTTTAGAATACAAAATTTGACCTATACAAAGTTCTATGAGACCAACTAAAGGATAACATCATCAAAACAAAAAGTTTTGATAATTGCTCATTCTAGTATGGTTCTCTTATCATATTCTTAGCATTTTATTTCATGAATTGAATTTTGAGGTTCATAGGGAAAATATGACAACAATATTCCACCATTGAATCACATATAAATAACCATAGTCAACACTTCAAGGATGTTACCTCCTACATCAAGGTATACTAGGGTTTCTTCAAAAAAAATTAATAGGAGATGCAAGAAAGGGATCACATTTTCTTTGATGTCATGAGAAGATATGCAAGGGATACTACCTTTGTGGTAGACAAATAATACATATTTATGGAGGTAGTAGAGCCAAGGGTATCTTGAATATCACAACTACCCTATGAAGTTAACATTGATTTGATACATGCTAGTGCTAACTATGATAGGTTGAATCTATGTGCTAGAAAATAGGCAGCAAACAAAGTAATGCAAAATAACACTAAAACAACCTACACCTCAAGATTAGCCTAGTTGGATTCAACACAAAATAAATACAACAAATGGAAACCTTTTACCTGCGTGTCGAATCGATCCTTTGGTTGGCCCTTATCTTGGTGTTGTATGCTCCTTGGATGGCAAGAGATGCAAGCTAGATGATGATATGAAATGGATGCAAGTGGGTGCAAGCATGAAAATGGCTAAGTATGGATTCTAGGAAAAATTTGCAAGAGTTTGGCTACAATGCATGATCTCCCCAAAATGAGAGAAAAGAGGGGGTATTTAGAGAGATTTTGGAAATCTCTAGGGAAATGGACGGTCAAGATTGAGCCACCAAGATTAAGATGTAGGGATATGGTGAGTTGAGAATTCACAAGTCCTCACATCTTGACATGTGGCATGTGATATGGTTTAAAAAGGGTGATGTGTACATGAGGTGGAAAGATAGTACATGGCATGGAGGGGGTACATAGTACCTTGGGATTGGGACAAGATCTCCTCATAAAGGAGGTACTTGTGCCCATGTGGGTGAGAGGACATGTGGGGAATTAAAAATTCTCAAATATTTTCATGGGGATGAGAGAAGGAATTTAAAATTCCTTTAAATGCATTGGGGGATTAAATGTGAATTAAAAATTCACATGGGAATGGAGTGCCTTGTCCAAAAAGAGAAAGCATTTAATAGGGTTGACTTGATTAAGTGATTAAGGTTGTGCAAGTACTCGATTAGACTAATTAATTATGATTAGAAGAGGGTTAGATTTCACATGTGACTTGATGTGACAAGTCAAAGATCACATGGGGAAGAGAAAAAAATTTAATATTCCTTGGAAGGATAAAAGGAATTAAAAATTCCTTGAGAGGTTGATTAAGCTAGTTAATGAAGGATTAGAGGAGGGTTAGGTGGCTAAGAGAGATTAGAGGCCAACTTGCAAAAGTTGGAGGATGTAACACATCTTAATCAAGATTAGACATGTGCACATCCCTAATGATGAGATTAGGAAATGGATTAGGATTAGATAAAATGATGGAAGATGTGATAAAGGGAATTAAATAAATGACATTTATTTAATTTATTTGATGAAAGGGGAAGGTATTTAATTTTAACTAGATACCTTAGGGATTAGAAGAACTTTAGAGGTATTAATTAAATAATAGTGATATTACTTAATTAATGTAGATAAGGGATGTTTAGGCGAAAGGGGATAAATTTGGATAAATTAAGTGTCCAAATTTAGGTGTCTACTAACACATTATTAGCCTTGTCCAAAAACCCAAAAGTGGAAAGATTTGACACATAAATAATTTATGAACAAACAAACACAATAGAGAGAGATGGAACTTATGGAAAAGAACAAACAAAAGAATAATATATTAAAGGTGGGGGATACCAAAGGATTACATCCCACTAGATGTTACAAATTTTTTAGATTTATTACTTTCAATGGAATAAGGTCCATCACAATTGTGAAAATTAGAGCACTTATAATTAAAATCCATGAGGTTTAAATAAGAGATTCATAGAAAAACCAACCTTAAGGAGAAGAATAAATAGAAAAGAGATCAACACAAATACCTATAAGGAGAAGACTAAGTACTTCATCACCACAAACACAAGTAGAAGCACAAACATCACTAGAGGGAGAAGCCATAGAAGCCCTACTATAGATGAGTAGAAAGAAGAAAGGAGAGTCAATGCAAGGTAGGGAGAAACAAGACAAAGAAAATACATTTTGGTAGATACATCAAATTCATAGGCCAAAGAAGAGGTACAAGTAACATAACCTAGACAAAGAAAGAAAAAACAGGTCCTATAGGAATCTAATACCATAGAGAAGAAACAAGAAGAAAAATCATAAAAGAAGGCCATGCAATACATAAGGACTCAAGGAAAAGAAAATAGAAGAGGAAGTAAAATAATTACTAGATCAAGAAACTGTTTAGGTCCTTATTCGTACTAGGCATGCTTACCACCATTGCTTTATCCAATAGTGAAGGAAGAGAACACAATAATGATTTCAAAAGTGATGATAGAATATATCTTGGCATCACCATAGACACTTGTGGAAAGCATTGATTTTTTTCCAAAATAATTGGCAATAATCCTAAAACAAAAAAATGAGAAGAAGTAGCTAAGGCTAAAGAAGATATAAGGAAACAAGCTCAAGATGAAGATCCAATAGACTTATCACTAGACCAAAAATAAAACCTAAAGAAATTACAAGAGGGTCTTAGATCAAAACATATTGTAGATACACTCCTCTCTCAAGAGAAAGGATAGGAACACATCAAAATTAGTAAGGTATGCATGAAAAGAGGCTAAAATCAAAGATCTAAGAGAAGTTGCGATAAATGATCAAACAAGAAAGCACACACCAAGGGTTAGTAGGGTAGATATTGAATAGGTAACCATAATGAAAATCCACACCCTAACCAATTTGTAACAAAGACACACAAATAAGGGTGGATCTACACCCTTATCATATATGAGACTAATAGTAAACAATTAGAAAAGTTATATTTGAAACCCTAATTTAGAGGGAATAAACCCTAAGGAAACCATAGGGAGTACAAGACATATCAATTTCACCAAATATGAGGAAAAATAAACAACCCTCCCAAATGTCCCAAGGTGTTTATTAATTAAATCTGTAATAATCATAAATATATCATAGGATACATACTTGAGATTAAAACTAATAAATAAATGCAAGAATTTAAATAAGGAAACAATAGTAATTAGCTCTAGTTTTGATGTTGATGTGACTAGGACAAATGTCACAAAATGATTTATCATGGTGTTAGGAGTTTGAAATCTGTTAGACATAGACTTCTAAATTAGGAAATTGACTGTTAATAGCTCTAGGTTGATTCACAATGTGAAATCACTTTGAGTCAAAATTGTACCCCACAATCAATATGTGTTCTATGAAATCTCCCTTCTATACATGAAATTGATCTTCTAAATTTTATAATATAAAAATGGGTTTTCTTTGTCTTCTTGATATTTCAATATGTAAATACATTATTAGCAATGTTGATAAACACCTTTAGGGAGATTACCAAGTGAGATTCATGTTCTTCTTAGTGAAACCCTTAGGTGAGTTGATTCAATTGCTTGTGAATAATGATCAAAGACAACATGCAACCATGCAATATTCCTATCTATCCCTAATTATTGAGATGTAGATGTTAAATGTTGACACAATTTGTAACATAGCTCTTCACAAGAAGATGTCCTATACGATCATAATGAATTAGGGCTTTATACAACACCTCCCAAAAATTTAAAATATTTCATGCTCAAATCAATGAATTATAATTAATTAAAAGAGAATAACACACATCTAATTTCAAATTATTTCTAAAAATGTGGATCAACTAACACTATAAAACTGAACTAGGATAAGAAAATAGTACAATGTAAATCAAATCCAAACTATTAAATTCCTCGAGAAATCAAGATCAATCAAAATGACAAAATTCAAATAATTTCATTAACCCAAAGGGTTGTAGCTCCAATGGTTGAACATAATTGTTGAGGGTGATGGTATGTTCCTTGATTACACCATCCACTAAGGTCCAAACCCTTTACCCCTTAAGGTATGATGTAAGGGATAAGGAAGAGATTGTGCCTTGGGAGACTTTGGTAGAGTGGATAACTCCCATTCATTAACTCTACACAAAGAAATATCAACATAGATTTGTACTCCAATATCAATAACAAAACAAACTGTAAATGATATAAAAAATCCTCCATCAATTTTTTTAATAACTTCTAACATTAAAAAATCACTAATTATATAGTGATAATTATAGGAGAAAGCTAACTCCTAGACAAAACAAACCTATGTTATATATGTATATAACATAATATGGCATCCCCCATCCCACGCGGTGGACAAAAAGACACCAACGAAAAGACGAAAAGACTTGACGGATGTCGTCACGTGTTAGATGTCGGAAAAGGACGCGCGACAGTCAACAAACCTAACTTTTTTCCACATTTTATTTTGTTTTGATTCACCATTTTGTTCATTTCATTTTGCAATGTTTGGAGAGGAGGTGAAATGAGTTTTAGGCGGCCATGAGGAGGATGTGCAAGCAGCGAAATGAGTTAGAGTCGTCCATGAGGAGGGACGCGTGAGCAAGGAGATCCTATGTGCGAAGAGAATGAACCTGTTGCATGAAAACAATGGAGTCAGTCGAACGCACGTGAGCAACATACGACGGCGGAGGTAGGTATATCCGCCATTATTTATGCCATTTCAACCTTCTTTAGGGATTGTGAAGCATTGTGAAGCAGCTGACTGAACTGTGAAATGTGTTTTTTTTAAATAGAAATAAAATGTTTTTTTTTGGGTTTTCGTTGGGAGAAGGGTTAAAATTTAACATTATACTATTTAATCATAGTTTAACTTCCTCATTTCGGACATTGGAGGTCTTTAATCTTGTGTTTTTTAAATGTTGGCTATGTACACGTCTTAACCTTTGTTAAGTTTCCTCTCTGTAAAAGACAAATGGCATTGAAAACGGGTTTTTAAAAATAATTTGTTAGGTTTCCTAAATCGAATGTTTGCATTATCTTGTCGAATGCGTTTTTTGTGTTGAGGGTTTTTGTTTTTTTCTTCAAAGCTTTTGTGGATTTAAAGCTGCATTTTTGTTCAAAGCTTTTGTTATTAAAACACTCATTGAGTTGCAAGTGAAAGGTTGCAGAGCAGGGGGAAATTGCAAAAAATGAGTAGAGGGGTTTGTAATGATTTGTGTTGTTAGTTGTAAAGGGGTTTAAAATGTAATGAGGGTTTTTGTTTGTAAATTTTTTTCAAACTTTAAGTGGGTTTAGGGTTTTGTAAAACCCAGTGTTTTGCATCTTAGAATTTTAGAAAACAAAATGAATGTCTTTACAAGCTTTTGTTATTTGCACAGTTGGAAAACCCACTATCTTGCTTCTTGACACCTATGTTGGGGGCTATGTTAATATACACTTCTTTACCAACCAACCTTTTCATGACAACTTTCCATTTTCCCTCAAATATCCTTTTCAAAATAAATTGTGCCTCATTTCAAACGCAGTCCTTATTTTGCCCAAATCCATGGTTTTAGCAATAATCTTAAAATAGTCCTGGATTTTCAACTCAACTAGATCAATAGGCATATTCCAAACCAAACCCAACCTATGTGAGATAAGCTTGTTCAGAATATTTGCACAATGCCTCATCTGCTTAGTGTAGGTTTTAATTTGAACTAGATCCATTCTTTTGTCCTTTCTACCATTGACAAAGCAGTGGACATATTTCATGGACAATACCAAGCATTCCACTCTTCAAAAGCTTATAGCATTTGAATTCAAACACACAAGGCAATTAGATTTTATATTATCAGGAAACTTGAACAATACTAGCCTGTATAAATGATCTGCTTTTTCAGTATCATGCAGCTATTTAAACAACTTAGCAGGATTAAAAATGTTATGACTTTATCCCATGGTATCTCAAGTTATTGCCTTGTTCTACATGACAGTCCCACTCCTGAAATATTTTACTTGATAAGTTTCGATAGTGACATGGCATGCCCCTTTTGTATTAGTTATCTCCTTATTCTATGTGTCATGGCAAGCTATCATTTGATGCATTTGCACTAGTTTAGCATGTAGTGTATTTGAATTTTCATGATTGTAGGCTTCAAAAATACATACCACATCTCTTGGATGTTTGACAAAATTTTCTACATCATCATGAGAAATAATCTCAATTTGGAAAATACTTTCTTCAGTTGTAAACATTGCATCATTGATTGAATCATATATAGCCCTAAGACAAGCGTGATCAACAACATTAAGCTTACCATTTCCATCATCACAAATATGAGCATTCTCTACCATGTCTATCCAATCAACCATCTAAGCAATACATCCAATATAGGTTTTCTATTATAGGAAGAGTAGGTGTCCAAATTCTTATTGATCTTGCAAAACTAGATTTTCACCATACCCAACTTCTTGACCCAATTGGATAGAAGCCTCCTCAAATTGTGTGACACATGTCGGGTTGGAAAACACACTGTCCCATTTCAGTTAGTTCGATATGAAGAGTTTTTTTTCATTATGCTCCAAGAACAAATGTCATTTTGCTTTCTTTATCTGATTGGATCAAATAAATTGGTCGCATTATTTGTAGAGTTGGAAAACACATGGTCTCCTCTTAGTTGCAGAGGGTTTTACAACACTATATGGGTTGCTTGTTGCTTAACACCTTATATGGAGACAGTGTGTTTTCGAACACTGTAAATAATGTCAGCAGTTATTTGGTTGAATCTGATGAGGAAAGTGAAATTCCATTTCAATCTCATGTTACAATGTTACATACATAGGTGCTTTTTGTCTATGAGTTAGCTTTCTCCTGATTGGAACTAATAAATTGCTCGCATTATTTGCACAGTTGGAAAATCCACTGTCTTGCTTCTTGACACCTATGTTTTTTCAACATGGAATGTTACAAAAAAGTATGAATGTCTTCAAAATAACACCTTCCTTCCATTGTTGTGTTTAAATTTTGAATGATTGAAAAGAAAAAGTGCACAAAATAATTGCAATTTGGAAAACACAATGTTGGGTTTCAGTTATTTGAATCTCCTTGTTTAAATGTAAAGGATTGAACACCGTGGGTTGCTTTCTTTTGAACACGTATTGTTCTGTAACATTGAATGTTACAAATAGTATGAATGTCTTCTCCCAAATTAAACTGCATTGTTGTGTTTAAATAAAATGCTTGCATTATTTGCAGTTTTGGAAAACACACTGTCTTGCTTCTTAACATCTACTGTTTTGCAACATGGAATGTTACAAAATAGTATGAATGTCTTCAAAATCACACCTTGCATTGTTGTGTTTAAATAAAATGCTTGCATTATTTGCAGTGTTGGGAAACACATTGTCTCCTAGCAGTTGTTCCCTCTAATACTAGGGAGATACTAGTATATTATATGAATCGGCCTTTAATACTAGTATAGTATACCGTTAGATTTTATGTAGGAGTTAGCTTCTCCCCTAATGGTTTACTATACCAGTATTAAAGGTTGATTCATATAATATGCCAATATTGGAGAAGCTAACTGCTAGAGAAAAAGCACCAATGTCTGTAACATGATATCGTACCCCCCATCACCCATCCCACACGGTGGAAAAAAAGACACCGACAGAAAGACGGAAAGACTTGACGGATGTCGTCACGTGTCAAATGCCAGAAAAGGACGAGTGACAATCAACAAACCCTAACTTTTTTCCACATTTTATTTTGTTTTGGTCTACCATTTTGTTCATTTTGTTTTGCAGTTTTTTGGGGAGGGAGGCGCGAGCAGCGAAATGAGTTATAGGCGGCCATGAGGAGGGACACACGAGCATTGAAATGGAGTTGCAGTGGTGGAAAACACACTATCTCCTATTAGTTGTTCCCTCTAATACTGGTATATTATATGAATCGGCCTTTAATACTAGTATAGTATACTGTTGCTTTTTGTGTAGGAGTTAGCTTCTCCCCTAATGGTATACTATACCAGTATTAGAGGCTAATTCATATAATAACCAATATTTATACAAAAAGCACCTATGTATGTAACATGATATCGTACCCCCATAGTGGTGTCTAAATGGTTTTGAAACATTAGGTGGGTTGCAGGTTTTGTAAAACACATTATTTGCATCCTAGAATTTTTGAAAATAGTATGTATGAATTAAAAAGCTTGGTGTTATTTAGACCGTAGGAGTGTGGTGATACACACTTTTTTCTAGACAACCAGTAAGGTATTTAGCTTCAGTGTGTAGAGGGTTTTACAACATTTTGTATGTTGGAGGTTTCGTAAATCATGTTGTCAGCTCACCTCCCACTGTGTTTTCCAACCTACAATCATACTGTGCATGTATATGTAGATCATATTAAGAAATAGAAATGAAAATTTTATTCTACATAAGACTTGTTATAAGGTGCCTTTTCATTACATTTGTACCGTCTAAATTGCATTTATACTGTTTTGTTAAATTCCAGGTTTCAAAACATTGGTTTTTTCCTCCAACTCCTACATGTGCACTCCAACCATCAGCTTTGAATGTGCACACATGAAACACAGAGTGTTTTCCCCTTTCTCCAAACTGAAAATGCACATGTCATTCTGCCTTGAATTCCCGTGCCAGAAAAAAATCTCAGAAAATGACAACTCATACTCCAATTGTTTGTACTGTCCAAATTGCATTCATACTATTCTATAAAATTCCAGGTTGGAAAACACTGGTTTTTCAAAATGGGAAACCCACAGAATGTCTTAAAACCCTTTACAAGTAACAACCCAATTGGTTACTTGCCCCTCACCTCAATTTCGTATGTTTTGTGATTGTCTTGAGAGCCTTTTGTGAATTAGATAGTAATGATGTAATGGGATTGGAAAACAATGAGTTTGAAGAAATTTGCAACCCACACAACATTCTAAAACCCTCTAGATGTGACAACCCAATTGGTAAGTTGGGAAATCCCAGCTGACACACCTATGTACATACAGTTGGTTAGAAACCCCTCACCTAAACTTGCTTGGTCGTCTACCCTGCCTGCAACACTCCCTTGCTCTCCAACGATTCACTTTCAACCTGTAGAAGGAGAAAACCCAGAACACAAAGTGTTTTCTAAGAACAATACTTGTTAGAATCTAAAACACATGTCTTAATCATATCAACACCCTTCCCAAGCACAGTGAACAGATAGCTTCTCGCACAAGGAAAAAAAATGTTGGCGTAATTTGATGCAATAAGACACCACCTTGCTTTCCTTGCTATGATGTTTCCTTCCATTTGTCAGTTCCGTCACTTCTATCATCCGTCTGGTGGGCCCCACACTACGTCGTCTCTTCATGCTATGTATGGTACCATGTATGTTGTTATGTATGTTTCCATGTGTTTTTGTATGTACATAGGTGTGTTTTGTCGAGAGATTAGTTGTGTCCATAGAGGGTTTTACAACATTGTGTGGGTTGAAGGTTTCATTAATCATGCACTCACCTCCCATGGTGTTTTCCAATGTGCAATCATTTGGAGTTTTAATGGTTGTTGGAAAATAGTGGGTGTTTATAAAACGTTCCCTTTCATTGAATTCATACTACCTAATTAACAAAATCTTTTCAAGACATTCTTGCCTATGCTCTCAACCACATAACTTTGAATGTAGAGAATGAAATAAATGGAAAACGACATTGTGTTTTCCAAACTGCAAATTATATTGTGCATTTATTTTTAAATGATATGACGAAATTGAATTTCAATTTTCTTCTATAAGTAAGAGTTGCTATAAATTGTGCCGATGAATGAGCTTTAGTACATTGTTACTATCTACAAACTTTAAGGTTTTCATTAGAAGAATGTTGTTCTCAACTTTGAGAGTGTCTTTCTGATTAGAGAATGCAAATGTTTTGTTTTTAATATGTTGTTTGCAAAAATTTTCTACCTTTTCACATAGGACTCTCATGTCTCCGTCAGACTGATTCTTTTTTGTGCACTGACATCCTATTCTGCCTTCTTTTCATGTTATGTATGTTTCTATGTATGTTTTTGTATACGGTTTTATTCATTTTTGTATTTGTATAGGTGTGTTTTGTTGGCAGAGTAGCTGCTATTTTTTGGGTCAATCAAGGTGATTGGCAAGGCTTTTGTTGACTTGTTAACCTTTGTTCTTGCAATGATCTATAATTTTCAGTCATCTGTACAAGTAATGGTTCAGTTTACAATATCATTGAACAATGGTTATGATACTGATATGTCATTTAGGTGTTCATTGAGATATACAGAATATAAACAAAAGTCTTGTAGGAGTACGTGGTATCCTTCTTGTTTTGTCTTCTATGTGCTTATTGATTATTGTAAGTTATGGCCTCTTTCATATGTTAGGAGAGATGAGATTTTTATATATCCAAAATGAACGTTCAGTGCTTCACAGTTCCTGCAGAATGGCAGAATGGAAGACATAATTGTTGATATATACTACTATTGTTAGCGATAGGTTAAATCAGAAATTAAATTCCCAATGTACAGTTTAATATGTTTGTGTATTGTTTGTGCAAGCTGGAATTTTGCACTCACCACAACATATAAATTGTATATTGGTGAAATTTGGAATAAAAAGAATTCTTTGTAGCACCAAATGTCTTTAATTTTCCAATTTAATCTATCGATAACACTTGTCTTCCTTCTAGGTGGTTGATACATTCAAGGAAAGAAAATTGAAGAAAAGAAGGGCAGGTGGATTGAGGACAGTTTTGGAGACGTGAAGCTTTTGCACTAAACACAGGTGATTCTAGCTGTCATAGCTAGAATTGCAAGTGTACGGGTCAGTTAAACTTCCAAAATTTATTCTGCATTAAGAAGTTATGATATTTTTATAGATGAGATGCTTACTGTGGCGAATGCAAAGAATTTCTAATTGAATTTTTTTATTCTGCATAAATAGAAATAGCTATGCATTTCATATGAAAACCATACATGCAAACAAATCATTTTATTTTTCCATCAATGAAAACCCTTTTTCTTTAACCAATAACTGTTGAATGCTTATCGGAAAACGTAGACAAAATGTAGCTATCTACATAAGAAAAACAACATAAACACACCTACAACTCCATTTGAAAGATCCTGTTGGTTCGGCCGCCTCCCGCCTCCCTCCTCATGGCTGCCTGTAACTCATTTATTGCTCGTGCCTCCCTCCCCAAAAAACTGCAAAACAAAATGAACAAGATGGCAGACCAAAACAAAATAAAATGTGGAAAAAAGTTAGGGTTTGTTGACTGTCGCGTCCTTTTCTGACATCCGACACGTGACGACATCTTTCAAGTCTTTCCATCTTCCCGTCGGTGTCTTTTTGTCCACTGCGTGGGATGGGGGATGTCATATTATGTTATATACATATATAACATAGGTGTGGTTTGTCGAGGAGTTAACTTTCTCCAACTCCTAGAGAAAAAGGACCTATGTACACACAAAAACGCATGAAAACATATATAACGACATACATTGTAACATACATAACATGAAGAGATGGCGTAGTGCAGGGCCTGCCATATGGATGATAGAAGTGACAGAACCAACAATGGAAGGAAGCGTCACAGTTAATATGTAAGAAGTATTGTTATTGGAAAACACATTGTGTTGTGGATTTTCTCATTCTGCAGGTTGAAAGTGAAAGGTTGGAGAGTAGTTGGGGGAGATGAAAAACCAATGGAATTGAGGTGAGGGGTTTGTAACCGATTGGGTTCTCACTTGTAAAGGGTTTTAAAACATTGTGTGGGTTGCAGATTTTGAAAAACCAGTGTTTTGCAACTTGGAATTTTACACAACAGTATGAATATTCGTCTCAAAAAGTTTTTGTTATTTAGACCATAGGAATGCAATGAAAGGAACCATTTTTTAAAACCCAGTGTTTTCCAACAACGATTAAAACTCTATATGATTGTAGGTTGGAAAACATAGTGGGATGTGAGAGCATGATTTATGAAACCTTCAACGCACACAATGTTGTAAAACCCTATATGGACACAACTAATCTCCCAACAAAACACACCTATGTATGTAAAAAAATGCATAGAAATATGCATAACATGAGGAGATGGAATTGTGCAGGGCCCGCCAAGGCAGATGATAAAAGTGATGAAACCGACAGATGGGAGGAAACGTCATGGCCAGGAAAGTGAGGAGGTGTCCTCTCACATCAAATTTTTCCAAAATGTTTTTGCCTTGTGCGAGAAGCTATCCGTTCATTGCAGGAGGGAAGGGTGTTGATGTGATTAAGACATGTGTTTTAGATTGTAACGAGTACTGTTCTTGGAAAACTCTATGTGTTCTGGGTTTTCTTATTCTGCAGGGAGTTGCAGGTCAGGGATATATAAGACTATCCAAATTCACCTGAGGGGTGAGTAACCAATTGGGTTGTTGCTTGTAAAGGATTTGAAAACAGTATTTGGTTTGCAGGGTTCATAATACCCAATGTTTTGGAACCTATTACACAAACAGTATGAATGTAATGAAAACATTTGGTTGCTTACACTGTGAGAACCCAATTGGTTGGTGACACCTCAGTTGATTTTGGATACTTTTATGTATCCCCCACCGACAATTATATTGATAGTTTGAATGTTTTCAGCAACCCTTACTTTCAACAAGCATTCCATTGCAATATTGTCATACGTTTGGAACAAAAAATGCACATAAGAGTTGCAGGATGGAAAACACACAGGGTTGTGACTCACTTCTAAATTCTTGTTCAATGAGCACTTTATGTTATGCAGACTGTAGCAAAACAATGTTTTGAAGCTCACCTTCATATTTTATGACAACCCTTACTTTCAGCGAACATTCCATTTCAATATTTGTTCATATGTTTGGAACACAAAATGCACATAATAGTTGCAAGATGGAAAACACAGAGGGTTGTGACTCACTTCTCAATTCTTGTTCAATGGTCACCACTTTTTGTTATGCATATTGTGACAATAATCATTTGGTTGTGTGTTTATAATGTGTATTCTATTTATGTTAATATAAATTATATCGGAAGGAAATGCCACCTGAAGTCTTATTGTTTATGGTAGCTTGCTTATAAATGAAAGAGAAAGGTTGACATTTAAATCGTTTGAGGTTGACTATTTTTCTCATCATGGATACTTTCAAATGAATAGTCATATTAAATGCTATTTGTAACAGTAAAAATGGCATTTCACTATCTTCATTTGATTGCAAGAAAAAAAAATGCTCACATTATTTGCAGTGTTGGAAAACACACTGTCTCATGTCAGTTATTTGCTTGTCAAAAGTTTTTGTTTCCTACCCACCAAGAATGTAAGGAAGTCCACCTTAAAATTTTGTTTCTTATGATTCAAAAACTATATGCTTGCTTATAGGAGATGGTGCAATAAATTTTGGAACTTTAACTGTCTTGTAACACTTGCAACTTTTTTACATATTACAGGAAAGCACAGATGCATAGTTCGAAGGGGAAAGTCGAAGAAAGCAGGAGAAAAGGTAATATTGAAAATCTGCTTTTTAATGTGTATTTTGATATTTTGAATGGATTAGTTGCATGTATTTGAATTTGATGTGACATTTTACATTCTTGGCATTAGAGGGAAAGGATGAAGAAGGAAGTGGTGGGTGCGAGCAAGTTACTATCCATTCAGGACAGGTAAATGTGCCTCGACAGGGCAACAAGAAGAAAGGGTGCATGCAGAGGAGATCGTGCACTTTCCCTTTTAATGTATGCATTTGTGGTTAGCTGTAATATGTGCTGTTCCAATCACTTTTTGCTCTAATTTTGGAGTGTCTTTGTGATTTCATTTAGAAAATTTCATTTTTGTTACGAATATGTTGATTTTGACAGTATATTGGAAAACCCACTGTCCCTGGTTCTTTCAGAGGAAGAAACGGTAATTTTGAAATTTGATTTTGAATGTGTATTTTCATAATTCGAATGAATTCGTTGCATGCATTTGAATTTTCTCATGTACTTTCCCTGGTAATTTTGAATTTTTTGCACGATCAAGTTAGTGTCTATTCAGGACAGGAAAATGTGCCTCCACAGGGCAGGAAGAAGAAAGGGTGCCTGCCGAGGAGATCGTACACTTTCCCTTTTAATGTATGCATTTGTGGTTGGTTGTAATATGTGTGTCGTTCTAGTCAATTTTTGCTCTAATTTTAGAGTGTCTTTGTTATTTCATTTAGAAAATTTCATTTCTATGACGAATATGTTGATTTTGACAGTATATTGGAAAACACATTGTTCTTGGTTCTCTCATAGGAATAAAGTGGAAGAAAGGGTAATTTTGAAATTTGATTTTGAACGTGTACTTTCATAATTTGAATGAATTCATTGCATGCATTTGAATTTGATCATGCACTTTCCCTACTAATTTTGAGTTCGTTGCGTGAACAAGTTAGTGTCCATTTCAAACAGGAAAATGTGCCTCAACAGGGCAACAAGAAGGGTGCCTGTGGAGGAGATCGTGCACTTTCCCTTTTAAAGTATGAATTTGTGGTTGGCTGTAATATGTGCTGTTCCATTCACTTTTTGCTCTGATTTTAGAGTGTCTTTGTGATTTCATTTAGAAAAATTCATTTCTGTTATGGATATGCTGATTTTGACAATATATTGGAAAATACATTGTCCCTGGTTTTTTCAAAGGAATAAAGTGGAAGAAAGGGTAGTTTTGAAATCTCCTTTTGAACATCTATTGTCATAATTTGAATGAATTCATTGCATGCATTTGAATTTTATGTGATGTTAACATTCTTCATGTTGTAGGGAAAGGATGAACAAGGAAGTGACGGGTGTGAAGAAACATCGTTAATGAGATCGAGGCCTGATTTTATTGATTCTTGACACTAGCTTGCTTAATTTCTCAATTTTCTTTAACTTCTGTGAAAGAAGCAAAAAAATCAGGCCTTGATTATTAGCAACGTTTCTTGGCTTGTCTGAATTTGAATTGTACTTATCCTCTAGAGGCTCATATAAATGTGTTATGAAAGTTGTTTGCATTTTCAGATAAGACTTTCATCTCCCCCTACTGATTCTCTTTCTCTGAGCTTAGATCTGATGTTGCCTTTTCCTCATTTCCATATCTTAATTGTTGAACATTGTCATTTATATTCATGGGTTTCTTATAGGCTGAAGGTGTTGAAAGTGCAATGGTCGAAGTAGAGGCTTCCCCAAACCCTCCTACAAGTGGAATCGCCTATAAGATTTTATTTGACTGTCTCCTCAATTGCACATAAATAGGCAGTGTAGGAGAGGATGACAGAGGCTGACAATATTCATTTTCCATTTGGTCTTTGATTGTGTAATTATTGAACAATTATGTTGTGGAATTACATTTTCTTTGATCATGTAATTATTGATCAATTATTCTGTGGAATTACAGTACTTTGGTATGTTTGAAGACTACAGTCTTCTGCCAATAGTGGCATTGTGTGATTGTTAAGTTTTATTGGTAATCTTTCCATGAAGGCTCCAATCCCTTTGGGGTTTAGGGGATGAGGTCCCCTATTTGTGACCTCATCGGTTCATAGCTCCGGGTCAAAAGCATTTACTCTTAATTTAAAAAATGTAAGACAATGTTCTTGCAAATTTCATGTAAAATTTCATTCTAAAGAATGTCAAATGCCATCAAATAATGGTAGGCAATGCCACCTCAAGTCTTATTATTTATGTCAAACTTACAAATCTATGTAAGCACATGCAACTAGCACTTTCTGTTTTGCAGACTGTAACAAAACAATGTATTCAAGTTGAGCTTCGTATTTTTTTAAAAACCCTTACTTTCAGAAGAACACTCCATTCGAATATCTGTAGATATGTTTCGAACATAAAATGCACATATTAGTTGCACGATGGAAAACACATTAGGTTCTGAGAAGTAGTTGCAGGATGGAAAACATAGTGGCTTCTAGCTCGCTTCTTGTGTCTTGTTCAACTGGTGCTTTCTTTTATTCAGACTGTAATGAAACATTTTTTTCAAGTTCACCTTCGTATTCTAAGAAAAATCCTTACTTTCAGCAAAAAACTCCATTCCAATATATGCTCATATGTTTCCAACACAAAATGCACATATTAGTTGCATGATGGGAAACACAGTGGGTTCTCAGACGTAGTTGTAGGATGGGAAACACAGTGGGTTGAGAATCACTTCTCAAGTCTTGTTTAATTAGTGGTTTCTTTTATGCAAACTGTAACAAAACACTGTTTTCAACTTCGCCTTCCTATTTTTAAAAACCCTTTACTTTCAACAAAACACTCCATTGGAATATATGTTCATATGTTTGGAACAAAAAAATGCACATATTAGTTGTACGATGGAAAACACACTACGTTTGGAGAAGTAGTTGCACGATGGAAAACACAGTGGCTTCTAACTCGCTTCTCCTGTCTTGTTCAACAGGTGCTTTCTTTTATGCAAACTGTAATGAAACACTGTTTTCAACTTCACCTTTGTATTTTACAAAAAAAAACCCTTACTTTCAGCAAAACACTCCATTCAAATATCTGCTCATATGTTTCCAACACAAAATGCATAGATTAGTTGCATGATGGGAAACACAGTGGGTTCTTAGAAGTAGTTGCAGGATGGAAAATACAGTGGGTTGTGAATCACTTCTCAAGTCTTGTTCAATTAGTGGTTTCTTTTATGCAAACTATAACAAAACATTGTTTTCAACTTTTCCTTCCTATTTTTAAAAACCCCCTACTTTCATCAAAACACTCCATTTGAATATTTGTTCATAGGTTTGGAACATAAAAATGCACATATTAGTTGCACGATGGAAAACACACTAGGTTCTAAGAAGTAGTTGCAGGATGGAAAACATAGTGGCTTCTGACTCACTTCTATTGTCTTGTTCAACTGGTGCTTTCTTTTATGCAGACTGTAATGAAACACTACTTTCAACTTCACCTTCGTATTTTACAAAAAAAACCCTTACTTTCAACAAAACATTCCATTCAAATATCTTCTCATATGTTTCCAACACAAAATGCACATATTAGTTGCACTATGGGAAACACAGTGGGTTCTCAGAAGTAGTTGTAGGATGGGAAACACAGTGTGTTGAGAATCACTTCTCAAGTCTTGTTCAATTAGCAGTTTCTTTTATCCAAACTTTAACAAAACACTGTTTTCAACTTCCCCTTCCTATTTTTAAAAACCCCTTACTTTCAACAAAACACTCCATTCAAATATCTATTCATATGTTTCCAACACAAAATGTACATATTAGTCACACGATGGAAAACACAGTGGGTTGTCAGAAGTTGTTGCAGGATGGGAAACACAGTGTGTTGAGAATCACTTCTCAAGTCTTCTTCAATTAGCAGTTTCTTTTATGCGAACTATAACAAAACACCATTTTCAACTTCGCCTTCCTATTTTTTAAAAACCCTTACTTTCAGCATAACACTCCATTCAAATATTTGTTCATATGTTTCCAACACAAAATGCACATATTAGTTGCACAATGGGATACACACTGGCTTGTGACTCACTTCTCCAATTCAAGTGGGAGCTTTCCTATTTGTTCTGTATCCACTACCACATTACACAAATTCCCTCGTCCACCAACCTTGAATGCAGCTATTGGTGTGGCATCTTAAACTTTTATCAGTTGTGCAACAAGACCTTTCACTTTTGACCTATCAATTGTGCGAGAACACCTTCCATTGTTGTCTTTGTTTTATGAAATTCCTATCTTTTAGATTGTAGCTCTCTCCAAACAACATTAAGCTCCTCTTCTTTTCACCGTGACAGCTTTTTCTTGTGTTTTAATTCCTTTTCTAAGTGGTTAATTTTAGTGTTCTCTTGTTCTGCTCCCCTTTGAGCATTTCCAACTATTGTTTTTGTAGTGTGTTTATGATTAGAGGATGCAGATGTTTCTTTTCACAACCTTGTTAGGGAGCTTGTTTTCCTCTTTGGATAAGACTTGCATGGCTCCACCCAACTGATTATCTTTTTCTGCACATAGATCTGATATTGCCTTTTCCTTTTCATCCATTTCTAATTGTATTTGTTCCATGGAATTGCCAACTTCAACAATGCTTTCCTTCCTTCATTTTTTCAACACCACTTATAGCATCATCTCTCTCTTTCTCTACTTGCATAAATTCATATGCAATGAAAAAAAGCATGTGCAGTATTTGCAAGGGGAAAATGGAAATGCAAAAGGCGATTAACTCTAAAGGTTTTCTAATGCATCCAAATTTGTGCAAGTAGAGAAAGAGAGAGAGGTGATGTAGAAAGTGGGATTGGACAAATGAAGGAGAGCATTCTTGAAGTTAGCAATTGCATGGAACAAATACAATTGGAAATGGATGAAAAGGAAAAGGCAATATTAGATCTAAGTGCAGAAAAAGACAATCAGTTGGGTGGACGCATGAAAGTCTTATCCGAAGAGGAAGACAAGCTCCCTAACGAGGTTGTGAAAAGAAACATTTGCATACTCTAATCATAAACACACTACAAAAAAATAGGTGGAAATGCTTAAAGTGGAGCAGAACAAGGGAACACTAAAATTAACCACTTAGAAAAGGAATTAAAACACAAAAATAAGTTGTCACGGTGAAAAGAAGAGGAGCTTAATGTTGTTTGGAGAGAGCTGCAATCTAAAAGACAGGAATTTCATAAAACAAAGACAACAATGGAAGGTGTTCTCACACAACTGATAGGTCAAAAGTGAAAGGTCTTGTTACACAACTGATGAAAGTTTAAGATGCCACACCAATAGCTCCATTCGAGGTTGGTGGATGAGGGAATTTGTGTAATGCGGTAGTGGATACAGAACAAACAGGAAAGCTCCCACTTGAAATAGGATATCTACATAGAGGAGTAACAATTATCCCTTTAAACAAAATCCAATCCCATACCATTTCCTCCACAACTCAACAATCACTAGCCAAATTGTTGAGCATTGGAAACGCAAGGCTGCCACTATCTCTTGTTGCATATGGAGATGGAATTGAACCACCCATGCCATTTTTATTTCCTAGTGCATGAGTTTGCAACAATTTAGATGTTGCAAAGGGGACGTTTTATCACAAACCATAAAATCTTTAACATACTAAAACATTCGGCTTTACTGAGTCACAACCCACTATGTTTTCCATCATGCAACTATTTTGTGCACTGGTCCTTATCATATGCATTAGCACTTGGATTTTTTCATTATCATGATCTTGCATATTTATCATTTTCATATTTCATGCATGACTGCTTGTGCTTTATCTTAACTCTTGTATCTTGTCTCCACCAATATCATTATCTTTTTATATCTTTTCTTTTGTTGTCACATTCCGAGGAAGCTTGAGGATCTCTACACCTTGTTGTGTACGAAGGAGAGTGAGGAATGGGGCATGAGTTTTTCTTATGCGTATGTATCGAGTCAGTTCACCCTATGATGATTACAAAAAGCATAACCAATAACAAAGGGGGAATCGTTCCACTCTATGATGAAATAAATGTTCACTTCATAGCCTTTCCATTCCATTCATTTCCATATCCTTTCCTCCCATATCGAAAACATTTCATAAACCATTTATATATGTTCCTTGCATCACATCACTACATTGCATTCCTTTCTTCTTTGGATCCACCTAGGTCATTCATATTTCTATATCTTGCATTCCGTTTTCTACCTACAACTCAAAAATGATGAATGAATAGCATTTCCATTCCATTCATTTTCATATCCAGCCTTCCATATCCTTTCCACCCATATTGAATACTTTTAGTAAGCCATTTATATGCCTTGCTTGCATCTAATCAATGTGTCACATTCCTTTCTTTGTTGCACCCACGTAGGTCATACATATTTGTAAATCTCACATATCTTTATCTATGTACACCTCAAACATACCTTCCTGTATCATAACAACATTCACACCATGCCATACGAAGAACAATATGAAGGGAATATCAAGGTTATGCAATCAAAGACTGAGGGCTTGTAAGATAGATATCATAACATAAAGTTGTATCAAAGGGTTTTTTTAAGGAATTATTTTTCTTGCTTAAGTTTTTGTGTTTCCTTTTATTTTGGTTGTCGGTTGTTGAGAAGAAAACAAATCTTGTTGTTGTCTTTCATATTCTTTGTTATTGTTCGATGTATATTTGTGAAATCCTCTTTGGACCCTTCTTATGAGTAGTTGACTTGGCTGTCATTAGTTTCTTCTAATCGAGTTCTTTAAACAAGTAATGATATAGTTGAAAGGTTTACAAAATAGTTGCATCATGGAAAACACAGTGGGTTGTTGGTCACTTCTTATTTGTCTGCATATTGTAAGAAAAGAATGTTTTGAAGTTCATCTTCTTGTTTTATGACAACCCTTAGTTTCAGCAAAACAATCCATTTCATTATTTGTTCATAAGTTTCAAACACAAAATTTACAAAACATTTGCATCATGGAAAACACACTGGGTTGTGGCTCACTTCTTATTTTTCTACATAGTGTAAGAAAATAATGGTTTTAAGTTCACCTTCTAGTTTTATGACAACCCTTACTTTTAGCAAAACAGTCCATTTCAATATCTATTTATATGTTCACCTTCTTGTTGCTTGAAGGAAATGGTGTGTTAATTTCAGAAAAGACCCCCAAAACCAATCAAAACAAATTTGAAAGGAAGGTAACACATATTATTAGCATTTCGGATGCAAATCACTTCAATGGCAGTGTGTAGGGAATCGTACCGAGTCTGCAAACTCAGAATTTAGTAGAAAATAACAAGAAACGTAAGAAATTTTATTTAGTTTCTTCTCTAAAGCCTTCAAAAAGCTCCTCCAATGAGTTCACCACATATTTATACCTCAAATGACAACTTCAAATGCCTAAAACTGCTTGTACAATCACCTGACCCTTGGCATTCGATGATTTTACATTTTTTGTATTTTTACAAAATTGTCTTGACAACATTTTATCAAATTTGCAAAATTTCTCCTAATAACCACATAATGAATGAAAACCACAAAAAACATTATAAAAGGGCCTCACATGGCCTTATTGAACATTATTATCACTCTATCTTGTTAGTTTTACGATCAAATGTAATGCACAGAAAAATTAATTAAAAAATCAACACAATAACACATCATATACCCTAGGAAAACCCTCCACTTGAGGGAGAAAAACCCAACAAAAAATATATCTCTTATATATAAAAAAAATGGCAAAAAAACTCTTTACAATGAGGCCTATCACAAGGCCAATATTCAGCACCAGCAATGGTTGTAACAACAGATAACAATCTGCCCTTCCTTGAACACAAATCTGCACTTGAAGTAATTCACAATCTGCTTCTAGAAGAATTCACACTCTTCTCTTGAACAAATCACACTTGAGTCTTGAAGAATTTGCACTTGTAAGAAGGAAGGAAACGAACTTGCTTGATGATGAAATGAGGGAGAATGAACTTCTATATATACATTGTTGCAAGGGAGGTCACATCTCTTCAAGAAGTAGGTCGGCCACCAAAAGAAAAATATAATTCCAAATAATAGCTAGGTCGGCCACCAAAGAAAACATAATTACAAATAAATATTGATTACAAGGAAGGTTGGCCATCTTTAGAGATTAAATGTTGCCATTTATGTCTTCATTCGAGGCTAGAAGAATTGAGCTTGAAGCTGCTAAACATCAACATATCTACCTATCTAGACTCTTTTCATCAAATTGAGTAACAAGTTGCTTTGCACCAAGATTGTAGCTCTCTCCAAATAGCATTAACGTCCTCTTCTTTTAACTGTGATAGTGTGTTCTTGTGTTTTAATTCCTTTTCTAAGTGGTTAATTACTGTATTTCAATTTGGACATTTGAAGGTGAAGAACATCAGACATATGCAATACAATATCACAGGTACACTTAACAAGGTATAAACAAGCAAGAAATTTTGAGTAGATAAAGGTCATGAACATTGAACCAATAGTAGGACACTCACCACAACATTTAAGTAAACCTATGGTGAACACTCTCTTTTCCATTATCAATTTTATTCCCAATTTCATCCATGAAGAACTTTGTCAACCTGTAGATCCTGTTGTTAGCCATAACTTTGATCCATGATTTCCATTTCTTTCATCAATGAATTCCATATCTTTGATCCATGAAGAACTTCGTCAACCTGTGCATCCATGAATTCTATATCTTTGATTGGCTATTTCGAGCATGACGACCTTCATCAAGAATGAGGAGGCCTGGGTTGTGTAAAAGTAGGTTTCCAACATGCTTTGCCTCTTTTGGAAGGCTCAGATTTGTGTCACAAGTTAGACATAGAAAAATATTGTGGCCAATAAGAAGCACGCTTTTTCTTCCATTCCAGTCAGGAAGCATCACCAAACACATCAATTTTTTTAATTTTTTTCCCATGATCTGGTTGCTCTTAGCCAGTTTTATAATCTCGTCATATTCACACTTGGAATGAATTCCATTCAAAAGGTCGATGATTTGTTTAGCATGTAAACTAGAATGTCAATACTACACTTCTTGAACTCTCTTTCCCAAGGGAAAAGCATGTTTTTTGGAGCAATAATCAAAGGCCTACTTAAGCCCTTACAAAAATCTTATAAGCAGGCCTTTGATTATTGCTCCAAAAAACATGCTTTTCCCTTGGGAAAGAGAGTTCAAGAAGTGGAGTATTGACATTCCAGTTTACATGCTAAACAGATCAATGACCTTTGTGAATGAAATTCATTCCAATTTTGAATATGAAGAAATTATCAAACTGGATAAGAGCAACCAGATCATGGGAAAAAAATTGAAAAAATTGAGGCGTTTGGTGATGCTTTGTGAGTGTCATAGAAGAAAAAGTGTGCTTGTTATTGGCTACAATTTTTTTTTATACCTAACTTGTGAGACAAATATGAGCCTTCGTGAAGAGGCTAAGCATATTGGAAACCTGCTTTTATAGAGCCCTACCCTCCTCGTTCTTGATCAAGGTCATCAAACTCGAAATAGTCGATCAAAGAAATGGAATTCATGCAAAAAAGGTTAATTGAAAACTACACATTATAGTGTGAAGAACTCTTTTCCACAATAACTTAAAAAATCTTTTCACCACATGTTATCTGGTAAGGCCTAATTTTGTCAATTGTTGCTTGGGTAATAAAAAAATGAAAGCTATCCTCGATGCCTGCTCAAGTTATAGTTAACAATAGGATCTACATGTTGAGGAAATTCTTCATGGATGAAATTGGGAATAAGATTGATAATGGAAAAGAGAGTGTTGAGCATAGGTTTACTTAAATGTTGTGGTGACTGTCATACTATTGGTTCAACGTTCATGACCTTTATCTACTGAAAAGTTCTTGCTCATTCATACCTTGTTAATTAAACTTGTGATATTGCATTGCATATGTCTCATGTTCTTCACCTTGAAATTTCCATACTGAAATACAATAATAAAAAGTAATAAAGTAATTATAGTAATACAAAATACTTCCAATAAACACTAATCAAGAGTAATACAAAATACTTTACAACACCCTATGTTTTACAATTGTCAGTGGGTTGTTGTTTTTACAACACCGTGTGTTTTACAATCTACAGTTTAACAAAATAGTAGTCAAGAATTAAACAGTAGTAAATAGTAATAAAGAGTGATAAAAAATATAGTAATAAACACTAATAAACAACAATACAAATTCTCATTCATTCAACTGTAGTGTTTCAAAAGACTAATGGAAAATCAAATTCAATGTTTTAGTTTCCATTTCTCATTTAACAAGTCTTTCGACATCCTAATCAGATTCACTCTTTACATTTTCTATCTTTACTTTTCTGCCCTCATTGGAATGGCAGGGGCATCGTACGTGAAGCCACTGAATAACCCTTTCATCATTTGATGAAACTGGTGCGGGGTGGTCAAGTAGTGCGCGCAGGGCAAGATGCATCTTTCGTATGTCCTCTTCTGTGTGGCTCAACAACATGACCATGCAATCACATTGCTTGGTTGAAAAAATGATCACCCTGATGTTGTATGGCGCTGCTAAATGTTTGTTGTATACACCTCATATTTGAGGATGTTTGAGGCAATGAATGTGGGAAGATGCCACTAATGAGGTAGACACCCTAATCAACATCATATCTTTCCAATGCTTCCTGAAGCTGAGATTAACCACATGACTCCAAACATACTTTGCACACAAAATCTGAACTTGAATATGGTTTGTCAGCAGGTCCATGCAGTTTGACAGGAAACTGCATGCCACATCAACCTCGGAATATGGGAGTATAGGTTTGGTGGGCTTACGAAATCTGTCGATCTTGCGAATGATATCCTCCATCGTACGATAATTGAATTTGAAGGCACGATGCAACCTCTTCATACTGAAGGGACTGCCATTGTCTTCCTCATTTTCACGGGGAAGCTGCCCAATGTGAATTCTTGAGTTCAACATTTTTGGTTGTGCTATCAAAAAATAAGGGAAAAAAAGTTAGTAACAAATAGCACTATGAGCATCTAGAAAAAAAACTTATATTTACTTCCAACTACTGATTCATCGACTACTTCACAACATAAATAAACATCACAAAACATTTATGAAAAGAAAAGCTCTTAGTTAGATGAATACTGTTTGTAACACTACATATTGGAAAACACAGGGTGTTACAAAAAACTGCAACCCACTAACTCTTGAAATGTATTCCTTTCTCGATTGTGATATACTTCTCAAACTCATCCATTAACACAAAAAATTAATTACCACATGTTTGTCCCTTTATCATTTGAAAGTATTTAATACATTCAAAACTCTATCCCTTAGCAGGTTGGAAAACACAGTGTGGGATGTCAAATTGCACTAAATATTTGCACATTGGAAAACACAGTGTGAGATATCAGTACATGCTTTTATGAATCTCCCACTTGAAAAAGGACATGTACATACATGAGTAATGAGAGTAATGATTAACCATTTGAACAAATCCAAGCCCATACCATTTCCTCCTATGCCATTTGTATTTCCTAGCGCATGAGTTTGTAGCAATTCAGATGCTACCAAGGGGACGTTTTTCAGTGAAGTGCTCTTCCTATGGTATGTGCTTGGATTTTTTTTAAAGGGATAATCGTTACTCATGTATGTACATGTCCTATTTGAAGTGGGAAATTCATAAAAGTATGTACTGACATCCCACACTGTGTTTTCCAACCTGTAAATATTCAGTGCATTTTGATTTACCATCATATTACGATTTTGAAACCCACATTTTAGTGCACCGAAGAGTTGTAATAATTTTTTTTAGGTGAGTTTCATGAAATTCTCAATGTGTAAAAAACACGAGTTTCATTGCAACCATACTGTCTATGTATAATGGCAAGTTGGAAAACACTGCGTGATATACAACGTACAACCCACTGTGTTTTCAATAGGGTTAAAATGTATAAAGTCTGTTATTGCCTTCCAACCCTACATATAATGTTGGGTATTGAATCAAAGCTGAATTATTTTCATTTTGTTTGGGTAAAGTTATTATTATCTCAGGTCTGTAACTTAATCCATGTTGGCATTGTGGTTAGTTATTGTCAAGCTCTGTTCATATGATTACAATTGTTCGTTTTCATTATGTCAAGTGTTAGTTGTTCCTGTCATGGTTCAACTTTCTTTATCTTTGGCAACACAAGTTATACTTTCAAATATCTTTATGATATACTATTATGTCAAGACAACAAACATTTTTTCAAGGAAGCATTGATTAAAATTTGTTAAAAACATTTCAGTTTTGTAAATGTTACCTCTTAAGGGACATTTATAGAAGAAAGTTACTTTTCAATTTGTAAAGATACTCTAGTTCAGTAATCCATAACATTATATATATATATCCTTCCATGTATTCTTTCGAAAAGATGGTGAGTAGAAAAGAAGTATTATTCTCAGTTTAGAAATGACATTTCATTGATTCATATTTGAAAGTTATTTGGATAGCACATTCAATGCTTTGTGAAAATAATCAATTATGTTGTACTTAAACTTTTACATATGAATCTTGAGTGATGCGAGATCAGAAGATGTTGTAAAAGAAACATAAGTGATACTCTCTGTATCATTAAAACATTGATTGAAAATGCTGATATATAGCCAACGAAGCATTGCAAACAACAAGTTCTGAGATTAAGCCAATGAGGCAATTTTTTAATGGTTTTTCTACCCCAAGAGGGTTTTCCACACAAGACAAATAGGGTGTTATAGTCTCATTCATGTTTTATGGCTGTGAAGTTTTTTGAATTGCTTTCATATTACTTATCTCAGTCTGATCGTTGCATTCAATTCATGAATATGTTCATCATTGAAATATAAAGAGCATATATTGTTCAAATTCATTAAAGGAAAAAAATTATCTAAGACACTGACTAAAATAGTACTTTTGTATTAATGAAGTTTGTTAAGTTGGTTTTAAATGAATTTCCTCCTATTATCATATTTGTTTTGTTATTTTTGTCTAATTTATTAATTATACTGATATTTTAATGAGTACGTGTTACAATGACAATCCATATTGCAGCAGCTGCAATATCGATTGTCATGGCATTCCATCACCATGAGGCCAAATTTATTTGAGGCATTTTATGACTAAAAGCCTTAAACAGGTTCTTTTGAACAAGCTACACATGCTTGCAAGCAGTTCACTACCTTGCTTCTATGGCTAAAAGCCTAAAACAGGTTCTTTTGAACAAGCTACACATGCTTGCAAAAAATCTATCACAACATAATAATAAATATGGATTCTGATGGCTTCAAACACCATGCATAATAGTAAATATCCATTGTTGAAAAAAATGTATCCAAGCATAATTGAAAATATGGATTCTCATTGCATTCCACCACCATCATCTTTGAATTCCATGACAAGGCATAAGCAAACAATGGAAACAGTTCATTGCCTACTCTACACCTTGTCATGGAATTCCAATCACCATGGTGTTGCAATGCCATGACAATCCATATTTACTATTATGCTTTCATACTAAACACCAGATCTTTTCCAACAAGCATATACATGCACAATAGGATTCTAAGTTGGAAAACACAGTGTGAGCGACTATATGTTTGCGAAAACACAATGGGAACCCATAGATAAGCAATCATACACTTAAACAGTTCATTGCCTTGTCTATGGATTGTCGTGGCATTCCAATCACCATGGTGTTGCAATGCCATAACAATCCATATTTACTATCATGCTTTCATAGTAAACACTCGATGTTTTCCATCAAGCATATACATGCACAATACGATTAGAATTTGGAAAACACAGTGTGAGGTGAGTTTATGTCTACCAAAACATAGTGGCAACTCATAGATAAGAAATCATACACAAAAATAGTTCATTTCCTTGTCTACGTAAATTGACCTTTATATAGTATTGTCCACCTTATCTTGAAGAGTATGCAATCAACCAGTCAAGTTGACTAAGATCCATTCATGGCATCTATCATTGTCCTAATGCAATGTAGATCCATCGTAAATTGAAAAAGTTACAGTGTACAAAGTAGCAAATTTGATGTCCTAGGACCTGAAATAATACCCTTATGATACTAGTCACAAAAAAAAATCCATTAACTTTGTGCTATGCCTTAGGTTGGAGATGTCATACACTAAGCCTCCATGATTCTTGTTCAGAACTGCAAGTTAGCTTAGACTGAACCTGCTTGGATAATTCTCCGTTGTATTGAGGGATGTTTGAACAAATCCTATTATCAATGCTTTAAGGACATACATCATACTATGAACCACGTGGCTGATCAATTGGATATCAAAGCCGATACGAGAACCTACACAACTAGATGCTTCAATTGGTTACTGTTCAATTGGGACTGTTTCAGTTTACAGTTTTCTCTTGCTTTAGTCCCATTTGGTATGTGACAAATTTCTTGTTCTTTCTATTTTAATTTTTCCCTTCTTTGGAGGGCTAATATGTATCTTACTTAGTTGGCTGCTATCTAGTTGTACTAGTTATGGCTATTATTTGAGAATAGCCATGGTTCTCTGTATTTTTCTCAGTAGCTTTAATTCAATAAAAAAAGAAAAAACTGTGCTATGCACTTCTTCAAATAGACAACTTTCGCCAACAAAAATTATGTAACTTTAGAATCAAACATACAGAATTAAAAAACACAGTAATATGTAATATGACAATTCTACAACATAAATCCATTAAGTCAGTACTACAACAGCCCAAACCTGATATCAATTTGACCTTCCATCACACAATTTCGTAACAAGTTATGTCCTCAATCGTAACCACAATTATACTCTACATCGCTGTTGGACCATCCATATCACAAGAAACTCATTTCTATGCCAAAAGATAAGATAAGGTTATCATATATGACAAAGACAAATGGAACTTATATTTCAGGGATTTCTTCTCTCAGGCTGTGGAAACCTACTTTTCCTGGCATGTAAAACAGGGCCATAATTGGGAATCAGTAGCATGTAGCAGTATAAAATAGTCAATATTTATTCTAGTGTATACCCTTGCGCATGGACATATTGGATATGTGTATTAAGTTGAAGATTAGAAATACCTGTAGATTAACCTAGTTTGAGCTTAGCATGCCTTTAAAATCAAACTCCATATCAATACAACAAAGCAAGTACATTATAAATTCTGATGTCAAACTTGCATATTTGTATTCCTAATTTACAAATTTCTTCTGGCAATTGAAACATGAAATATGCAACAAATGGTGTGTTGTTTGGAAAAGAGAGGGAAGAAAATTATTTAAATTAGTTAATAAATGCACCTGAGACTAGTTCCTGCGATCATTTTGCATACATGGCACATAGAGGAAATAACAATATCAAGGAAAAACAATGTAAACTAACCCCATAAAACGACATATTTATTTCAAAAGACTAATCATTTCATTCTAATGGAAGAAATGAATTGGAATATTGAAGACAATCTTTGAATTTTACCTAGGAGGATATGGGTTGCTTCCCAATCCTCAACCCATAAAGTTCCAGAGTTATCACATAAATCTAATACTAATACTAATCTTGTCATTCTAATGCAAGCAATAAAACAAACAATGAAAATGGTCTCTCAATCTTACTTGATCACTATGGGTTACCTTGCAGTCTGCAACCCCCAAAAAAGAATAAAATGCAATAGAACAAAAACATTCAAGTGCACAATAGAGAACACACTTCTAACAATGATTATGGTATGATGCATGGAAGCTTACACAACACAATGTGTAATGGATTCTCGTTATTAGCTTTAATGAAACCATAGACCATAAAATATCTACAACACTAAAGTAAATGGTAAAATACATATAAGATAATGGATAGTGTGATTGCAAGTTGGAAAACACAGTGTGAGGTGAGTATATGTCTGCCAAAACACAATGGCATGCCCTATATAAGCAATCATACATAGAAATAGTTCACAAACAATCCCATTCCAATCACCATGGTGTTCAAATGCAATGACACTCCAAATCTACTAATATGCTTTGATAGAAAACACAAAATGTTTTCCATCAACCATTTACATGCATAGTGATTGGAACTTGGAAAACACAGTGTGAGGTGAGTATATGTCTCCCAAAACACAATGGCATGCCATAGATAAGCAATCATACATACAAACAGTTCATTGCCTTGTCTATGGCTTGTCATGTCATCCCAATCACCATGGTGTTGCAACGCCATCACAATCTAAATCTACTATTATGCTTTCATAGTAAACACACGATATTTTCCAACAACCATATACATGCATAGTGTGATTGCAAATTGGAAAACACAGTGTGAGCTGAGTATATGTCTGCCAAAACACAATGGCAAGCCATACATAAGCAATCATACTTACAAACAGTTCATTGCCTTGTCTATGGCTTGTCACCACATTTCTTTGAGGCAATTTTCAAACTGTTCACTACCTTGTCTCTGTTATTGCTTACTATTATGCTTACTAATATGCTTTCATAGACAAGGCAGTGAACTGTTTGAAAAAATGCCTCAAACAAATGTGGCCTGTTGAAATGCCATGACAAACAAATACAATTTAAAGTTGCAATTATCACTTCAATATGAATGAAATGGAAAACCCTCGTGGGTGTTTATAAAACACTGCCTTTCATTACATTCCTAAAGTCTAAATAACAAAAGCTTGTAAAGACATTCATTTTGTTTTCTAAAATTCTAAGATGCAAAACAATGGGTTTTACAAAACCCTAAACCCACTTAAAGTTTGAAAACAATTTACAAACAAAAACCCTCATTACATTTTAAACCCCTTTACAACTAACAACACAAATCTTTACAAACCCCTCAACTCACTTTTTGCAATCTCCCCTTGCTCTGCAACCTTTCACTTGCAACTCAATGGGTGTTTTAATAACAGAAACTTTGAACAAAAATGCAACTTTAAATCCACATTTCATTACATTCCCATGGTTTTAACAGGAACACATCAAACAATACAAAAACACATAAAACAATACATAAAAACCTTCAACATAGCATATAGTCTGTTAGAAACACCTCACCTCAACTTGCTTGGTCCTCTCCCTTGCCTGCGGTGTGGCCTTGCTCTCCAACGTTTCAATTTCAACCTACAAACAAGAATACTGAAAGCACAGAGGGTTTTCCAAGTGAACAATGCACAACAATTTAAACCGCATCACACCACACCATTCGGACTTCCCACGCTAACGGTTACCTTCTCGCACAAGGCAAAAAAAGGGCAGCGTATAAAACGAAAGCTTATAAAACGACGACGTATAAACCGCGACGGGACACCTCCTCACTTCCCGTGCCCTTTCCTTCGATTGCCGATGGTCGCCGTTTCCATCACTTCTATCATCCGTCTGGCGGGCCCCACACTATGTCGTCTCTTCATATTATATATGGTACCATGTATGTCATTATGTATATTTTCATGCGTTTTTGTATGTACATAGGTGCTTTTTGTCTAGGAGCTAGCCGGCTCCATAATTATATAAGACACAAATCAGATCAAATTGTAGTCAAATTCTTACTATTATACCATAGTGAAGTCCGTGGATTACGGCATTCTTGTTTGTTTGACTAAGGATTCTGTCTTCCATATAATTTGTCCAGTACGCAACATACCCATTTGAACATCTCGCAATAAAAACCTCACGTTTCTCATCCTCGTCTGTAACCATTCGTTTTAATTCGACACCCTACAAGGGTGGGGCAGGCCCATGCGTTCTCGGCGGCTCAACTACTACCACCACCAACATTGCCTTTATTTACCGTCAAGAAAAGTTTGAAATCCCTGCCTGGTGGTCCCGACACATCAACCGAATCCACAGCTTCTCCTTTGAGCGTCCCAAAGGATGGCCCAATCCGATTTGGGTTTCCAACGAATTATGCTTTTCTAGGTAACAAAAGATCCAGCTCACTCATTCAAACACACAAAAACTTGTATTAACTAATGCATAATATTGTTTCTGCGTTGATAATTATCATTACGTTAACGGTGGACATGTCGTATCGCAGCTTTTCCCAAAGTTCGGACTTCACTATATAATCTCTTAATTTCGTACATTCACTCATCCCATATATCGCTTGCCCATAAACAGGAGGGCTGTCTAATGAAGGTGCCCGTGTGTATACCAATGGGTGCCCTGAAGAACCCAGGATTGGAAATCGCCTCTTGTGGGCGCTTGGATGTGGATGCGGATGCGGATGTGTGCGTGGAGGAATGCGAGGATGACAGCAATGCAAACGAGTCGGATTCGCTTTGTACCATTATTGCGGCAGTGAAGGTGTTATTGCAAGGATTGGGCGAAGATGTGAACAGAGATGGGCTGAAGAAGACTCCCCTGCGCGTTGCCAAGGCTTTTAGGGACGGTACTCGAGGTGCCTTTTCACTACTACATATATCTGCTCATTTATTTTAATGTTTTTAATTCTCAGATTTAGTCAACTTTGGGTCAGTCAGCTAGATTGATGTGACTTTTTGGTCTATTTCTATTTGATTTGTCGAAAACCAGAGTATTTTAAAGCAGGAATTCGTTCCCGCACAATTAGTCTTCTTGTCTGGATTGTTTAGGGAACTGTTTTTGTTTCTGTTTCAAATGTCCGTTGGAAATTCAATCCGCACTACATGAAGAATAAATCGTGGGAGGGGCATATAATATCAACACTCTTAGCTCCTCTATTTCTTTTCGTTTTTTTTTCTGGTTGGAAATCGGTACCTGTTTTAAATTACTGCCAGACTTTGTACAGGGCCTGGTATAAATATGTATTCTTGGTTTAAATATCATGACCAAGGTTGAGAGTATACCAGAACTTTCCGATTCACCTATACTACCATATGCCCTATCCATAAGAGAAAGCGCTAAATCTAAAAGAAGAGGCTTTTGGGTTTTCTTGTTTGTTATAGTGCCCATTTCAGGGGAGTCGCGCTTGACATTAATAATGTTTTGTACCTGTAGCTTGCCTTTGATAGTTTGACTCTTGATTGCCTTTTCATGCCGGTCCATGTCAATCTTTGAAGCTCTTCCAAGCTATGAGATGTTTCTAATGGTCATTTGCTTGAACTGTTTTTGTTTTTGCTTCAAATATCCGTTGGAAGTTCAATCTACATTACACGAAGAAAAGATCGTGGGATGGGCATATAACATCAATACTCTTAGTTCCCTTTTTAGTGTCTTTGATTATTTGGCTTTTGATTGGCTTTTCATGCCCTTCTATATCAATCTCTGAAGCTCTTCCAAGCTATGAGATGTTTCTAATGGTCATTTACTTTATTTAAGGCCTTGTTTTGTTTAGGCTTTGTTTTTGTTTTTGATTCAAATGTCCGTTGGAAGTTTAATCTGCATTAGATGAAGAATAGATTGTGGGAGGGGCACGCAACATCAACACTCTTAGCTTCTCTAATACTTTTATTTATTTATTTTAGTTGGAAATCAATACCTGTTTTGAATTTCTGTACACGTTTGTATAGGGCTTGTATCTCTGCATCATTCCTTCTAATGTTGGGCCAATCCCTTATTGTGTTGGGCCAGTACATTCAACAAGATCTGAACATGGCCTCTTTGCGAGCCAAGCAACTTCACTAGTAGACCAAGGGCCATTTGACTTTTATTTTCTAGTTTTTTTCATGGAACAGCCATCTGTCGCTATCTCTGTAAAATATGGAAAACAATTTGTTTGGTGTATGTATTTCTAGTTTAAATGTCATGCCCAAGCTTGAGAGTAAATCAAAACTTTCTAATCCACCTATACTATCATATGCCCTATCCATAAGATAAATCACTAAGTCTAAAAGAGGAGGCTTTAGGGTTTTCTTGTTATACATTGGTAGTGTCTGGGTTATGGTTCCCTTTTTAGGGGAGTCACCCTTGACATTAATAATGTTTTGGACCTGTAGCTTGTCTTTGATTGGCTGACTTTTGATTGAATTTTTATGCCATGGGATGTTTCTAATGACATTTGGAGACGTGGGGTTATGGCTACTAGGATGCCATCTCTAATCATGTGATAGGAGAAAATGAATAATGATATAGCTATATTATATACAAATAAACTCACCAAAAAGATGTGGCTATGGAGACATGAATGGGGTTCTTGTTCCTCATTGGAGTTTCTTGGTGACTATTATGTCCTTAGTAATAAGTATAATCGTTTAGAAGAGTTTTAGCCTCAAACCTAAATTCTAGTGAAGTGTTTTGTATGAAACTTCCTATAATGTAATTTTGATTTGGATCCCAGGGGTGATCCTGCAAAGATAATTGCAGAGTCAATCGATAACTGGTATGCATAGTTGGAAAACTCGGACCCGGTGCGGACTCGGGAGCCCAAAATAGGACTCGGACTCGAGACTTGGCACAGACTCGGCAAAAAACTCAGCTAGGACTCGGCAGAGAAGAAAACCGTAGTTTTACAAAGAAACAAAAATAAATTAATGCAGTTAGAGAACATAAGAGCCTAATTTGATATCAATTTCTCATAATTCAAATATTACACATGCTATATGATCTTCAAACACTCACTATTTGAAATTTCATCATTCATACTCATAGTTTCAAATTTTCAAATGAAAAAAACAAACAAAAAACAAGTTTTAAAATTCATACTCATTATTTCCAGGCAGTGCCAAGAGTCCTAAGTTGGGACTCGGGAGTCCGATTCTAGGACTAGCGTGAGTCACTCGCTAGGACTTGAGAGTCCTAGCCTAGACTCTCCAGGACTCGGCTTGGGAGTCCTTGGCAAGTCGACTCGATGAGTCCCAGGACTCGGGAGTCCCAAGAGTCTTTTCCAGGACTTGGAGAGTCCTCAAACTATGCTGGTATGTTCCAATAATTTTTTTTATCCTTAAACATAATTTCTAGTGAACTTTTTTGTACCAAACATCCTATAGTTCAATTTTAACCTGGATGCCAGCAGGAATCCATAGAACAATACATCAGTTGCTGGATCAATATGTTAAGCATTTAAAGTGCAAAAATTGTAAATTAGTCTATAATCAATGAGTGAGGATAGATCTACCGAAGTAGAACATCACTCAAATTGATTGCACAAGAGTGAGAATTGTAAAATGACAGCTATTAAAAAGTTTATTTATAAATTATTATTATAATTTTAACTTTGTACATGAGTAGAGTTCATAATATTATAGCTTAGTAGAGAGAATTATGTGTTGTCTTTAGTATCTTTTGATGCAGAACATACAATGAGAAATATGATGTGCAGGTGGCTATGGATGTAGTTGGAATCAATGTATTTCTCTAATGAAAGCATTGTAAGGAAAATTGTGTTTCTTCAAGGTTGTGTGTAGAATCCGTATTTGCAGGGTTTGGCTGTAATAATTAATATAGGTTGCAAAGCTTTGTATGCCTTTGCTTTGAGGGAAGTGGGAGATGTTAAATCCTCTATTTGGTATGGTCTAATAGTGTGGAGATGTATGCATAGCCACTTAAGGTGCAAAGGAGCAAAAACTAGGAGTTCCATTTGGTAGTTATGGTAGATGTAAAAACATGAACAACTCTAGGTTGCTAAAAGACGTGTTTAAGAACAAGCAAGCAAAAAATCATGTGGTTTATACAAAATTCATAATATTAAGGTTTTTTGTAATGGGGTGCATCACTATACATTAGTGATGAAAGATTTCTCTAGAAACCCAACAAAATAGGTAGATTCTGAGTGTATAAGGGTGCAGGTCTAATGAACAAAAATATATATGTGCTGTTTTATGCTATTTGGAATATAATTAAAAGTAAAGCATTCAATTATCCATATCTAACTAATATTATTGTATTTTTTCAACCTTTGAAAATTAAAGGAGAGCGGTTAGAGAATACACTATTTGCATTTTCTCAATGCAATCTAGAAATAGGAAGTCCTAATGCATGCCTAACATTTTGGAGACAAAATATGAATCCAAACCCTAAATGTGCAAAGATAACAATGCATAATATAAGGAAATTTCACTCCAGTAATGTAGAGGCCCTTAACTCTCCTCTAAAAGATGCATGAGTAGAGACTACTTACCAATTTCTAGAAATTTTGGTATTTGTAGCAGTGTGATGGGAGGCTGGTGTTAGCAATCTAAAGTATATGATCAACAAGTTTTGAACCATATCTTATTGGTGAGTGTAGAGGGATGTCTGTAAAAATGTGATGGAATTGTGTAAGAGACATTCATGTAAGAGAAAGGCAAAAGTTTTGTAGATGATTGTTGTAGTATATCCGAAGCTTTGTTATAAAGGTTGAATGTGAGCAACAAGAGCCAATAGATTGAGTAATAGTGAGAGTGAGAGTATGTGATTAACACCTATTTGTGCTCAAGTTGAGGTTTTCTTGATGTTAATATATAGAGCACTAAAGGGTACGACAAACCTAAAATTTAGGAAAGGTGGGATAGACCTAAAGTTTAGGACTACTTAAGGTGAAGACCAAGGAAACTAGTTGTTAATTGTGCCCCAAGATCCAAGGAACAATCATAGGTGGAACCGTTGCTTATTTTTAGAAAAATATAATGTTGCTTAGCAAACAATAGAATTTTTTCAAAAACAACAATGATGTGATTGATGGTCCTCTTAAAAGGTAGGTTATTGGTTAAGGATTAGAAGAGGGGGAAAATCTTAGTAAAAGAGCAATAGCTCTCTATAAATTGGACTCTTATCATTTGATTTTAATGCGGTTATGAAATAAGCATTATATTTTCTTTTGAGATTCAACTTCAATGAATAAGAAAGTTTTCGAAGTACCTCAAAGAAATATGAAAAGAACATAGGGAGATATTAGACTTGCACCTTGTTGCAACCAACAACTAATGTATGTAATGATGGTTACACTTGATGATTGTACAAGATCCACACTCTAGCTTTGGTTGCAACTCTAGATCTAGCTCTAACTCTAGCCCTAAATGATATGTGAAATGGGGACACAACTAGGGGCTAGGGTGATTGAGAAGAGAAAAGACATGAGATTTGAGGACTAAAATCTACACAAAGAAATGATAAGGTCTTTGTTGCCTTTGAGCATGTAGACCATAGGGTAGTTTGAGTGATTAACAAGGGGTTACAAAGGGAAATTACTTCAAAACAAGCATCATAAGCAAGCAATAATAGAGATTAGTAGGCCTTGATTTCCCTTGAGCCCAAATTAAGGAGATAAAGTTTAGAGATTTAAGAGAACCTTTAAAAAGGGTGCAAAGAAACGTTGGCCAATGGAACGTTGATGGATTTGATAGGATCACCAATGAAAGATATCAAGAGACTTTAGACATTGGAAGGTTGGAAAATTTGATAAGATCTCCAAAGAAGGGTGTCAAGAGATGTTGATGAATAGGAGATTGGGAAATACAATAGGATCTCTAAAGAAGGGTGTCAAGGGACACCAACTAGGTCTAACAAAGAGTAAGAATGCTAGGATAGGATGCATTGTCTCAAACATTGTGAGGAGGAATCCGAGCCAAAATGTGGTCATTGAAATTGAAAAAGGTTTCATAATGATCCAAATTTTGTATTATTGTATGCTATTTTCAATACATGTGTCGTGCAAGCCATATGAAGCCAAATGTATCATGAGATTATTGTACCATATGGTTTTATTATAGGCATATTTCACTTTAATATAATCTTGCATATTTGTTTTTGAATTTGTTGACTAGGTGAAGTTTGCAAGAAACGGTGAGGGATTGAGAAATCTACTTGTTTTAAGGTTCAAGCTAAGTTGTTGGTCTTGGTTTGGGGTTTGGGTATGCCAATATGGCATTTTTTTTCTTAAGTATGGGTATGGGTTTGTATAGATTGATATATGAATCCATACCCATACTTGAGCAAAAAAATTGCCACACCTCATAATTTGCAAGAAACAAAACACTCAAATTCAATGATTTGTCAAGTGTCAATATAAACTGAAAATTACAATCAATATTCAATAATTTTCATATTGCTCTTCATTAGTTCAATTTCATTTGAACACAATAAGCTGTAGTGTCACACTCACTAGCCATGCCACATGTAGAAGTTGCCTCATCTATAGAGACTTTGACAAGCTGTGCAATTGTAGCATCTAAGTTGACATGCTTAGGAGTTAGATTCCATTTCCTTGTGTTCCCCTCATTGTAATCAGGTCTATTATGTGACAAGAGATTCAAATTGGAGTGCTCAAAGACCAAATGCTTAGCTTTATTTGCACCCAATCAGTTGCATATGAGGTAGCATGAAAGGATATGGGCCAGCTGGTTGTGATAAGCCACTAGAAGGTTTTTGCAATCCATTTCTTGGAAAAAGGATGTGCCATTTACTTTGATCTATTACTTTCCATGTTGGCATCCCCTTGTTCTTTAATATATCCTATTTCTTTGGCAACCTTTTTTTATTCGGCCTTGGACAATTTTTTTATTCCCAAGCCCAAAATAGCGCACAAGTAAGCTTTCACTTGATTATAGTTTATACAGGCTCTAATACTCATTTCCAGATTGGCTACAATGCCAACGATAAACCTCACCACTATGTAGTATTCCTTATTGGGTTCTTTGTGCTCAGTTGATGTATGGAATGCATTTTTAAAATAATGCATATTTGTTTGACAAAATTGCTTGCACAAATTGACTATACAGTGATAATAGCAACACTAACTATTTCAAGTATGACAATAAAATTAATTCTTTTATGGAATTTCTGATATATATTTCTCTTACAAAAGCTTATCAGCTGGAGATATTTTCAAGTTTGAAGGTAACAAATCTCTGACCTTGAAAATGGGTCTGAGAATCAATTTGGTTGAGCATAAATTCCTTTGGACTGGGTGGCTGGCTCCCTAGATTGCAAAACCACTCTTATGGCTGGCATGTCACAATTTAAATGGCACATTCTACACACTGGAACCCCTACAACTTCCTCTTAACTGCTCATAATGTGTATCGCCCTTGTTAGGCAGCTTATGCTTGGTGTGACTAGCATTTAATGCAGCTCCCCCACAATTTCTTGTAGAATACCTCACGTCTCTATAAAGATCCCACGACTCATAAATACCATGCCATCCCTTTTCAAACTCTAATGCCACTTTTGGTAGGTATGCAATTGGGTATGTAAAGCACCAAAACTTCACAAGATAACCTTCAACAGTGTCTTTCACACTATCATATCTTTCTTTATGTAGCAATCACAGAGAAAACACAAGATTAAATATAAACGTCCAACACAATAACAAAATCTAATGTCTCCCTTACAAATTTATATTTTCCTGCAAAACTTAATCCCTCGCTATAAAAAAATATGGCATTCTAACACAATCCCTTATGTCTTGCAATAATCAGCTCAACTATGAATCTTGATTGAATCCAACCTGTATTGATTAGGAAGAAATCTCTTCTATGAAACCAATAACCCTTAGGGTTTTTGTCCTAGGCTTTGAGATGAACAAAAATGTCCAATCTTCACAATGAGAAAATGAAATGACCAAAAGATATGGAATTGCTTCTTACTACTCCTTTTTATATCTCTCTCAAACTTTTGAGAAACTTTTTACTTTATTTTTGACTTTTTAAAAAAAAAAAATTTAGTTCACTTTTGGGCTCTTGGAAAGTCACTTTAATACAAATGGTCAATTTTACTAAAAATAATTATTTAAACCAAAGTTGCCTATAAAATAAGAATTCAAGACAACTTAAATAATAAATTATTTAATTTATCCCCTTTGTAAAATAAGAATTTAAGACATCTTAATTTTTAATTAATTAAATTATTCCCTATCCAAACCCTTGAATGAGCCTACAAGAATGAAATAGGCTAAAGGGTTCTTTCTGAACACCTAGGTCAAAAAATGGGACATTACACACTAGGAAGTTGTTTAATCATGGTTGTATGTGGCCAAAGAGGTGATGTTGGATCAAATTTAAATGAGCTCTCTACATGTGGGGCAATTAAATTGGAACTACCAACCTTTTTGTATGAACAAAACAAAATAAAAAAATTACAAATTGACAACCCTACAACTTAAAAAATATTTTTTTTGGCATAATAACCCTTGTTTAATGCATAAAGGGTTTAATTTTTTTTAGAACTTAAAAAAAATTGAAAAAGATTACAAGATCCACTCAAATTTTATAGATAAATCTTTCTTGTCTAGCTCTTTCTCTTTTGTTGGTGTAGGTTTTTCTCTCCAATAGCCTTCACCTTTGAAGAAAAATGCAACAACCTTAAAAAACAATGTTAGCTTGGAGGCAAAAATGTTGTTTTAGTCCCTTTTGTTTGTGAAATGAAGCAAAAGAAGTGAAATGCCCTTGCTTTATGGCAAAATTAGTTATGTAGGATACTTTTTGAGTTTAAAAATGTTTAAAAAAATGTTTTTTTTTCATTTATAGGCGTTTGGGCCATGGGTCCTCATAGGTTTGCTTGCGTCTAGCCCTTGAACCCTAAGTTTTAAGGCCTCAAACCGAACTTGTACAGCAACTTAAGCTTCGAAGTACAAGCTATCTTAAATAAAACAATTAAAGAAACAAAATCTATGCATATCCAATTACTTGAAATCAAAGAGATGGAATATAGACAACAAAAATACTTGAAATGAATCTTTGAGCTAGAGATTTATTAGTAGTACTGAGTTACAAAATTGTGACATTAAAGGATCATCCAATCATGCAAATATAACATATATAGAGTTATAATCACAATGAAATAGTCCTTAGTAACCACAATTCATGAAAAGACATAATTTTTTATTTAACAAACTTTAATTAACATGGGTTCAAACTAACATTAAAATCAATTCACGAAATAAGAAGACAAAAAATATTGTTAGGCAGAATCATGTTTTGAATTTATGACCTCTTGAAATCTTTATTCATACTTTCACTAACTCACCTATTCACTATGCTTGGAGGTCCACCACCAATGTGTATTATTTATCCATTGCTGGAATAAGAAAAGAAATAGATGATGCAAAACTTCACCCAGCAAATAAGAATCAACTTTCAATAAATTACGAATATTGATTCTCCTCACATGTCCTATATTGGGTTCACATGCCCTTCACAATTCATATGTTGAATGCTTCTATTCTGTCCAGCAATATTCATGCTTGGCATGCTTTCAATACACACACTCTCACTCACAAATTCAAAATAGAAATGTATTTCTTTGTAGGCTATGCCATTCCTGACATCAACCTTTCACTTGCCACTTGTTTCCCTTTCTATTTGTTTTTGCTCAAACAAAACCCCACAAAGGTAAAATATAAAATGCCATTATGTATTTGCTTACCAAAACATTCAACTTGCAATTCAAAGAGGAAAAAAGAAGCTTGTATGATCCACTACAATGCTAACCTATAGATGTAACATTAAATCCCAACAAGAAGGTAGCAAAGGGCATCTTTTCAATGGCTAGAGACAACTATTGGTCAAACAGCCCATGATTGATTCCTAAGATTTCAATTTTGGATGCACTCTTGCTTATGTGGTTATGGCGGTAACCTCCTCATCATGGATGGTGGTGCACTCTCGTTGGTGTGATTAAGGCGGTAACTTGCTCAGCATGGATGGTGGTGCACTCCCATTGATGTGGTTAAGGTGGTAACCTTGTCGGCATGGATGGTGGTGCAATCCTATTTATGGGTTTAAGGCGGTCAAGAGAAAAGGTAGGGGTGGTGCTCCATTGGGTTTGAAATTCCTAGAATAGGCCAAAGGATTTTTGAAATTGAGTTTTTGATGAGGGAGAAAGTCCTATTAGGGCGCTTTTATTAGTTTCTTGGAGAATCTTGCTTGTCAAAGATTTGCCAAGCATCAAGTTGTATGACACAACATGAGGTAGTGATTTAAAGTAGTGGATTCCTCAGTAGAGATGTTCATTGATGTGACTGGCACCTTAGAAACCTTGGAACTAGAGGGAGTTGCATCCGTATGAGTGATGGCAAGATAAGTGGAAAATGCTTGCAAAGAGGGAACGACATAAGAGGTGCATATGAGAGTGGTAAACACTTATAAGTCCAATAGAGGGTAGATTTGCAAGGATGTCAAATGCTTTCTTATAATCCCTAGGTGTGTATTTAACATCTTTAATAAGAAATTGATTGATAATTGATTCTTGGGCAACAATTATTGGGTGAGTGGTTCATCCTTCTTTTTTGACTTTTGCTCACTCCAAGCCCAAGGACTAGGATTAGTAGGGATGACAGTCTTTGCCATGATGTACATATTGAATCTTGGGAAAAGTAATGGACAGTCTTCATGGTGGTGGTTTGTGGCTGTTCAAGGATGAGGTTGTAAGATAAGTCCAAATCAAGTACATTGAACTCAACCTTGATGGTTTTATGATTAGGGAAGCCATTGTTGACCACCCGATGTGTTATAACATTTCATCTAATTGATACTTCCATGTAGAGAGGAAAACAAGCTTGATCTTAAAGGATATTAGGGTTTGGGAGCTCTCATGTATCAAAAATCAATAAGGGATGATCATGGGATATATAGGAGGTGTGAAGAATCTTAGTTACATCTTGTGAAAGGGTTTCCTTGGCAAGATCAAATTTGTTGAGATTTGGAGCTTTGATCTAGACAAAAATGCAACAAATCTTAGAGGTAGATTCCAGCAAAAAGAGATCGTTTCCTTGATGACTAGGTATTGATGATGTTAGCGTGCAGTTGGATGTTGGGTAAGTACCTATACTATGCAAATGTTAACAAAACACTCATTTATCATTGTTATGAGGGTTCTCCACATCAATGGTGTCATGCCCTCGTCATGGGGATATATCTCCCACAAAAAAAGCCAACTTCATTGTGTTGTTATGTTGGCCAATCAACACCTTACATGCTAGCTGACCTCCTCATGCTCACTTGTTATGTACCCAAGGATATGATATTATAATGCATATAGATGGATGGAGATGCTAGTATGTGGAACACATTTGTTAAGTTAGTCATATTGAGTCATGTGCACAAATTGTGTAATTAATTATGTTAGGTAATGAGTAGGCCTACACTAGGTTTTGTGGTTTACTTCTCCATTATGTTATTAGGAGGAAGTCCATGTAAAGGAGGAGATTACCATTTTAAAGATATGGGAAGAATATGGGATCTTTTGGAGATGTAGCTTTGAGTGGCTTCTTCCATGAGGATTATTGTATGGTGTTACCCTACATTAAGGGTTTTTTCTATTTCCACATATATTGGATATTAGGGCATCTTGTCCCACAAACATCTCTTGTGTTGTGTGTGATCTCTTTTCTATATTATCATATTGCAATTATTAATTTATTATGTGTGGATCTTATTAAGTGATAATAGAGTTATGGTTTGGACAAAGATGAGATGAAATCCTAATTTTTGAAGATTTGCCTATATCTCACAAATATTTGCAAATTTTTCTATAATAAGTTGAAAGATCATATAATGAAGATATGGTTCAACTTCAGCTTTTTATCATCAATATTCAAGGAGTTATCACAATTTTAGATGTTTTCATAAATTCACTCTATAGACTACAATTTGTTGAATTTTTCTAATTGGTTTACATTTTTGGGAAGCTTGCCAAAATACATTTGGGGTCTATTATTTGCATTTGGGGCCAACATCATTATGAAATGATTGGATCAAATTTGGGTCACTGATATGTGGCAGAATGGTGATCTATTGAAATAATTTTTCTTAAAACCCTAGTTTCAATGGAGTGCCCTAATTTTGATGGAAGTGGAGATGCATTAGAATGGTAGCATTGATATAAAAGAGCTTATGGTCAAAGTATAATATGAAAAGCATATTTTGTTTTACACATGAAAGGTGAAGTTAACTAATGGTATGTGCCATTGTATAATGACATTTCTTCTTAGGATGAATTGGAACAAACCTTCTTAGATAAATGGGCATTGAAAGAAATTATATAATTAGGAGGAGGGGGAGAAGAAGTAGAAGGAGAAGAGGATGATGAAGAGAAGATGGAGGATAAAATTACATGCATTTTAGCTCCAATGAAGGAAGATTCAATTAGGTTATTGTTTTTGTAAACCCTTGCAGTAGGTAAACTTCATTAACATGGAATTAACCAAAAAACTATAGGTACAAGAAGCAAACGAAATCAAGGGCAGTCAAATGAAGGGTAAAGATATTCAAGTTTTTGAAGATTTGAAGCTCACCATGTAAATATGTTTTGCATTCAAATTTTTATGCTTTGGATATGGATGGGTTGGATGATGTTCTTGGATATCCTTGGTTAAAATTTTTGGGGACAATGAACATTGATATGCCTAAGAAATTCATGAAGCTTTGATATGGAAAGAAAAAAGTTACATTGTAGGTTATTACACATGATGTAGACCAAAGGAAAGTCAAGGTAGAGAAAGTTTAGGAATCTACTAAAGGATGCATTGTAGAATTAGAGGACAAACACAGAGCAAGATGTAAACAAAAACGGTAAAATATTATTTCCTTTCATGACCCAACAAAACAGGTGGCAGAAAATGGTGAAGAATTAAGGAAGGTTCCAGAGGTAGAAAAGGCTGCAATATATAGACATCCACATCATTGTGAGAGCAAGAATCATGGAAACAAAAATCACGGAGGCATGGTACTACATTGAATTTGTAGGCTGATCACTATGTATCTACATGGGATCAAAGGAACAACTACAACTAGTGATATCATAGATGTAATGATTGTTCAAGATAGAAAAGGAAGATGTACTATTGCAAAGAATGAAATCAAATGGGCACAACAAAATGTGGATCAAGGATGAGATCTAGATACCATCAAGCTAAAACTGCTGCAAAAATCACCTATGGATGATTGGACGACAAGGCACATCATATTTGTAATGACTTGCAGTGGTCTTACTGTTTAGCTTCCTCTCATGTTTCAGGGACAAAACATGTCAAGAAGGGACGACATGCCATATACCTAGGGATATGATATTATAATGTAGATAGGTGGGTCATGTAGACAACTTATTAATTATATCAGGTAACGAGTAGGCATACATTAGGTTCAACGGTTTACCCCAGCATTCTATTATTAGGAGGTCTATATAAAGGAGGTGATTATCATTGTAAGGATATGTGAAGAGTATGGTATTGTATTTGGGATCTCTTAGAGATACAATGTGAAGTGGCTTCTTCCATAAGAAGTATTATATGGTGTTACTCTACCTCAAAGGATTATTCTATTTCTGCATATATTGGATGTTAGGGCATCTTGGTCCACAAACAATTTGTGTTGTGTGTGATCTCTCTTCTACATTATCATATGCGTTGATCTTATTATCATCATCATGTTCTCAATCCATCCATGTCATCATGAAGGCATTAATATCCTTAGAAGGAATCTCATTTGGTGTGCTAGTGAATTTTGGAAGCTTAGGAAGAAGATTATCTAGAGGAATGGCTCTTACTTGGGTAGTTTATGGCATCTTGGTCCACAAACATCTTGTGTTGTGTGTGATCTCTCTTCTACATTATCATATGTGTTGATCTTATTATCACCATCATGTTCTCAATCCATCCATGTCATCATGAAGGCATTAATATCCTCAAAATGGATCTCATTTGGCATGCTAGTGAACTTTGGAAGCTTAGGAAGAAGATTATCTAGAGGAATGGCTCTTACTTGGGTAGTTTATGTATTCCTACATAAACCTTCACAAGGCTGGTTCATGGTGGGGCAATGTCTACCATTTTCATGAATAGTATAGCCACCATTCTCTTAGAATGAGTTGTCATATTGCTTACAAATTATAATAGTAGGCAGCAAAAATACTCATCCTTGGGATAATGATGCTTATCAGAGGGGTTACTATGTGGAGGAAAATTTGCAATTACTATGAGTATCAAAAGATTGAGGTGCAAATTCCCTAAAATTTTTAGAGTCGTATGGGCAAATGTCACTATTGCCTATTTCAGGTTGGTAGTGTAGTTTAGGAGGTATGAAGTGTAGCCTGTATGGTTGAGATAACGACATCTTAGTTTCCTATCACCAATATTGGTGTGGACGGTAGTGTGGGTTTAGGGGTCATTTTGAAGCTTTTGGGTTACAGTTGCAACACTTAGGATGGGACTATATGAGTCCTGAATTGAGTTTCCAAAACATTCTTCCAAAAGCATTCTTATAGTGTTTCTTCAGCACTTTGCCTTCACCAACCAATGAATTTGGGATGCACTCCTTGTTGTGCCCATAAGAAACTTTCGTATTATGTCAAGTTTTAAAAATTGAAGTCTACTGTTTCTTCACAAAGTCATGATCAAGTTTTGTGCAGTCTACATTGTCTTGTCATCTTTTTGTCCATTTCTGAATGTTTGCAGGATTATGGAAAGTGGCTCTTGAAGACATCCGTCTTGATTGAAGAAAGGAAATTTTCAAATTCAAAAATTGGCCGTCATGAAGACAGGTGCACACCTAGGGTCCTAGTGTGCGCTTGATAAGGAAAAGAAGGCACAAATCAATCAGTGTAGTGTGCTTGATGATGAGCAGTTGCATGTCAAAACAAAGGAAAAGAAACAATTTAATGAACAGGGGTGCATGTAAAACTCCTGATAGAAAATCTTTTAGTGGAGCATATACTTGTAAATTTTCTGCCTAAAAATAGAAATATGCATTAACCTATTCTAATAAGAATTAAGATAGAAAGTAAAGAAGAGCTTTAAATGCTGGCAAATCTCCTGCAATGAGTAATCATATATTCTTATTAGAATGCTCACATCTTTTGATTTTTCGCTATCTATTACAACTTTTAATATTGCTTTTTTTTCCCATTTTTAAAAATAGAAATCTGTTTATTCCATTTTTGCACATGAGTTGGAGATGAGAAACTGGAAAGGTGATGCATTAAAATTGGACTGAGAGCATCAGATGGAAGACTGCAAATTTGCATGTACACTGTATTGTAGACATTGTAACATGTAATTGAATTTTGGATCAACAAATGTGTTGTCACTCTTATCACAACATGGGTGTTACTCTAGCATGTTTGCTTTTGATTGCCATACTTAATATCTAAGTTTCCGGATTCGCTCAGGAGGCCCCGGGTTCGATCCGGGTCTGGTTCGAAGAAATTCGCCTTGGGTCCGTATTTTGGACTGTGGCTTCGGCCAGGGTCCGGACCCATGACTGTGGGTCCGGACACGGTTCGAACCCGGGTTCTATTCCGCGCCTGGGCGCGTTTTTTCAAGTTTTTTTTCATTTTTTAAAGACTTTTTTGACTCGTTTTTGACTTTTAGGGACTTTTTTATTATTTCTAACCCTAATACTTGCCTCAAAAACATGAAATAGGTAAAGTGAAACTCATTTACCAATTTGTGAATGAGAAAAAAGGATTTTTTGCCTCCATTGCTGAACTTTCTCTTTTGCTTGCACAAGTTGGAATAGACTTGAAGGCTGATCGTAGATTGTTCAAAGTTGATTGTTGTGCTATTCCTAAGAACTTGCAAGTGTCTATTCGTTGCTAAGAAGATCGTAGAGTAAGATTTCTTCAAAAGAGGTAGGTTTTTTGAAGTTTTTTGATTATTTTTTTTACATTTTTTTTCACAAGTGAACTTCAACTCTTTTGTTTTGCTTTTTAATTATTGTTTTGTTTTACTTTTCATTCTTCTAAATGTCTATAACACATGTTCAATTTTTTCATTTTTTTGAAATTAATTAAGTCTTTTAGTTTCAAATTCAATGAATCAATACCAAAATTTCAATATGTTGTGCCTTAGGTATTCACTATTCCGTATTACAATGGCAACCGGTACCTCCTCAGGCTCAATCCAATCTCATTTCAAAATAAACCCAGCCTCTCCCCTTTGGAAATATGTAGAAATGGTTCAGCAACTTCCAGGTGGTGGAGGATATGTTTGGATTTGTAGTCATTGCAATGTTCAATATTCGAGCTCATACAGTCGAGTAAAAGGGCACTTGTGCGGGATCCCTGAAACAGGCATCAAAAATTGTCCAGGTGAAGACAACACAGGCATTCCAGAACATATAGTGTTGAAATATATTGCTGAGCAAGAAAAGGCAGACCAAAAAACAACCGGTGGTAAAACAAGCCATCCTTTGAAGAAAGGATCTCGATCCATGAAACCCCCTACACCACCTCCTTATTTTCCACCTATAGAAAGCCATCATTTATGGACATCCCTCAAGAGCAAACCATGCCCTCTTCAAATAAAAGATCTAAGGGACCGTTGGAAGCTTCATTTTAGAATGAGGCAAGAGAGATTGCTGATCAAGACATAGCAAGATGTGTCTATGCCAATGGATTGGCATTCAATGTTGTTCGTTCACCATATTGGCAAAAAATGGTGAAATCTATTAATGAGGCTCCAAAGGGGTATAAGGGCCCAGGTTTTGAGAAGGTGCGTTGCACCTTATTGGAGAAAGAGGTGAAACATGTAGCAGACTCTTTGAAGCCCATAAGGGATTCGTGGATCGAAACAGGGGTGACCATAGTTTCTGATGGATGGAAAGATGCAAGAAATCGCCCATTGATCAATGTTATTGCTGTGTCCCCTAAAGGGGCAATGTTTTTGAGAGCAGTGGATTGTGAAGGACAGGTGAAAGATGGTCCATTTATTGCTGACATCCTTTGCCAAGCTATTGAAGAAGTGGGCCATCAAAATGTTGTGCAAGTTGTAATCGACAATGCCAAAAATTGTAGGGCTGCTGGGTTATTGGTTGAGGACAAGTATCCACACATTTTTTGGACACCTTGTGCTGTCCACTCCCTCAATCTAATGCTACAAAAAATTGGATCCAAAATTGAATGGATCAAACAGGTGTATGCCGAGGGCGAAGACATCCAAATGTTTGTCACCAACCACCATATGATGCAAGGAATATTTAGACAATTCTCTAAATTGGAGTTGTTGAAGGTAAGTTAATTCTCAATATTTTTAAATTTTTGAATTTTCTTTTAATTTTAATTTTTAAATTTTGATTTTGTATATTTAAATTATATTTTAATTTTAATTTTGATTTTCAAACAGGTTGCCGAGACCCGTTTTGCCTCCAACACAATTGTGTTGAGACGACTTATAAAGGTTCGTGAGGCACTATGTGCCATGGTAATCAGCCCTAATTGGGTTGTATGGAGGCAATCTAGCAATGAAAGGGCAAATAGGATCAAGCAAAGGATCCTAGATGATGGTTGGTGGGATCGTGTTGAGTATCTCGTCAGTTTCACCGAGCCCATACTGAGCATGATCCGTTACACTGACTTGGATAGACCTTGTTTGGGCGAAGTATATGATGGTATCGACTCAATGATTGAGAAGATGAGATCCATCATCAATGCAAAAGAGGAAGATCCTGAAGAAAAATTCTTCAAAGAGCTACAGGAAATCATGGTTGATAGATGGAACAAAATGACCACTCCCTTGCATCTTCTCGCTTTTGCATTGAGTCCCAAATATTATAGCCCTGAGATACTTTCTACTTCATCAAGAGTTGCTCCATATAGGGATGGTGAAGTGGCCCAAGGGTACAAGGCACAATTCGTAGAATCTTCAGTGATCGTGACCAACGTGATCGAGTGAGGGCTGAGTTTATGGCTTTTGCATGCTTTGGGAGTGTTGATCAGAATATGGATGCTCTTTGAGACAAGTGTAGGGTGGCTGCTCATAGTTGGTGGTACTTCCATGGGCAAGAATACATGCACCTCCAACCTATTGCAATAAAAGTTTTATCCCAAGTAAGTTTTATAATTTATATTTGTAATTTTAATTTTAAATTTTAATTAATAATTTTGTTTAGTTAATTTTTGTAACTCTTAACTATTTATTAATTTAATTTGGTCTTAATAGGTTGCTAGTTCATCCTCTTTTGAGAGGAATTGGAGCACATACTCCTTCATCCACTCAATAAAACGCAATAGGCTACATTCAAAAAAGGCTGAGGACTTGGTGTATGTGCATTCAAACTTGCGCCTCCTTACACACAAACATAGTTCCTACAAAGAAGGAGACACAAGGAGGTGGGATATTGAGCCAGAGCAGCTTGACTTGGATGCTTCCACAAGTCACTTAGCTGCACTTGATATTGATGATGACTATCAGCCTGAAGCAACTACTGAGCATGAGAGTGGTAGTGTCAGTGCTAGTGGCAGTGCTAGTGGCAGTGCCACTAATGCTCTTTGTGGTTCTACACAAAATGTAGCATCTAATGTTGCTAATGATGCTGCTTTTTTTGATGACCCATATGATTCAGATTGACATTGTAAACACTTGACATTTTTATGTTTGAAGTTTGAACTTTAATTTATAATTCTATATCATGACATTTGACTTTTGAGTATAAAGTGGTGGTGTATTTTTGCTATGTTATTTGACTATTAATATGGTGGTGTATTCTGAACTTAAATACTGCTGCAAATATGTATATATTTCTGATTTTTATATGTTTTTGTATTACCGAACCCAAAACGAACCCAAACCCAAAAAAAAAATTTCCCGAACCGGCGAACCGGGTTCTCGAACCCGAACCCGAACCCAAAACCGAACCGGTAACTTAGCTTAATATCACATTCCATGAGTAATTTTCCTGTTTATGTCTTGCTAGAATTTCTCTAGTTTAATGATATATGTGCTTTTGATCCTTTTCACCCCCTCTTGTCATGTGTACATAATTACACGTTGACTGTTTCAGTTGCTTTCTAGATCCTAGGGTTGTGATTTCTCTAGAATTTTTCTATTGCAACTGCATGTACTTTCAAGTCTCATTGATATATTTTCATCATTTGTGGGCATTAATTTAATTTAATTTTGTTTCCTTCCTTAGCCATTGAGGATGCTCTTCATATCCTTCAAATTTTACAAAGAATCTGGTTTTGAATAATTCCAGATTCAGTAAGCTGCCACAGGCAATGGTTATAGTTGCTTTTCATCAGTGATTATGGCAATAAATTGTAAAGGTGAATGTTTGTGCATGAAGGTTTCTCCTCGGCACAAACATAGCTCCCTCTGTGTTTGAAGACAGGATTTTGTCCAGATTTTCAGTATTTTTTTTTGAGCTGATGTTGAGTTTCTCACTGTAGACATATACATTGGGTAATATATATGAATTCAAATTCTCCTAGTTTTTTTTTTTCAATTTTGTATTATGATTTTTGCTTCCTTGCCTTTTTGATGGGTTGAGACATGGTTTTAGCATATTACCAGTAGAATTTCGCATGCCTATTATTATTGTCTTGACTTCCTGTTAATTGGAGATTATTCTTTAAAGTGTTAAAAGTTTTGGTGCTTAAGGTCACACTATTTTTTTTCATCGGTTACAAAAACATATATCTGAGGCTGGTAATGTAATAGAACTTTAGAAGGAAGTAGCATGTAGTGCTCTTTATGTTAACTTGTTAAAATGGATGGAATCAACAGGTTATTGTCAAACAGTAAAGGATATAGTTGGGGGAGCTTTATTTCCAGAAGCAGGTATAGAAAATGTTATTGGCTGTGGAGGAGGATCTGGTGGGTTGGTTGTGGTGCGGAATATTGATCTTTTCTCATATTGTGAGTCCTGCTTGTTACCTTTTAAGGTGCGTTTTCATGTTGCTTACATTTCATCAGGACAACGAGTTGTTGGGTTAAGCAAACTTTCTAGGGTTGCAGAAGCATTTGCTAAGAGGCTGCAAGCACCGCAGAGGTTAGCACAAGAAGTATCCAAGACATTGTATGACACCATAAGGCCTTTAGGTATTGCAGTTGCTTTGGAGTGCTGGCATATGCAGTTTCTTGGAATGGATGGAAATGCTTATGAAGTAAATTCTGATAATCAGGAGATGTGTGGCTGGAATTGCTTTTCTGTTTGTGCTGGTTCTGGCCTTTTTGAAGATGAAAGCAGTGATGCATGGGGTGAGTTTATTGCTGTTTTAAGCCTTGGGGGTGTCAATATCAAGAGGTCTTGTTCTACTGCATCTGCTGGTCAGCAAGGCAGTTGGTGTCCCTTTCGGTCACTTGATGACATGCAATTGCCTCTAGTAAATGGCAAAACACTAGATGATAATGAAGTAAGATTTATCAGTCCAATGCTAAAAAAAATATCTGGTCCAAATTCTCAGCTCAATTTAAATTTACAAGCAAAAGTTGGAGTTAGCTTCTCTATGATGGTTGCTGCAGTTGAGTCCATTATATCTGCTGTTGGTGAAGATCCAAGGAGGGAAGAACTGCAGGATACACCACGTTGCTTTGTTTGGTGGCTCTTAAACTTTTGTCTAAGAAAACCAGGATTTCAAGTGAATGGTTTTGATTGGAATATTGCAGACTCTTATCGAGGAGGGTCTTCTCCTCTATTAGATACAATGGGGAGCACAGATGCTGTTTCTAGTGGATTTCTTATAGAAATTGATGTGCCATTCTTTTCACAATGTGAGCATCATCTTCTGCCCTTTTTTGGTGTTGCACACATAGGTTACTTTTGTATTCAAGAAAAACAGCAGCTTGACAGGTCAAAAATAAATGCTATAGTTCAATTTTTCAGCCAGAAGCTTCAAGTCCAAGAAAGGCTTACAAAGCAGATAGCAGAAACTGTTGCTTCTACTTGCAACACAGCTGGTGTTATGGTTGTTCTTGAGGCAAGCCACATCTGCATGCTTTCTCGTGGAATTGAAAAAATTGGCAGCAGCACGGCTACTATTGCTGTGCTTGGCAGATTTGTCACAGATTCAGCAGCAAAAGTTGCATTCTTCCAGAAAATCCTAAGTAGAGATCCCAAAAGGAGATAATTATCCATACTTAAATTGGTACTGACAAGATAGCTATTTCATTATGCTGCATGATCCCCAATTCACCATTTCATTATCTCTGTTACTATTTTGATTGTTTACTTTTCCAAATAAATCCAAGAATTCGTCAAATTACACCCTTGCTAGGAGCAGTGGAGTTACCTATCCAATCTAACAAAATATTTATCTTGTCACAGCAATTTGTTTGACAGAATGATTCTTCTTTCACTGGGTAGTACTGAAGTTTTTTTGACACAGGCAAAGCTGTTCTGAAGTCTGGGCACGCCTTTCTCCAACATTATTCTTTTCTCCTTTGCCGTCTGTTTGGGCAAAGATTCACTAGTTTTGACCTAAATAGGTGGTACCAAAATATGGTGGTTGTAGGGTTGGAAAGCCACAATTTTCGTGGTTGGGAAGACACATCTTTTTGTGTTTTAAATGACTGGGATAGGCTCTCTTATAATTAGTCAACAATTCTTTCCTATAATCAGTCTTCATTTTCAAATTGACATTATGCTATTATGATAGTATATTGTATCAGTGGAGTATTAGCAAGTTGCTGTTACAGGGAAAGCTGGGATGGCTGGTTAGCTGGAATACCATTTATCATGTTGAATAATTTTTTTGCTTTTGATGTGTAATTGCAGAAGGCAAACGTATTGCTAGCTGCCAAACCTTGTGAAGATTTTAACAGTGGCTAAGATTAATAAATAATAAGTTTTTCATCAACCATGGTACAATGCTAGACAATGAGCTGTAAGTGTAAATAGTAGGATCAATGATAATTAGACAAGTTGTATTGTTTTTATCCACACTTTGCTTTTTAATATTTGAAGATTGTATTTTTTTTCTATACAATTACGTAATGGTGCTGTAATTTAACCTCTATAGAAAGCTGGAAGTGAAAATCTAACAAAATCAACCTTTGTATTGTTTGGTTGTTGAATATAATTTTATGCCCTTTAAATGCTACTAGATTGCTGCAATGTTACAAATTTCTGACGTTATATGTTATTCTAGCCATGGCATTATCAAGAAGTTGCTACTTTCCGTAGAATTGTACCTGTTAGCTACAATTGTTGGGCTTGTATGTGATAGATAAACATGCAACACTTATTTAAAATTGATTGTGAATTTCAATTGCGTGTTATCCATACTGCTGTAAGAAGCAAACTGGAGCATGGTAGATAAAATAACTGCAGGTTGATGTTTTATTTGAACATGTCTTGTTTATTCTGAGAGTGGCTTTGTTTTCATCAGTCTCCGTTATGATGGTGCATACATTTTTGCATTTATTACAAGTTGAAATGGTACTTTAAGTTTACAAATCATTGGAACAAAAGGAAGCTCTAATAAGTTTGACGTGTGATTTTATGTTCATGTCAGTGTATAAATTTGGAAAGTTGAAATAAAATCAAGCTCTAATAGATTTTGCTTCTGTCTTAGCATCCATGGCTGTTGAAGGGCCATTAATAATATAGGTCACGGAAGTTAAAGGCTGGATGAAGTCGTCATTGATCCTTGGATCGTCACTTCTGGGTAAATGTATTTCTTTGTCTTTGTTTCTGTCAACCCTATTCGGTGGACAGGTTTTCCCATATTCTTGTATCAACTCTGCATATTTAGTGTTTTAGTTTTCTGCTTTTGGAATTGATTGAGAACACATTCAAATGTTCTTGACAATGACTTTGACCTTTTTGCAGATAAGCACTTTTGCTATGGTTCATCATACAGTGCATCACATCTTTGAAGTACTCAAGGTATGGGAATGTGTTATTAACCTCAATTGAGTTGAATGATTTCTTTGTGATTAGCTACATTAGGGATTTGACATTCTCTGTTAATGTCCTCTACTTTTTTTTTCTTCTTTCAATATTTTTAACCCTATTTTATATATTTGTTTGGGTGGGAGTCATAAGGATGAGGCATATGAGACTCATTTTATACATCTGTGTGCTCTGTCATCATTTAGTATTTACATTTTGGCTCCATATATCCCAGGATTTAAAGCTATAATATATAGCCAGTTCACTAGTACCAAAAAATTTGAGATGTCATATACAATTGTTCTGCCTGGAATGCTGAAGCTATTGTTGTGTGCTTAATCATATATGTTTTTGTTGGCTCAAATGCTGAATCCTATCCATCACCCTTGCATTCTCTTTAATAAGTTGATGTTTGGCTGATGGAACTTTTGTACTCACTTTTGGATTAACATCTTTCTTTGTCTTTGTTTCAACTCTACATATTTAGTGTTTCAGTTTTCTGCTTTTGAATACATTCAAATGCACATCAGTTGGATGCAGTTTCTGACACAGAGTTTGACCTGTCTGTAGCTAAGTACTTCTACTATGGCCCATCATATAGTGGATTACATCATTGAAGTAAACATGATATGGGATTGTGGTACAACTTCAATTGAGTCGAATGATTTGTTTGTCATCAGCAATATCAGGTATTTGACATTCTCTTTTCATGTCTTCAATATGTTTTTCTTTCTTTGAATAAGTTTTTGCCGATTTGATTTATTTGTTAGGGTGGGAGTCTTAAAGATGAGGCGAATGAGTCTTATTTTACAGGCTTATGTGTTGTGCCATGCTTAATATTCACGTTTTCTTTCATATAGCCCAGAATTTAAAGCTATAATATATAGCTAGTTCCCCACCACCAAAGACTTTGGGGTCTGGTATACATTTGTTCTGCCTGAAATGCTGAAGCTACAGTTGTCTTCTTAATCATTTTATTTTGTGTTGCCTAATATGCTGAATCTTATCCATCACCTGTCCATTCTTTTATTACTTTACAAAGGTGATGTTTGTCCGATAGAGTTTTTGATCCTGATGATGAATCACTGAGTGTGATCCAAAATGTTGATGCAGAAAAATGCACACTTATGATGCAAAAAACATAGTTATTTACAGAAGCACATGATCATTTTTTGTCTTTGTTTACACCAATTGTATTCAGTGGACTGGCTTTTCTATATTCATGTTTCAACTCTGCAAATTAACATTTTGGTTCTCTGCTTTTGGAATTGAAGGAGAACACTTTAAATGCACATTATTTGACTGCAGTTTTTGACACAGAGTTTGACCTTTATTCAGAGTAAGTACTTTTACTATGGCTTGTCCTACAGCGCTTCACATTGTTGAAACACTAAAGGTATGGGAATGTGATACAATCTCAATTGAGTTGAATGATTTCTCCATGATCAGCCACATCAGGGTTTCGACACTCTCTTCATGTCTTCTATATGATTTCTTTTTTTCAACATATTTTTGCCTATTTGATTTATTTATTTGGGTGGGAGTCATAAGGATGAAGTGTTATATGAGATTCATTTAACAGATTTATGTCTTGACCCATGATCTAATATTCATGTTTGCTTCATACATACGAGGATTTAAACTTTAAAGCTATAAATTGGCTAGTTTACTACTATCAAAAAATTTGGGCGTTGCATACATTTGTTCTGCCTGAATGCTCAAGCTATTGTTGTGCTTAATTATATACGTTTGTGTTGTGCCTTAAATGCTGAATCCATTGCATCACCTTTTTACTAAGGTGATGTTTTAGCGAGTGGAATTTTTGATTCCTCATATGCATGAATCTCTAAATGAAGCAAAATTAGCAAATGAACACCAGCTAGAGAAGCCAAACCTGGAGTTTGCAGTTTTGTTTCCATTGAAAACTGTGTTATGGATTTTGTGTCTATGTGTGCTCAATCTGAATCATATACGTTTGTGTTGTCTTAAATGCTGAATCTTATCCATCACCCTTTTACTAAGTTGATGTTTTAGCGTCTAGGATTTTTGGTTCCTCATATGCATGAATCTATAAATGAAGCAACACCAGCAAATGAAACACCACCTAGAGAATTCAAAACTTGAATCTGTGTTAAGGATTTTGTGTCCTCTATATAAATTGATTACTCTAGTTTCTGGCATACCGTAAGAATTATGAAACCTGAGATTGGTAAATGTTCAATTAATCAGTTATATGAACGACCTTTATATGCAGCTCATAATGTGTATATAATATGAACATTCCCTATATTGTAAGCATTAGGATGGGTCAAGGACCACATCGGAATCAGGTCTTATCTTACTACAATTTGTAATCGTGCACTCTGCATTGCACATTTCAACATTTTTTCTTTATTCTTAGAATGATTTCATTTACATTAATTTCTATTAAAAAATGGTGATCTGCATTTATGACAAGCTATATGATTTTTTATCAGGATTCAACTACGTAGTGTTTGAATCTCTTTATTGAACCATATTTCATTAATGGTTCATATAAACACATCCTTTGTGAGCTCAAATGGTCTACGTAGAACTCACTGCATTTAGGTGGTGCTCATAGGGGGGAAGCAATGGGACTTTTCGGGAGGTCACCCTAGTACCACTATGACTCAAGTGTGCTTAATGATGGAGTTTCCCCAAGATCAAGCTCACTTAGCTTGAAATGGCCTAAGATATCACCCAAGACATTAACGAACAAAAGTTTATACGAATGATTATTTTGCAATTGCAAGTGAGACATTTACATGGCATATTGCACACTCATGCACACTAGGTGTCACAACAAAGCATGACACTCAAGACATCATTAGTGCACCAAGCATGGTGGCACATAGTGGAAGACTTCACTAATTGTGTGATGAAGTCATCACGATGACCATGAGAGAGGTTAGCGCTTTCTCCACATCGAAGATTAGAATCCATGATCTCATTCTCTCGTGAACATGAGTAAGATGAGAGTTACACTTGCTTCATCCAACAATCCAAGATGACTCTCAAGAGACATTCAACAAGGGAATACTTACACAATAAGTAGATCAACTAGGAGGTACAAGGCCTCAACCATTTGAATTAACAACTAGTTAATCTTGTACTAAGGCACACATCCCAAGATAACTGTAACATACAAAGTATGACACATCTCGACAAAGTGAGATGATAGGAAGATTAAGCAAAAAAGGTTAAGAAGTGCCCATTGTTTGACGGTAGTGTAGAAAAGGGATACCAATGTGCCAATTAGACTCCATTTCTATGTTGTAGTTCAATTTTTGCATTGTAGTCCTACAAAAGTGTTTGGATGGGAAATTTCCAAAACTAACTTCTTAGGACCATTTTCAGAGTTCTCCAAGGGTTCTCCTACCAAGAGCTTAGTTCCAAGATTGTGAATGAACATAGGAACAACAAAACAAGTTCTAGGAGACTAAACACAAGGTATCCAACTTGCTAAACATCCTAAACATCATGCTTGATGAGCACATAGCTACAAGGGTGTGAATTGTCAAGTGGAACACAATGCATGAGCTAAGAGCTAGAGAGGTGGGAGCAAACCAAGGACACACTCGACTCAATTTAGACCAATCAACTTCATACAAGGCATGACTCTCAAATTCACAAGAGTGTCCAACACTCTTAAAGAACACAAGACATCGCTCGAAACCCAAGGCAAAGCTCACAAGACTTCATTGAAACTCAAGAACCACCAACATCTATCCTCTTGTATACATGGGTTTACACATGTGATAGGGATGCCAAGTAGATTAGGGAAAACAATCTCCCTAAGAATAATGTCAATGACCTAAACAAGACACAATTCAATTCCATAATAAACAAGACATACACTCAACTACTCTAGTTTGTAATTCTTTTACCTAATATGAAACTAGGTACTTAATTCCATTGTATCATTACAAAGCTAATTTAGTAAAACCATACCATATGTTGTGCACATCTAACACCAATGTTGACACGTATCCTACGCAAATATAGATACCTCACCATTTATATGGGTGAGTCACAATTCAATACAAATGAGATCATAAACATAATTATAACATTATATTTTCTAAAGCAAATATGCTTACATAACTTGATTTAAACCATAACAATCATGCCAATAGTGTCTCAAATTTGATTTTTGGAAACATCCAAAACAATACCATAAGATCATTACAATTAAATGGTTTCATCCCAAATGTGGATGGATCATAATTTGCATAAGAGGAATCAACAATATTGAACTACACTTTATTACAATGGTTTAATGATCCAATTTACATTGTTTTAAGATTTCAAGGAGATACAAGAAACATAATACTATGAGAGTCCAACACACCCTCCAATGAGCACCCTTTGAGTTTGTTTGGCCGCAATGGTGGTTTAGTGCCATGCAACCATATGGAACCCTCGTGCCCACTCCAATTCCCCAAGAAGAAATTGAATTGGGTACCAATCACACACAAACAAGGAGTACACGACAACACTCATGCCAATCCAATGCATATAAGAGCATATGTAGCAATAGTCATGCTAATCCAATACATTCAAGAACATATGTAGCAACACTCATGCTAATCCAAAACACACAAAAATATATGTAGTAACACTCATGCTAAGAAGAACATAAATGGAAAAATAACATTCGTTCATGAGGGTTCTTCATACCGTCAATGCAAACAAATCAATATATATATAGAGAATCAAAAAATGCATTCACACAAGTTATTGACACTATTAATGCACACACTTCCACAAGTAAATACCAACAAACACAAATACATATTAGGGCACAACAAAGTCAAATATGCTAATGCAAGTGGTCTCAACACATGTTAGATGCAAAAGTCAATGAAAAGATAGAAGGGTCTTCGATATAAAACACAATTTTACTACAATAACACAATGCCCATTTAGATTGTGGAGTAGGAATCCCACCTACAAGAGGTTACTCAAAAACATTCATCAATCTCAATGAGTTGTGAAATGCCATTATCATCTAATTTCAATTTCTTTAAGGCATTATGCCCTTGGTGATGGCTTATCTTGATTATGCTAATATTTTATTTAATTCCCATCAAATTTAGTTGCATTGAACTCTCAATTGGCTCTATCCATGTGTTCCTTTAAAACTCAAGCAAGCAATGGGAGGCTACTCTTGTTTCACTCTACATCATAGTCTTAAGTGCTCAATGGTCCACACTTACAATTTCCAAATCCACCATTGATGCCATCATCAAAATCTTCAAATGTTATTTCTTAACACAATTTTTTAAAATTTTAAACATACCCATAGATGTAGAAAACATGCATCATTCTTTTCAACTCACAAGAGGGTTTTTGGAAAGTTCTGCCATAATCTTGGCTTTATCCTTGCATTTTTCAAATTTAAAAACAATGCAAAAATAGATGTAAAAATTCATTAAAATTATTTCTATAAGGAGAAAGCCATATGGCTCCACCTAATATGCGCATGGCAATGGAGAAAAACATTTCAAATGCATAAATAAAAAACATCTTTCCAATTTCAACTTGAAAGTAATCTGGAAAATTTCTTTGGAGAACACGTATATCCAAGCAATCCCTTTTGCTACTCTCGAGTAATATGATCTTAAGCTAATCCAAGCTTATCAATTTGCATCTATTTATTTTCAAATTAGGGGAGGAAGGGGAGGTTGTTAATGATGAGGGGATGAGGAGGAGGCCTAGTCGATAGGGAGGTAGAGACAATGAGAGGAGGGTATTTTTGTGGGCTAAGAGAGATAGGGGGCTCGAATCCAAGCCACAAGAGGGTTGTAGGTGACAACGAAGCAGGGTGAGAGCAATAGTGTTGGCACAACATAAGTTGTGATATGTATTGGTAGAACAACATCAACTATACTCATAGCATCCATAGACATTAACTAGCAAGTTGGGTACCCATACATGAATAGTGTGTTTTGGTTATCACTTTTTGATCATATGATGAAGTAAAAGATTGATTAGAGATTTTTTTTTTTTTGTAGCTCAAGTATGTGAGTGGCTTGACTTCATCAATCAAGTGCTTGCATAGATGGTACCCTCAATACAACTCTAGCATGGTGTATGGGCTAGTTATAGGCCGTAGGAGATCAACAATTGGCATTGGGACATTTTTGACCCAACTCAGGGTGACATATGAGCATGGGGTGAGAGCTAATTATGCTATTGCAAAGGTTATATCATTCACAATAGAGTAGGACTAGGCCATATCCAAAGCAGATAGAGTGGAGGCTAAGGTGACTAGTTTGAGAGGAGATACATATAGCCTATAGAGCCAACTGAATCAAGCTAGGGAAAAGGAAAAAAAGAGCACAAGTGACAACACCCACAAATCTAGAGCATCCATGCATACAAGCGTTGTGGGCTAGATCTAGATGTTGGAGTAGGGCAAGCTCCACCTCACAAAAATGACAACTAATTTGAGAGGCATGTTGTGAGCATTCCAAACTTGTAGTGGACGACATACACACACATATTTGCATTCTATAACCTTGGTGTGGTACCCTGGTTTGCTATCACTTCTATTGGATCAACTGCTACCAATAGAGGGGTCCAAAACCCATGGGCCTACATGATATATGGCATTGTATAGAGGCACCATATTTAATTATAGTGCTGGACTCATTTTATATTAATTTTTGTATTATGGTTATACATATATCGCTCAATGTTTCTCTCTCTCTCTCTCTCTCTCTCTCTCTCTCTCTCTCTCTCTCTCTCTAAAGGTGGGTGGGCCTCGACAAATTCTATGGCCCTACTATTCTAAAGGGGGTTCAGATTCTATACGTAACATGCCTCTCCTTTGAACTATAGGCGGCAACTATCTCCTCTGGGGTAGCCTTAATGAATTACCCTGCTAGAGTAAGCCTATTCGCCCTTTATAATATCCTCCCACCCCCCCATTCCCCTACTATTCTATGGCCATATGGTCGGTGGGGTTCGTTGGCATGTTACGTATAGAATCGAGAAAGGCAACGACTATTATAGTTGTTGTTGGGAAGGCTGGTTCTTTATTCTGGTTGTGAGATAGGAGGTTGAAAGGAGGGATTAGTTAGTCGAGTGCATGACAGTAAACCAAGGTCGAACAACTTCTTCATCTCCTTATCCGTTGGGAGCCCATCAACAGGGGGTTACAGATACAGGTCATTAGTCTTCTGTCCCTGCATGCAGGGAAGCGCATCTCCAGAATCAATATGAGGTGGTTGGCAGGGAAGGGCAGTAGGAGTAAACTACTTGAATGGAATGCTAGCTGCTTGAACTCGATCTGGTGGATCTGCATTTGGCACTGCCCCTCAAATGGAAGGCTTTTGGTCGAACATGAGAGCATCGGAGGCAGCCGGACCAATGACATATCCTTTCACGGGCACTACCCTATAATCCCCCCCTCACCCTGCATAGAGGGAATAATATAGTTCCGGATAAACTGAACGAAGTGATAACTATCTCCTCCCACCCAACCCCCCTTAGAATAGTAGGGCAATCACCCATCCCAACAACTATAATCTACCTCCCGGGGGGGCCTCCCACCCCCCCTCCCACCCAGCCCGCCTATAGAATGGTAGGGCTCCCACGATACTGTTTCTTCCGATCTATCACGTCGACTAACAAACGGCATTTCTCCGGCCAAAACCCCCTCATTTCATTAATCAGTCGATTTCCCACCTAACAACCGAACTGCCCGGTTCATCGAGTGCCATTTTGTTCATCGTCCATCAATGGGTATCCAGTGTTTCGATCAACATCAGCTGGTCGTCTCGGTCTCTCGATGAAGGGAGCAGTCCACCCGGTCGATCTCGGTGATATATTTCCTTAGCCGCCCACCTCATTGATTGAGGTCAATGGCCTTCAGACGACAACCCACTGCCTGTTCCACCCCCTTTATCCGATCCGCTCAAACCACCCCCTTCCGCATCTCCGCTTGCCACTGCTAGGATAAAAAGGACGACCTTTATTGTCGGGACCGGACCTGGACGTGACTCTATCTAAGTATTTGGATCCGAGGGCTTTCAAGCAAGCTGTCTCTGGAGTTCTTCCGGACGAAGGAGGAAGATCTGATGCCGGTACTCTCGGTGCTGCTGTTCGGTCGGATCGGAACCAATGGCAAGGGCTTCTATTTATTCAGCTGATCTTGGTGGGTACGATCGGCACAAATCATCACTCGGATTGGAGCATTGGCGGAACACACACATACCAGGGATGGAACCAGAGATGTGGGATACCGATAGCTCTTGGCCGAGAGACACAGACCGGTAGGACTCGGAACTGCTGGTATATTCCGTTCGACAGGGCGGATTTCCATGTCTACTCTCCCTTCCCACCCGCCCGCAATGATCGATGCATCGAGTCCATCCGGGGGCATTGAGCGCGGTACGGACGACTTGGACACGCAAAGCTTCTCGTTCGTGAGTGAGGAGAAGATGTTGGTTTCTCCATATCGAGTCTGCCCACGGGCATCAGCGTGAGAAGTGGCACCGGGTAGGTAGGTCTGATTCATCGAGAAAGGGCGATCGAGCCACCTATTCATACAGGTATTATCAATCGAAGCTCGCATCCACACCGGGTGGTTCTTCCCCAGCAGCATCCGACCCACCCGCTAGCCTAGCTATGTCTCGGCTGCTCCAGCATCCGGGGTCTCGACCAATCTCATTGGAGGATACAGCTTACAGTAGCCCCTATATACATATATAGAAACGTTGAGTGATATATGTATAACTAGATTTTTGATTACATGTATTATTTTATGATTACATTATTAATGGATTTTTTTATGTAATGAGTTCGATTATGATATAGATATATAAAATTATAATTATATATAATAAGATACTGTGATTGTAGTCATAGTACAAGCTAAATACCTTAGATCCATATGATTTTCATATATATTTAACTAAGCTACAATCCCAATGAAATTCATGAAAATGTAGAACAAAGAAGCCATTAAAACATAACAAACAAGAAATGAATAATGGAAATCTATTCCATTGCCTCAAACCTCATCCCATTGGGGGATTGGTGTTGTATTGATATGGAATGATGACCCTTTCCCAATCCCCTTGATAAAATGAGCTTTTGAATGGATTCCATTGATAAAAGATGGATGAAAATGGATGATTTGAACCACAATGGATGAAAAATGCTTCAAAAGAATGCTAATGGGTGAAAGTGTGGATGCATTTCAACAATATAACTTTTCTCAAATGATTGTGGATCCATTTCTCTCCAAAATGTGAGGTATTTATAAGAGAAAATGGTAAATCAAGGGTCAAGATTGATTTGGTCAATCAATGGTTGAGATGCAATTAGAGGTGAAGACATGGATCAAGGATTCTCATCAATAGATGAGAATGCAAGATCACATGGATCAAAGAGTCAATCAATGACTCATAATGATTCAAACACACTTTCAAAGAAGTTAGAAAGTTTGTTAAAAAATAATATTCTTTTTTTTGGAGCTCAAATGGGAGAATATTTCAAGGGAATACTCCCATGCAAGTGGATGGGTGAGGGAAAATTAGTAATTAGTTAATTAAAACAAAATTTTAATTGTGCATGTTGAGGAATTTAGGATTATCATTAAATAATTAATTTATTGAACGAAAAAGGGTCAAGTGACATTTAATTCAATAATTTAGATTATTTAATTAAATGAGAGGACATAAGGAGTTTAATTTAAAAAATTTGCATTATCCAATTAAACAAGATGAAATGTTAATGTGAAAGGGGGTGAATTAATATAATGAAATTGATTAGATTAATAGATGAAAATGATGCATTTAATTAAATAACTAGGATTATTCAATTAAATAGTTGAAAAGAAGGTGAATTCATGATGAAATGGTGTTAGTCATCAAATTCAAGTGTGCGATATCATTTAGGACAATTTTAGGTGTCTACAATTTTCCCCTTTGAAGCGAGGTACTTGTTACATCGGTTCAAAGATTGACGCTTTTCGGATTAAATCGCTGCTTAGATAAAAAATTCAAAAAATTATGATATTTCAAATGCCCCATTGTTGCCCTAGCGGAAGGAATTAAGCTGGTACCCTGCCCCCTCGAGAGATTAGGTGGAAATTTTAATTTTTGGGTCTATATCGTGACAAAGGTTCAACTCAAAGAGGACTAGAAAGCTTAGATATTTGATGTAGATAGATCTGATGATGTATAGACAGTCATCATCCATGGGTAGTCTCATGTATATTTTGATATATCACACATATTTGACACTTGGATATAAATGTTAGCAAAGGTAGAAGAATACGAAGAATAAAATGGATAGATTAACCATTGATTTCAAGATTGATTCAGAAGTCCAACAAGCTTATGGTCATTCAAGACTATTAAATATGGTGATGAGAAAGATTATGATCTATGCTTGTTTAAGGGATTGGGATACTTAAGCACTTCATTCCTTATGTTTGATATAACACATAGACACGATGCATGAAGGTATCGATAACCAAGATGACATTGTATCTAGTGCGATGGGCTTTGACTCAACAAACAGATAGGATAATCCTTGTTCACACCTTGACATGCAAAAACCTCGTTGGAATGTAGTTTGAAAGTTTAGAACATTTCAAACCAAAGCATGCGCAATAGTCAACGATCTATTCAAAACAACCCCCTTACACACAACTAAGCAAGTATTCGCTAAGATTATTTTACAAGAATATCCCACAAGCACAACAAACGAAAGATAATGATCAATACCCCATTCCTTTCTCTCTAAATCATTTTGATAGACATCATCGAGAGGTCCTCAAAATGGGTCAACAAGATAAATCATAAGACAAGATCAAAATGAACAAATAGTCAATGTTAACTATATCTCTTGCTAAAAATGTAATGTGTTTTGAGGATAAGTATCCAAAATGATTGCCAATGATAATGCCCATTGTAGGAAGGATGCATCCTATGACATGTTAGTGGATGGTGGCAAGTTGATAGGTTGTTTTGAAAGGCCGTTGATAAAAGGTTTGATTGCCATGTTTGATAATGATCAAGAATTTGATTTTTGTGTTGCGTTTAGGTTTCTACTTTTTTCGATTGTTGTACTTGTTTTCCGTTTGTTTTACCAAAGGTTGATGATGACGATTGATTTATTATGAATGGGATTTTATTGCATGTGAAAGTGAAATGGGATGGTTGGTTTTGGACTTTTTGGAATATTTCAATGTTTTTGAATGTTTTGCAATGTTTTAAGGTTGTTTTTGATCTTTTTGAATGTAAGTGGATGTTTAGTGTTTTCAGATATTGTGAGGTTGTTTATGATTTTCAAGTTTTCAAATGTTTTTGGGTTTTCTAAGTTTTGACCAAGACCTAAGAGGGATTGACCTAGGGCCTCGAGGGCTTTATCAAAGATTAGCCTTGCCTATGTTATATATGCAAAAACCATGTAGTTCGACTGACTTTGACTTGCTATTGATGAGATATGAACACTTGATAGATTGTTAGTTTATCATGACAAACTCCTAAAAGACTAACCTAGGGTGTCCCGGGGGCACATCAGTGATGGCCTTGCCTATATTCAAGCTCAGAGACAACATAGTTCGACAAGGTATTATTTTTTATTTTTTTGATGTTTTGACTTGTTTAGGGATTTTTGATGTGTTTTGGATGTTTTGGATTTTTCGCATGATGTTGATGAGTGTATGGATATGTGACGATTTTAGTGATTTGTTTTGAGATTTTGTTGAAAACTAAGCTAGGATTGATTGATTTGATTGATAGATTACTGATAGTGATAACATTGTTGAGGATGCACAATAATGCAAGGATAGTGTTGAACAACATAGATTGGGAAATGATATATCTCGAGATGATGATGGATTGATTGGATAAGATCAAGATTTTGAAGCTAGGCTTGGAACAAAATCTATTAGAATGATTTGATGTGACGTTGAGGTGCAAGGTAGATGCAACTGATATTGATTGTTTGGATTGATGTTTGATAAAAGATAAATCTTGACAAGGAACATCTTCTCGTCAAAATGTGCCATGGGCTAGTGATTTAGATTTTTGCTTGCAAATGATTTGACCAATTTGATTTTGTGTTTTGCAAATGTTTAGATCACCACATAAGCTATAGGATATAGCTCAAGATTTATTCCCGAAGCAAGATGTAAGTATCTACTCTCAGTGTCTAACAATGTATGGAATGATATGGGTGGGTGCATGGATAAATGAATGGATTGATGGATGGGTATGCAAAGGATGCCAAGAATTATCTTGTAATAGGATAACATGTTTGGATAGAGTATGCCTCTTTGGACAAGGCCTCATGGCTTAGATAATGCTGGTTAGGATAGGATCAATGCTAATGTTGACCATAAACAACTATGAAGTACATACCAAACCTTTGCCAAGATCAAGATAAGTTAGATTTGATAAAATGGATTGGATAATGAAGGGTTCTTGGATTTATTACAGATAAGATGGATGGAATGCAGGATTTATTATGGATGGGATGAGGTGCTTCCACCTGAAATGGTGCACATAGATGCTCGATTCTAGTCATGATGCCTGTTTGCCAGGTTTTCATCATGGTACTTGTCCAAAGCACCACCAAATTGGTTTTCACTAGAGTATGATTTTTCTCTTGACTATTTTCTTGATTTCTTGATTTTTTGAAAGTTTATGCTCATGTTGAACCACTAGGTGGTGTTGATGTAGACGTTGCTGGTTTTGATATAGATGTGGTTGCTATCATGATGTGCCAACGATATCCTGCTTGGAGGAGTTGTTTTGCTAAGATATGGGTGCTTGAATGTAACCCTTGGATTCTCTTATCTACTTTGTCAATATCGGAGTTAACCTCATCTAGATATGCACATCGTGATAGAGTGTCCTTAGAGTCCTTATGATAAAGAGTTGCTGCCAACACACGGTTAATGTGAGAGTTGGATACCATGGATGTTGAAATTGATGGTGGAGTATGTTGACGGATACGAGATGTAGATCGATTGGTCGACAGTTTGAAATCTTTGATTCTCCAAACTTGGGATGGAGCAATGATGGGTGGATATGGAGATTTGATTGGGACCAACTTCTTGATATACCTTGTAGGTCGCTCTTGAAGCCTTCTTTTGTATCGATGGACAATTTTGATGGATGAACTTCCCTTTTTGATTTTTTTCCCGTAGTTTCTTTGACTAATGCAGTGTGATAGGGATGGTTTTCTTTATTTTTCTTTAGTATCCATTTGAATTTTTCTTGTCCATTTTTCTTGGCCGATTCTTTTGGTTCAATAATTTGCTCTTTTCTTTGATATAGACCTCTTTCTTGTGGTTGGTCCCAATTAGTGGGTGGAATGATGCATGGACAACGATTCATGATATGAATGGTTGGAGTGTTGGTAGCCATTTCATTATAAGGACTCGTCGTGCTCCCCATGGTGGTGTTTACGCTAGATAAAGTTGCCCCTAGTATAATGGGAGTATTATTGACATGTTTTGATTATGCTGTTGACAAACCATTTCCTTGTTGTTCAAGATTGTTTAGCTTTGTTGATTTTCGATAATGCTTGACATCCTCATATTCACATTCTTTAATCTGTATGGAGGATGTGTCTGATTTTGATGCTTCTTCAAAAGATGTTGATGGTTTACAATCCATATAGGATTCTTCACCATGATCAATTTCTGCTTGCTCTTCAAAGGATGTTTCCGATTCATCATCCATGTAGAGGTCTTCTTTATGATCAATTTTTGATATGTCTGGATTTTGCTATGCCTTGATCATCTGTAAAGATATTAATAGTAGGAGACTCTTGTTCCTTGGTAATGATATCAAGAGTATGGGACTCTTGTTTTGGTTGAAGATCATCTACATGTCCATTAGGAGTTAGCATCTCATGGGTAGATGGAGGAGTATGTGATATATGAATATGATCATTATTTGCGACATCTTGTATAGATTGGAGAATACCCATTAGATCATGGTAGTATCTTAGAGATATGGATCCTTGATCTTGACTCTGTGTGGTGTTATCTTCAATATGCTTTGGTTTATGTTCTTGACATGGATCAATTTCAAAGGATGGATTGTTTGTAAAGGGTTCTTAAATATCTTCATTATGCATGGGTATTGGCTCAATATTTTCTTGATCTTCAAGTGAATTTGGATCAAGTATTGAATTAAGGATTTCTTCAATATCGACAACCATGAGGTCAAATGATGTCAATATGTCTTGGAAAGGACCATTGCTAGACTTTGGTGAAAGATGATCATGCTTTGGAATAAATTCTTGAGGTATGCCATCTAACTCATTGGGTGATGTAGAGACATTGTCAACATGATCATTTGCAGATGAATCTTGAATTTTATCCTCAAAAATTGTGGTAGAAACCTTGTCGATGTCTTCAACCATGAGATCAAATGATGTTAAGATTTCTTGAAATGGATCATTGTTAGATATTGGTGAAGGATTTTGATCATGATTATGAAGCGGATCTTGAGGTATGTTTATTTTCTCATTGGATGCTCGGTAGAGACATTGTCAATATGATCGTCTAAGATTGAATCTTGATCATTATTGTCAACAGTTATTGTTCCTTGATCAATGAGGTCTTGGATGAGATTTTGAGTTTAATACAATTTGATGTGTCATGACCTTTTGGGCTATGGTATTTGCAATAAGCATTATCATCATACCATGTGAACTTGAAGCTAGGTTCACCCCCATTTAATGACTTTGGAAGATTGATAAGTTTAGCATGGACTAGCTTGTTTAATGCCGAGTCAATTGTCTCCCCTAAAGGGGTGTATTCACGTTTGGTGATGGTGTTGTTATCTTGTGAAGCTTGTGATTGTTGTAGTGATTGATCTTGTTGTGACTAATCTTGGAGATGTGGTGATTGATCGTGTTGTTGATGTTGTCCTTCTTGATATCCAATATCTTGATGTTGGAGATGTGGTGGATACAAATCAATGTTTTGATGATTTTGATGAAGAGTGTATTGATTTGGAGGTGGAGACTTTGTTGGAGAAGTGTATCACTATTTTGGTAAGTGAATTTAGGGCAATTTGATGTTATAGATATTGATCTTGATATTGATTTTGAAACCCTTGATGTAGTTGATTTGGTATGGATTTCAAGGATGTGGTTGATGTTGTGGATATTGAATGATGTTTTGAGCGTGAATGTATCTATCCCATCGTTTACCAAGTGTGGATTTGACATGTTCATATTTGATATGTTTACGTTTTGACATGTTCATGTTTGACATGTATTGACTTGGTGAGCTAACGTTGTTTTGATGAAGACTCATGCTTTGATCATTTGGTTGATAGATTGGTAAGTTTTTACATTGATTTAAATCTATCATGTGACAAGATGTTCCAAATTTTTGATTTGGTATACCCACATTTGTTTTGTCATTGTAGTTTGTAGGATATGATGACCCCATGTATGGATTGTAGATTGGAATTGTGAAACCTCTAGGATTAATCTCAATCATTCCAAGGCTTTGTTGGTTTGTGTCACTCATGGTAGATAAATTTTGGTTTTGCTCCATGCCTCTCTTGTGTTTTGATCTTGTTGTAAAAGTGTGAACCTCTAAGGTGTTTAGGACCAATGATGGGAGTGGATGATGAAAGAGGTGAGTGATATGGATGATGAACTTCTAAACTTTGGACAACACTTTAGACTATAGGTTTGATGTTTCAGATAAAAGGTGCTAATGGACTTGTAGATCTAAAGGTAGACTTCTGACCTTTAAGATAGACTTGTTTAAAAGGATGATGACTAACTCAACTAAGTGTATGGAAAAGGATTCATTTACACACAAATAGCTAAGTTAGGGGATTGGTTTGATGATAGCCTAAATCTAAAATGTTGAAGTGTCTAGAGTTCCTAAAGTTGTTTGTGGAGTGGGATGTGAGATGTGTGAAGATGGATGAAATGTTTGACCCAAAATGTGTTAACCTAAAAAGGGACCTTTGTTTTACAAGACCAAGGTAGTGAAAAACATGCTTTACCCTTAAAAGTGATAAAACCTAAGAACTCAATGTTTAGAAAATAGAAATTTTGACTCAATGTTTGGCAATATAATTTCCTTGTTTCACTTTGTTGCTTGGGGGTCAATGTGTTTCAAAAATAATCCCAATGTGCGGTGTATTCATTTGGTTTTAAACTTTGATTTAGTGAGATTTCTTTTACCACATCAAAAAGTCTTACTTAAATTCAAACTAAAATGTTTATGACTTAAGTAACTTTCATTCCATAAAGTCCATTATGTGAAAATAAGGAGGCTAAGGCCATAGTCTTCTATGTTGACTTTGGAAAGTGTGAAGTAAGATATAAGTCCAAATATTTAGAAGCCTCTAAAGATAAAATCCTTAGGGACAAGCAACAATATAGGACCTTTCAAAGGTATTCACACTAAGTCCAAAGGGTTTGAAATTAGATAAACATGTTGATGTTTGTTTAAGTTGTTTTTGAAACAAAGGAAAGTGTCAAATTGACTCAACGATCAATAACAACCCTAGCTCAAGTGGGTACGTTCTTCTTGGTAGGCTTACCTCATGCCTTGAAGGGATATTTTTACATGCAACTTATGGAGGGAACAAATAGAGGTATATCACCACCTTAAGCGTTTGTACAAGAGAATGAACTCTTGAGCTCTATGCCTCAACCATAAATCAGCTTGGTAAATAACTTCGTGGAAGTAAAATTCAAATGCACCACTTTCAAAGAATGTTTCAGGAAACAAGGTTGGCCTCTACAAAAAGGTTTTTAATGACACAAACCGAGAACACTGAGACATATAAATTGTCTGCAAGCCACTAAAGGCATTAAGCCATTCCCTTCCGGTCCATATGTTCAGAGTTGGATTAGGCAGAGTATGTTATTCCTGTCATAGATTGAAGCTACTATTTTTCAAGTTCGCAACCTTTATATAGCTCGCCGGTAAATGTGCTTTATTGAGAGTCACTTAGATGAGTTCTCCATTGCGGGATGTATCTCATTAGTAGGCCCTTTTTTAATATGAAAAATACTATTTCTCTTCACCTAAGATCACACGAAGCGCAAGGGGAGTGGATAAATAACAAGTTCTTAGGGTGACCAAAAAAAGAAAGTTTGTATACTTGGAGTGTTTCTCTTCACCCAAGATCACATGAAGCGCAAGGGGAGTGGATATGCACTACAAGTCTACACAAGAAAAGCACTTACACAATACACTCTTTCTTTTTAATGCACAAAGACAATGATGACTTCATTTTAAGCACCAAATTGAAGTGTATGTTTGTATTTGTTCAATTTTAACCAATATAGCAATGATGAGGATGTATGGGTTCAATTTTAACCAACTTTGAAAAGATTTAAAACATTTGTTAATTTTAAGCCCAAGTGAAGGCTAGTTGTCCTAAAACACTTTTACAATAACCAGAACTAAGAAAAATTGAAAATCCAAAATTTCAATTTTTTTTGGTATTTTCTAGGTTTAGTAAATCACATTTTTGGAGGTCTTTGCAGCGAAATTTGGGGCTTAAACTTGCGTTAGTCTTTGCAAATTCATTGCCGTAGGCATGGATTTTTAAGAATTGAGCTAGTACTCTTGGAGACCTTTCCAATGGTGCAAATGGATTTGAATTTCGAGTACCGAGTAGAAAGTTATGACCCCACCAAGTTGGGGTAAAAATTTGCAAAATCAATTAGCCTCACAAAAAAAACAGAAGTTAGTAAATAATCAGAGAGTGAATTAAATTGAAAAATCAATACGAACATTAAAATATAGCTCTTTGTTTTTACCTTGCAAAAGCATCGCTGGCCATCAAAGGCGTTGCTTTAGTGAACACCAAAAGCATCGTTGTTCTGCAAATGTGTCACTATATTTCCAAGGTGTCGCGTTGGTGAAATTCAAAAGCATCGCTTTGTAGAAATCAGTGACATCAAATGCGTCACTATATTCAAAAACGTCACTGTAGCAAAAATCAATAGTGTTGCTATAGCCATCAATATCGTCGTTGTAACTGTCAAAGGCGTCGCTCTACCCCTGGAACCCGCAACTCACGGAAACTCAAGAGAAATTCATCAAATGAAGTTAGCTCAACCCTCCTTCTAGTGCCAAAATGTGATTGTAGTCATAGTATAAGCTAAATACAACAAATCCATATGAATTTAAGCTATATTTAACTAAGCTACAATCCCGATGAAATTCTTGTAAACGTAGAACGAAGAAGCTATTAAAACATAACAAACAAGAAATGAATAATGGAAACTATTCTATTGTCCCAAACCTAATTCTATTAGGGAATTGGTGCCGTATTGATATGGAATGATGAGTCTTTCCCAATCCCTTTGATAAAATGAGCTTCCAAATGGATTCTATTGATAAAAGATGGATGAAAATGGATGATTTTAACCACAATGGATAAAAAATGCTTCAAAAGAATGCTAATGGGTGAAAGTGTGGATGCATTTCAATTGCATAATTTTTTTCAAATGATTGTGGATCAATTTCTCTCCAAAATGTGAGGTATTTATAAGAGAGAATGGTGAATCAAGGGTCAAGATTGATTTGGTCAATCAATGGTTGAGATGCAATTAGAGGTGAAGAAATGGATCAATGATTCTCATCAATGGATGAGAATGCAAGATCACATGGATCAAAGAGTCAATCAATGACTCACAATGATTCAAACAAACACACTTTCAAAGTTGTTAGAAGTTTTGTTAGAAAAGAATATTCCCTTTTTGAAACTCAAATGGGAGAATATTCTTATGCAAGTGGATGGGTGAGAAAACTAGTAATTAATTAATTAAAATAAAGTTCTAATTGTGCAAGTTGAGGAATTTAGGATTATCATTAAACAATTAATTTATTTAATGAAAAGGGATCAAGTGACATTTAATTCAATAATTTAGATTATTTAATTAAATGAGAGGACATAAGGGGGTTTAATTTAAATAATTTGCATTATCCAATTAAACAAGATGAAATGTGAATGTAAAAGCGGGTGAATTAACCTAATGAAATTGATTAGATTAATAGATGAAAATGATGCATGTAGTTAAATAACTAAGATTATTCAATTAAATAGTCGAAAAAAAGGTGAATTTAGGATGAAATGGTGTTAGTCATCAGATTCAAGTGTGCAATATCATTCAGGACTATTTTAAGTGTCTACAGATACACAATTAAAAAATCACATGAGAAGATCAATGGTGAATCGATTAATTAACCATCATTTGAGAAACTGATATATCCTTAAAAAATAATGAGAATAAGTATTAGTTGAATATACTACTCAAGAATTTGAGACATTTGAAATCATGTCGAGAAGAAAACAGGCATATACATGTATGAGAAGTCTAAGAAACACCTAATAAACGTACACATGTTCTTAGAAGAAATGCATGCGTTATCTTCTTAGAAGAAAGAATCTTGCATTGAGGAACCATAACACTTGTAATTGTGCATCACAATAAGAAGGAAAATGCCACATTGTGGATTTGTAACATGTGCTCTAGGAGAATTTCGATGGAGAGAAGAAAGAGATTAATCAAGCACAAAATCTACACAAATGAATAGCATTGAGTGGGATCCTTGGGGGCAACCATTGGTTGTAGATAAATTGTAAACCCCATAACCATAAATAAAAGTAATAACGAATGGTACCAACTTGTTAGCGCTAAACTTCCCTTTAGCATTGGACTGAGTATTTGGATTGCGAAGTAATCAGTAGCAGTTATGATGAAGGTATGTCTTTTAAAAGATGACAAATCTATTTTGTGAATCAAATAGAGAAGGGCCAATGAGATGTGTTCGATTGGAGCTCCTATGTATGAGCACAAATAAGATGTCAATGTTATTGGCATTGGGGGCATTTCTTGGCATTCATGGAAGTCTTGCTCCACATTTTACCAATAGCACCTCATACAAAGAATTTTGTATTAAAGTTTCACCACCAAAATGAACACCATAGGCACTTGAATGGGCCTCTTGGAAAGCAGCTAAGATTTTAGATTTATTCAAGCAATAGAGAAGGTCATTGTGTCCTCACCAAGAATGTTAGAAATAAAAATATAATGCACAATAACTTTTTAAATGCAAGTGCACATATTTTTAGAAGATTTGAGTGGAAAAATTCCATCCTTGAGATAATCATAGATATGTTCATACCATTCTCCCAAATTGATGACATAGCAAGAAGGAATATAAAAAAGAAGGAAGGCCATTGTGTCCTCACCAATAAAGAATGTTAGAAAAATATAATGCACAATAACCTTTCAAATGCAAGTGCACACATTTTTAGAAAATTTAAGTGGAAAAATTCCATCCTTGAGATAATCATAGATACGCTCATACGATTCTCCCAAATTGATCATAGCAAGAAGGAATATAAAAAAGAAGGAAGGCCATTGTGTCCTCACCAATAAAGATTGTTAGAAATAAAAATATAGTTCACAATAACCTTTCAAATGCAAGTGCACACATTTTTAGAAGATTTGAGTGGAAAAATTCCATCCTTGAGATAATCGTAAATATGTTAATACCGTTCTCCCAAATTGATAACATAGCAAGAAGGAATATAAAACAGAAGAAAGGCCATTTGTGATAGTAGGGGTAGATGAAGTGTGGACAATAAATTGAAAGTATTTTACATAATTTCCAAGAGATACAAGGAATACCAAGCTAGCCATTGCATCTATGTGGCAATTGTCTTTGTGTGGGATGGTGAATGAAGAAAAATGATCAAAGAAGTCATAAGGTGAGGTCATGATATTGAGAAAGCTTATCTTGTTTCATTTGGTTACAAGGACTTGTGACCCGGTGTATAACTGAGAATTGCCATAGATACGAAGATAATATATGTTAAGAGAAAGTGCCACATGTAATTCGGCTATGAGAGGCTCATAATTGGTGATGCTATTTGTGCAAGAAAAATTTAATCAAAATGAATGTAGAATTAGCTATCTCGAAGGAGGGACCAAGATCATACTTTCCCTTAAGCTGGTGCCACACCTCGAGCCATCAAAAAATAGATTCCAAGGGATTCTAAGCGTGATCAACATTTGTGGCAAGAATGTGGTAATCAAGAAAATAATCAAAATTAGAAGAAAATTGTGATGGAGCATCAACTAAATGATCGACCAAAGCGTATCCCTTAATTGCTTTTTGAGAGAATATTTTAAAGCTGAATTCAGTGGAGCATTACCCACTTTGTTAGATGCTATGATAATCAATTTTACATAGATATTTTAGGGGATCACATTTTATAATCTGTGTACCCGCGAGGAGAAATAAGGTTGCAAATCTTGTGTAATGAACACCAAAGCAAGAGATTGCTTCTCTAATGTTGAATAGCAAGTTTCATAATCAATCAAGGTGTAGCCAATATAGTAAAAATCACGTTCCTTGCCTTCATCATCATGTTAGGTCTAAGAGAAACCATCACATGAGATAATGAAGAAGTGTAAAGAATGAGAGGATGTCTAGGAATATTAGGCAAAATAATACAAGGGTTAGCTATATAGCTCTAAAGGTCATCAAAATCCTTTTGGCACTCTACATTCTAAGAGAAATGAGCATCCTTTTTGAGAAGATGCGTGTAAGGAAGGGTACAATCTACTAACTATGAAATAAATTGATAAATAGTTTGAATTATCTTGAATCCAGTGAAGTTGGGATATGTTTCAAGGAGTTGGCATGTTTACCATTATATTGATTTTTTTGTATCAACCTCAATGCTATGACAAAATACAACAAATCCAAGAAGCTTGCTATTATCAATGCCGAAGACACTTAGGACTTAGGTGCATCTGATATAAATAAACATGTTCAAAGATAAGATGAGGGTTTTGGATGGTGACAAAGAACATGTTTAGCTAGGATGTTGTCAACATAATCTTTGAGAATGTTGTGATTAAAGTCATGGAAGATAAGGATCATGACTCATTTGTAAGTTGCACTTGGGTGAAATCACAATACTATGTCTCACTTTTTGACTAAGATGGACATTTATATCAACATTTTTAATTGAATCTTCACCTTCAGAGACCTATAGTAGCTAAACCATTAAAAATTTGAAGATGATGTGAACTAGTGATTTGTGAAAATTTGTGTGTAGATTCTAATACACACACACACACACATATTTGACATACATCATAAATCTTTCAACATCTCCTTTAATAACTAGTTTTAAATAGTAAACACCATTTTCAAAAAGTAATGTTTATTTCGTCAAACATAACTATTTTTCTAGAAAGGAGAAAATTCTAATTTTTAAAATATAGATTCTTAACATCAATATCTAGGGTAAGGATATTTTTTTCACAATTTTTTGTTACATATTTATTTTTTGATTAAATTTTGAAGTCATTGTAACTATAATTTGGACATAGGTGTATGCCGCCAAACATAACTTTTGTATATATGGAAATCTTTTGTTTTTGGTGAAACAAGGACATCAATACCTAGGGAAAAGATATTTTTTGAAACTTTTTGCAATGGTTTACTATTTTTCCAACTTTATAGAATGAAGAACTTGATGTTCGGTGAAAAATCTATGTTCAATAAAAATTGAAAATTAAATGCATGATAAAATGAAAACATATCAAAACTATACTTGTTGGAAAGATCGTTTTAAGGGTTACAATCATGAAAAATATAATTTCTACATGAATTTATTTAATCCCTCAAAACGTAAAGAAAAGTGTTTCTTTTACTAGCATTTAGATAGATGTGAAGGAGACTCCATTATGGGTTTGATTTAATACTAGAGGGGTTCTGCTATGGGACTTTTGTCTTGTGAAAATAAAAGAATGTAAACTTTAATTTAATTAAACATTATTATTATTGTGAATGGGTGTGACTTTTGTAATCACCCTTGGAATATTATATAAACCTGCAAATTAATTGAAACAGGGACATATAGAGGAAAAGTGAAGGAAAGAGCAATATGAAAAATTTAGAAAGCAGACAAGAGTGAAGGTTTGGGTTCTAGTTGGAATTTAAACATTTGGAGAAGGGGCACACATCGTGTGTCCAACTCGGGGTACAACATACACCTAAGAGTGTCCTGGCCAGGGCTATGTTTATGTCATGAAGGCAAGTTTGGTTCTGTGCAAGAACCAGTTCCTCTTGGGGTGTTTGTTTCAGGAAAAGTCGAGACCTGTAACCCCATCTCTATGTGTGGGATAGTAGCTTTCTAGAAACTATTAAAGATATGTATTATCCCATGGAAATATAATTTAAATGTTTCTTTGTGTTAATTTATCATTTCTAGTAAATGTTATAAAATTTATTATTTGATATTTATATTGTTCAAGTGATTAATTATTGTTGCTTCTATTCTTTATTAATGTTCCAAATATTATGTCTTTTATTCATTAAATAAATTGCAAAATACTTCATTTTTCCATTGCTAGAAATAATTAGGTTACATTTATTACATTTTCATTGTTGGAGAATAGTTAGGTCACATTTAGTATCAGAGCCTTATTGATCACAATAGTCAATTATTTCATTGTATTTATTTATCTGCAAAAATAGATATATATTAAATTAAACATTATAATAGTTTAAATTAATTCTTAATTTTTTATATTTTATTTTTGCATCAATTATTGATTATGCTCAAGGGTTATAAAAAGGGAAATATATATTCATGTAAATCAATTTTAAATCAATTTAGGGTTTCCATAAAATATTTACCTTGTTAAATTTTTACCCTTTCAATTATCCTATTCATAAATTAATTTCATAGGGAATTAGATTAGGTTTACTTAAAAAATTAATCAATCATTTTTTTTTTGATTTCCCTTCCACGTGAAACTAGGATCCCCTTGAATCAATTTGAGTGTTGAAAAACAAAAAATCAAGCTAGACACATTCTATAGTGTTGGATATCTCGATTTTACCTTTCATAAACTAATCACACTTAAAATTAATTTAGATTAACATTCAAAGAAGTAAATCTTTTACTCATTAAATAATTTTTTCAAATAGATCCATATTAAAGAAATTACCCAAGATCTAAGAATAAAATCATGCCACCCTCCATAAACCTCTGGATGATGCTTTTAGATGTCATTAAGCCATACCATCACAAGAGTCTTGTGAATATTCTAAAATATATATTCCAGGGATTAAGACCATTATCCTTCAAAAATACAAATTGGTATCAAGTTCACAAGAATTCATCAAAACATCCTTCAACCATTGTAATAAAATTTGAACACTGCATTTAAATTTGTTATAAAAAACTGTGCCCATTGAATCAAATTATTATTTCTAAGTTAGAGTCAGTGTACAGATATATTCTATAAATTTGAATATTTCTTGGATCAATTCTATTGAATCCAGTATCATTAAATAAATTGATAGATAAAAGTTTCACATGAAAAGGGCATGCAGTAATAAATTGTGAGACTCAAATTATAGTAAACACATCCTAATACACAAATTGTTAGGATTTATTTAATAAGTATTGCCCTTTGAATTTGTTTTCTAAATCGTGAAGGGAAACTTTTGAAACAATCATATTGATTTAATTTTTTCGCATATACATATTGACCTATTACAATGATGTCTAGAAGTGAAGGCCTATGAGGCTTTAGAGAAAACCAACCAAGCCTTAATGCAAGAAGTTGTCGAATTAGTCGACCAAGTCCAACAACTTAAGAAATAATTCATAAAATGAAACAAAAAGCTCGAAAAGCAAGAATAGTTCTTGGTCAACTCAACATCACAACCAAAGAAAGGAAAAACGTAGATCAAAAAGTAAACGACAAAAAGAATCGTTAGAAGAGAGCAAGACTTCCAAATCAAACAACTCCAACACTTTTGAATCAAAATCTTCAAAAAACACATCAAGTAAACAAATACAACGAGAATTAGATAATTTTGCTCATAAAATCAAGCAACCCAAATATAATGGTGATACCGGTATGGGAGAGGAAGTAGAGCAATGGTTAACCAATCTAGAAAGATATTTTGAATTGCAAAATAAAAGTAGTTATGCTAGGACTAGAACCACCACCTATCAATTGAAAAGTAGTGCATTAAATTGGTGGCAAGACACAGTCTGATCTTCAAAACTATGGGCCAACAAAACAAAATGGTCACAATTCAAACAAATATTCAAACATAAATACCTTTCTCATTACTTCCTATAAGAAAAGAAGAATGGATTCTTTAAACTAAAACAAAAACTTAAATTGGTGAATGAATACAAACAAAATTTTGAAAGACTTAATAGGTTTGTACCATTCATTGAAGGACATGACCGTGTTGATAGATTCATAAATGGTTTGAGGAATGAATACAAAGCTCCAATATGGTACGGTAAGCCAACTTCACTAGATGAAGCCACACAAATTGCTGAAAAATTTGAAATATATCATCGAATTGTAAGACAAAAAAGGGAAAATTGTAAAAGACATAGGGATGAATCATATAAGAAAAATTTCAAGCTATGAAGACACTTTTCAAACTAGAGCACATCTCAATGTCGATCCACTAAAATGTTCCACTCTAACAGAAATAAGCCTCTACCATTCAGAATCCAATGTTGGACCTGCGACAAGAATCATTTACAAGGATATTGTCCTCAATTACATCCTCACTATCGTAAATGTGGTAAAAACCATAGTAGAGATGATTGTACGTGCAAACCACAACATCAAAATCAGGATGGAAAAGCTTCTACTCCCTCAAACATGAAGATTTATGCTGTAGTAGATATAGGTGTTGTACATTACCAACTTTCTCTAATTGAAATTGAGGGTTCTATAAATGGTCGCCCCATTGTTTTTCTTGTTGATTCAGGAAGTAGTCATAACTTTATTCTCTTAGGGTTGTAGCACAACTAAATATTACATCTAAATCAATAGAACCTTTAGCTATCAAAATGACAGATGGTAGAGTAGTTAGACAAACTAGTGCAATCATTGAATAGGTAAAATGATGCTATTCTAGGTGTGAGTTGTATAGAGAAAAATAATGCCTTCCTAGGTTGTGAAAACAAACAAGTTTAAACTCTAACATGGGGACATGCCGCATTTTACAAGGGGAGAAAAGACCTCTTCACATTAAAACTATTTCAGCCATGCAAGTCAAGTGCAGTGCAAGAAAAAAATGTAAAATATTTTGTGCTATGTTTTTTCAAATAGGCGATAAATTGAAAATAGACATTAATATTAAACTTGTGGTATAAGTAAGAATTCAAAGATGTATTTCTTGAAGAATTAAATAATTTACCCTCTAAATGATCCATAGAACATGCAATTGATCTAGTTCCCGGGGCAAAACTTGTTTCCAAAGCCCTGCATCGTTAATCAATCCCCAAATTAACTGAACTGAAAATTCAATTAACACAATTACTTAAGGTAAGATAAGACAAAGTGTCTCTCGTTGGGGTGCACTAGTATTATTTGTCAAAAATAAAGATGGAACCATGAGATTATGCATAGATTACATACAAATTAATAAATTAACCATAAAAAAGTAAGTATCCTTTACCTTGAATCGATGACCTCTTTGATCAATTACAAGGTGCCAATTTTTTTCCAAATAGATCTAACATTAGGATATCATCAAATTTGCATTAAACAATTTGACATTCCCAAAATGACATTTCGAACATGGTATGACCATTATGAATTTGTAGTGATGCCTTTTGGTCTAACCAAAGCACTTGCAACCTTTATGACCTTGATGCATGATATATTTTGATCGCTTCTAGATGTATTCGTGATCATTTTTTTAGATGACATCTTAATATACTCAAAGAATGAAGAAGAGCATGAACATCTCAAGATGGTATTAGAAACCTTGTGAAAGAATAAGTTATATGCCAAACTTGACACATGTGAATTCCTTGAATCAGAAGTATCTTACCTAGGTCATGTAGTTTTTGAGAAGGGTATTTCACCCGACCTTGCTAAAATTAAGACAATTCAAGATTGGCCTATTCCAAAGGATGCTCATGAAGTCAAAGTTTTTCTAGGATTATTTGGGGTTTATTGTCGTTTTGTTAGGAACTATTCCAAAATAGCTACACCTTTGATCGATCTAATTAAGAAAGAAAAAAGCTATAAGTGGACCCTAGAACATGATAAAGCTTTCAACACACTAAAGACTTTATTAACATCTGCACCTATTCTCTGTATTCCAAATTTGATAAAGCTTTCAACACACTAAATTTTTTTATCCTATCCATGATCTTGAATTATTAGGCATTGTCCATGCTTTAAAATTTTGGCACCATTATTTATTAGGGAATAATTTATATTAAAAACCGATCATCTTAGTCTCCAACACATGTTTACTCAACCTCACCTTAATATGAGACAAAGAAGATGGATGGAACTCGTAATTGAATATGATTTCACCATTTAATATGTTCTTGGAAAAGAAACGTAGTGACAAATGCTTAAAGTAAAAAAAGCTGTGTTAATGCCTTAACCTTGGAAAGAAGTCAATTTGAACAAGACATAGAATCCAAGTTACCTATCGATGATTATTTCCAACTGATTTATGAAGGTTTGCAAAATCAATCCCCTAATGTCCATCTAAAAGATCAAATAGAACATTATTTGCTAAGTAGCAATGGTCTCCTTTACTACAAATGGAGATTATGCATTCCCAATCTACCTAACCTTAAATCATAGATATTAAAATATTCTCATGACATACCTATAGCCAAACATCCTAGATTCCAAAAAAACCTATCTTTCCATCAAGAAAAACTACTTTTGGCCTCAAATGAAGAATGAAATCCATACCTATATTCAACAATTTTTAACTTGTCAAAAGGTAAAAGCAGAACAATGTAAACCTCCAGGTCTCTTGCAACCCTTGTCGATTCCAAATTGGAAGTGGGAGTCAATTAGTATGGACTTTATTATTGGATTACCTCAAAAACTTAAGGGACATGATTCTATTTTTGTAGTAGTGGATAGATTAACCAAGATGGCACATTTCCTACCTATCAAAATAAGATCTTCTGCTTTTGATATTGCCCATATTTTTGTCAAAGAAATTGTTAGGTTACATGGTCTTCCAAAGAATATTATTTTAGATCAAGATCCTAGGTTTGCACATTCTTTTTGGAAATCTCTATTTATAGAACTTAGCATGCATCTAAATTTTAGTACTACCTACCATCCCGAGTATGATGGTCAAGCTGAAAGCTGAAAGGGTTAATAAAATCTTATAAGATATGTTGCGAAAGTATACCATGGATAAACTCAAGTCATAAGAAGATTATTTACACTTGGTAGAGTTTGCATACAATCAAGGACACCGTTCAACCATTAAGATGCCACCTTTTGAAGTTGTTTATGGTTGAAATTGTAATACACCCATTTCATGGTCTGACTCTATCCATAAGGTTTGGTATGAGAATGAAAACGTATTAGAAATGGAAGCCATTATTAATAAAGCCAAACAAAATATGAAGTTTTCCCAAGATAGGTATAAAAGTTGGGCTGATTCTAAGAGGTCTACCCAAAATTTTGAGTTTGGTGAACATGTTTTTCTTGAAGTAAAACCAAAAAGGAGTTCATTAAAACTTGGTAAATATTCTAAGATAGCTCCTCATTTTTGTGGACCTTTTGAAATATTAGAAAAATTAGGTGGTGTTGCTTATAAACTTTCCTTACCACCTCAATAACAAATCCATAATGTATTTCATGTAAATTTACTTAAGAAATATGTATATAATGCATATCATGTTATTGATTGGAAAAGTATTGCTATTGAACCTTCTTGTGAATTTAAGTTTGGACCAGAAAGGATAATTGAAAAAAGATCTAAAATATTGAGAAATAGGGTTATAATGAAGTAAATTAAATGAAGTTATTGTGATAATGATAGTGCTACGTGGGAGAAAGTTGATTTTATTAAGGATCAATATCCACATTTTTTTAACTAAAGGTTGTTATATGTGAATGTGTGATACAAAAAATCATCGAGCTACTGAGGGAAACAACTAAATTATAGGGAAAAATTGTTACGAGACTTTTTCCTTGTGAAAATAAAAGAATGTAAACTTTAATTTAATCAAACATTATTATTATTGTGAACGGGTGTGGCTTTTGTAACCACCCTTGAAATATTATATAAATTTGTAAATTAATTGAAACAAGGACATACAGAGGAAAAACAAAGGAAAGAGCAATATGGAAATTTAGAAAGCACATATGTGAGGCCCAACCCCGTGTATGACTATCGTGACCTTTTTAATAGATTTAATTATGCTATAGTAATGAATTTATTCCATACCTTGATCAAAATTGTTTAAACAATATGATATTGAAAATGTTGATGGGTAAAATGATTTAATCCCTACTTTTTACTATCTTGGAATATCATGATTAAATGAGTTGTGTCTAAGTGAGAGAATTACATATTCAAGTTTTGGAGTACAAGAGAACAACAATTATTGTTACATGCTTAATGTTTTATGTTTTCCAAGACTTAGTTAAAGGATGATTTTAGTAAATGTGTGTGATTCAATAGTTCATTAAGATAGTATGAAAAGTGTATGAAATCTAGATTTCTTATGAACATTAGAAAATAAGAAAATTTAAATTGATATGAGAAAACAAATGAATTGGATTTTAGTACAAGTGATTCACTAATGTGTTTTATGTTATGTGGAAAGGGGCAATGCTTGGAGGATGAAATAGGACCCTTGTAGATCATGAAGGAATTCAATGGAATAAATTCCTAACATCGTTGAGGGTAAACTGGAGCAACTCTAACCGACAATGAGGATGCTTAAGGTAAGCTAACAAGGTAAGTTATATGAATTTGTTATTTAGTTGCATAAGGATATTTAGTAATAAATAATTGTTCAAGAATTCATTAGATAATACAATTGAATAATTAAGGCTGGATTTTGTTATTGTTAGAGTTAGATTCAAATTCTTATTTTGCATTGAAGGAGATAAAGATTACACATATGGATATATTTCTATGCAATGACCTGTTGAATTGAATCATATTGAAAATAGAGGAGGTGACATATGAACTCTGGATTGTGTTAAGAAAGTGCCTAAGAAATGAGTTCCATTAGGAAGAAGGGAGAACAAATTCAAACCCTTGTCAATACGTCACTTGGTGAAGTATTCAAATGTGATCACACACAATGAAAAGTGGGTCAATGCGGGGTTAGCATTAAGCATTAAGTATAGTGGTGGTGGTTTGGTTATTTTGAGTTTTAACTATGACCTTAGAATCTAGGAAATATTTTGGGAGTTAAGATCTATGGGTAGTGTGTAATATGGTGTTTATGTGTGAGATGTGTTTTATGATTCAATTAAATGTAGTCATGTCAATCAAGTTGCAATTAGTGTGTAAAGAGGTAAATTTCGGATGCAAGTTTGGAGGTAACTTTACGAGGGGTAAAAAAGTCATAATTTAAACATTTATTTCATTTTAAAGGCCCTAGACATAGTACCTATGGGTTGGGGGATTGTTTTTGACAATACCTTTTCCCATGCTTTATTTATGACCTCCCTTAAATAGTCTTGAAGGGAGGTGACAAATTTTGGGGATGAAAGGATGGATTTGACCCATCCCTATCCCCTTTGGTCTTCCCTCTCATTTATTGTATTGGATTTGGGAAAAAGGTCATGCATGTGCACCATGCCTCTTTAATAAAGGAGAAGACTTGATAAGCGACTTGGGGTATGGTGAGATAATTGAGATTGGATTTGTCATCATCTCATCCAATGGTGTGGAGTCCTAAATTCTTTAAAAGCTCTTGAGTTTTGGAAAAAAAGGGAGTTCTCTCCTTTTTGGATAACTTAGTCATTTTTGAGAGTTTGAAGAGTGCATTTTCTTTTTGGGTTGTTTTCATATTTGAGATTGGAGAGGAAAGCTTGAGAGCTATGGAGAAAAGAGAAGAGTGATGGATTCAAATAGAGCGGCATGGAGAAAGCTAAGTCCTATTTCCTCTAATTGCTTTTAGTTGATAAAATAAGTGATATGCAAGTTCTTGAGTTAGAATGGTTCTTTGAAAATGGATGTATTTGTAATTGTTGAATAAGTTAGTTGTAGCTTCCATACCAAGATCATTTGGTAATCTTTTAGTGCTTGCTCGGGGGTATGGATTTAGCCAATGAGACTTCATGATACCATTACACTTGGGTGGAGAGAAAGGTATATTTCATGGGCATGTAAATATTATTTTTTCAATATTATTTGTAATAGATCAAGTCTTTGTCAAATGTCATGCAAACTCATTGTTCATCAATAATATTTGTAACAAAAAAATTCATGTTGCTCCTTTTATTTCTAAATATTATGTGTAATGTTGAAAGTTAATCTTCTTGTCACAGGGGAAAGAAAAGAATATGGTAGAGCATGTTCCTAATTATTGACATCTTATCTACTTATATTTCTTAGATTTTTCCTTGGAGGAAATGTTGGGAGTTAGTTGTTACACAAGACTTTTAAGGGAAAAGTATTTCTTGTAACTTTTTAAGTTAGACAAATGTGTTTAATTTCTTATGCTTGAGATGAAGAGATATTTTTACTTAAAGAGAAGAAATGTTTTTTTGATAAAGGAAAAAACAGATTTTGAAGGGACCCGAAACCCTTTAACAAAAAAGAGCAAGGCTGCATAAAAGACAACATGCAGCCAACGAAAAAGACCAGCTCCAAAACAAGACCATTCAAGATTTACATTTTACACTTTTCTTGTGGGAGCAGAGAGTCATGTCGAAAGAAGGCCTTGAGGATTTATCTTTTTTGCCCTTAATTGTGATCCAACCTTCTTCCACTTGCGCCGCCTTACCATGCCACACCAACTCACTGCTTTCATGAAGATGAAAGCCAACAACCAACTTATTAGGGGTTTCATCTTGATTCCTTTGCACATATAAAGACTTTTCTAAAGAGGTATTCATTAAGTAAAGGAGAGGTATTAATCAAGTGGTATATTATGTAAAGGAGAGGTATTGATTAAGTTGCAAAATGTATGTAGAGTGGAGAGAAAATATTGGTGGATGGAAAGTTGAAAATCACATACTTCTATGAGCTAAATATTTAACAAATCTAAATCTAACATTTTTAATTAATGTGATTATATGCAATCTATTTGTCTATATAAAAAGAAGTAATAATAGACCTAATCATCTCTAGAACTTGGTATGCTAGATTTAAATGATCAATTAATGAATGTATATATTTCCATGCTTAAAATAGAATTCTTTATCAATTGAATTATATATATAAAACACTTATTATTATGAAATAAATAAATGATAATAAAAAAATAAAATAAAGCAAATATATATATATATATAATTATAATTTAAAAGAAAATTTTGAGGGAGTTCGGTTGTCCCATGTGGGGGTCGTATTATACAGAGGCCTGCTTTAAACAAAAAAATATATAATATATATATTTCTCTGTTCCAAAAATTTAGAATGCAATTTAATTACTATTCTTTCTGGTTAAGAATATAAAAATTTATAATACTTTGCATAGTATTAGTAATAGGGCATCAGAGTAAAATATAATTTCGGTATCACTCTATCATTCATTATCTGAAGTGAAAATTTCAAAAATAGGTTGAATATATATATATATATATATTATATAAATAAATAACAGTAAGGTAATGGTAACTAAATCTGAGACCCCAAATCCATGATTACAATATTTTATTTTCCTTAATAATATAAAAGAAAGCTTTCTGTGTAGATTTCCCCTTTTAGCCCAGAATATAAGAATCCGTAGCAAGGCAAGAAGACTAAATCTCCAATCTTCAACCATTTTAGGAGAAAAGAAGGAAGAAACAAATAAATATAAGAGGGGGAGAAGACATATACAAATGAATAAATTGGGTAAATCGAATGGGGATATGGAATTGAGAGCATGAATCAACATATTGTTATTTCTATTTTCATCTTGAAGCTCCTTTTCTCTCGTTAAACCTGCAAACATACCAATGGAGAATATGAGAAGAAAATAACAATTATAATTGTATGGTTTCATGGGGGGCTTGGACTTCTATTTTCATGGATCAAGCGGTCTCATGAAGCAAAAAAAATTATGCTATAGGATTAATTGAATCTTTTCCCGAAAAATAGCAGCCCCTATCTTTTACGACTACAAATTTCAGTGGATGAAATTGAGGTGGGGCTAAAAATTACCCCTATAGGTTAAGAATTTTTTTTGTCACTTATCTATCACTTAAAATTTTAAATTCCTAAAAAAATAAAAAATGAGAGAATTTTTATTTATTTATTAATTTTTATCAAAATACTCTAGTTCTTCTTTAAATTTTGGAGTTCAAACTCTTAAGCTGAATTGCAAAATTGAATTCATGGGATCACCAACATTAAAATATTCCTAAAAAATCTCAGCAGCACCCACTGAAATATTTTCAGAAGCCCCCCTCCATGGGACCTTACCCTAAGAATCCTTATGCTTTTAGAGTTCACTTTGTTGTCTTATGATCTAAGGGTGGAGATTCAATCTTATCCAATAGATGGGATTGAATTCTCCATGATTCACTTTTTATTTAAATTAGAAACCTTATTTAAACTAAATTATTGAAAGCTTTTTCAATAAATAGAAAACATGAGTTGTAATTTATATTTAAGGAAACTTTTACAACTTGATATCACTATCTTATTTTAATCTTTAAAATAACTAGTAATTTAAAGTCTTACTAAATGGAAAATAGAGAGCTGTTTTAAATTTTTTTTATTATAATTTAAAAAACTATTAATGGGTTAATTTTTAGACAAATCATAAGATGTGGAATAAACTCTTTTATAATTATTTTATTCAATTGATGAAACTTAAATACATAAAATTATGATGAATGGTTTAAATATTGGATAAAATATTGTTAAAAATAATAATGATTATTTAAAATGGATTTTGACAAATTATTTCACTTTGATTAAATATGTCTCATCTACACAAAAGAGGATTGTCAATTTAAATAATTGATTATTATTGCCAATAAAAAATAATAATAAATCAAAAGCTTCATTAAAAATTTTCATAATAATAAATTGACATAAGTGATAAATTTATAACTAAAAGTTATAAAGGGGATTTAAATTCAAGACCAAATGGGAAATTTTATAAAACAACTTTAAGATTTAAAATTAATTTAAGTAAGATCTAATAGGTTAAATTTTTACCTTGATTGTGCATAAAGCTAAAAGGTCTATTTAAGCACTTGAATTTGTGAAGTCAATTATTTAATTAAATGAAAATGGGTTAAACATTATCAATTGTCTAAGTGAGGTTGAGAAAGAGACCCTATTTAGGTGAAATAAATGTAACATCAAAATACTTAAGTTGATATTCTAAAATAGTTTGGTAAACATGTAAGGGTGGTCTAGCGGTATTCTATCAAGTGGAAGGTGTCAAAATGAAACAAGGTCCATTTAAAATTAAGTTCATGAGGAGGAATGTGTTACCTCACCTTGAGATATGCATCAAATTATATCTTAAATTTATATATATATATATATATATATATATATATATGATTGTTGAAGATGAAGGCGAACTTAAGGACTTATTCTTTAATGACTCTAATGTGTAAAATGATCCTAGGTTATTATTATTTAAACAAGGGAAATGAAGAATCTTGAAACCAATCATGTAGGGTTAGTTCTCCTATTATGGGGGTTATTAGATAATGGTAAACCTAATTAAATCTAGATAATTTTCATGATGTAGCCCTACCCCGAAAAAGGGGATGAGGTATCTATATACCTAATATTGTAAATTAGTACCACTTGAGTAATGGCATTATTGATAACAATATATCTTCATGACATTTATAAGAGTTTAAAGTCGTCTACCCAATAAAACAAGAATAAGGGAGTCAATCAATAGGAACTAGCAACTAATTAAGCTATGTGTTGTTATCCAAACAATGTAATCATGTCAGATAATGTTGGACCTTAGTAATTGTGTTGTGAAATGGTGGCTTGTTGGGAGTGCATTAAGTTGTAAGCCTATGTTTAAAAAAAAAGTGGTGATGTTTATATAAGAGTGAAGGTTTGGGTTATGGCTAGCATTTAAACATTTGGAGAAGGGACACATAACATTTGTCCAACTCGGTGTACAATGTACACCCAAGAGTGTCCTTTCCTGGGCTATGTTTATGTCGTGAAGGCAGGTTTGGTTCTGTACAAGAAATGGTTCCTCTGGGGTGTTTATGCCAGGAAAAGTCAGGACCTGTAACCCTAGCTCTGTGTGCAGGATAACAACTTTCTAAAAACTATTAAAGATATGTATTATCCCATGGAAATATAATTTAAATGTTTCTTTGTGTTAATTTATCATTTTTGGTCAATGTTATAAATTTCATTCTTTGATATTTATAGTATTCAAGTGATTAATTATTGTTGCTTATCTTCTTTATTAATGTTCCAAATATTATATGTCTTTTATTCATTAAATAAATTGCTACGTACTTCATTTTTCTATTGTTGGAAATAACTAGGTTACACTTATTTCATTTTCATTGTTGGAGAATAGTTAGGTCACAAGTTCTATCCAAGGGGGTTTTATCTAACCCTCTTCAATTAAAACCCTTTAGATGGAACCTCTCAAGGCTTAAATCATTAGTTTTTCTAAAAATAAGTGATTTCAGGCAAAAAGTAGGATGTCACAAAAGTGGGACACACTATTGTGGTAGCACCCACTTGTATTCCTTAAGCCAAAGGGCATGACCACATAACATAATGCTCCCCAAGGTTTATAACTGTTATTTTATATTGATCAAGAGGGATGGTAAGGATCTATTTGTAACCAAAGATGCCATCCATGAAAGAAAGAAGTGCATGGCCCTATGGTTGAGTCAACAATCATATCAATGGTAGGTAGCATAAATTCATGCTTGGGAGTCATCTTATTAATTTAATGAAAGTTAATGCACATCTAAATGTGGCCATTGGGTTTAGCGATGACAACAATGTTTGAGGTCCAAGGTGAAAAATCAATGGGGTAGGTAAATCTATCTTTAAGGAGATTTTCCATTTCCTCCTTAACTATGAGATCCAACTTGGATGATTTTTTTATTTTTATTTATTTTACTAGTTGAACATTAGGATATAGGACTATATTGTGAACCACAACCTTTGAGTCAATGTTGGGAATATCTTCATATTTTCATGTAAATAGATTAGGAAAGTTGAGTAGTAGTTAAGAATGTGAAAACCATTCTAGGATCACCATAATCCATATAGATGCCAATAGTAACCCCCACCAAGAGGGTACTATGATCTCTTTCTTTAGGAATGGTCATAAGTTTGGAATGAGGTTTGGGAGAGTATAGGACCATTAGATAAAATGATTGACTCATCAAAATATGTATGTGCATTAAGATACTAAAGGAATCCATGATCATGATGGTAGGAAGGGGAATCAACATAGAAATTGAGAAATTTAGCTAAGGCTTCTTTGATGTAGAACATATCTAAAGAAGGCATAGTTGAATGAGAGGATTAAACAATTAATTTTGGATGTTATAAATATAGATAAGAAGTGGAAGAAGAAATCATGGCCACATTAATGAAATCACTATATGAGGATTTAGAGGGACGAGGATGCTAGTAAGACCTGTAATAGAGAGGTATGGTATACACACTCAGAATACCTTGATGCCTTATTCTATACATTCCAAACCATTTCCCTTGTATCTATTTTTATTAAAAATCTTGAAACAAGCCATACTGATTTTTTAACTTTGAGAAAGGAAGGTCTTCATCACTAGCATAGTCAAAATGCACAATGTAGTCACAATATTGAGAAGAGGAACATTGATATTTAGTAAATATATATGATTGCGGTGTAGGAGGAACCGAGTTTATCTTCATAGTGTCAAAGTGAGAAGGATCTACCTTGTATTCACCCATATAAGGAGCCCTAATTATCTCTAGGACATGCATTAAGGAGAGAAAAATGATGAAGAGACATGATATCATCAAGATGAGAGATGATGCAACATGTATTGTAGGTTAAGAAGTTATGGAATTGTGAAGAATATGTGATTGTTTACAAAATTAGATTTAGTTTAATGGTAATAGAGAAGTATATCTTGATAAGATTTAATCATAAAGGATTTGTTGTTATAGACCAAATTTATAGATTGATGTAGAGTATAAGGCATTGTCCCCATTGCATAAATCAATGGCTTACCAAGAAGGAGATTATACAAAATACTCCCCAGTATGCCATACACCATGGTGGGAAAAATGACAAGGCCAAACTTAATAGGTAAAGTAATATTGCCTAGTATTTTATGAACATTCTCAAATCTCCTTATTGAAACTTATATGAGTGAGAGAATAGGTGTCAATATTAGTCCTATTAAGGAAGTCCATGATAAAAGAATTTATACTAGAATCCTTACTAGCAAGTTTTAGTGAGATTCCAATAGAATTTATGCAAATTTAATGATAGAGGTTTTTTCAGCTACTTAACTCTAAGAGAAGGAAGTTCAAATTGAAGAAAGGTAATATTGATTGTATTATTATAAATATAATCCAATAAAGCAACAAACACATTGGGATTTGTTAAATATGAAATGAGTTTTGTAAAGCTTATTAAAGCATATTATAATGAGGAGAAGCTTGGATGAAATCCCAAAAAAGAGATTTGGGCTTAAGTTTCTTGTAACTATTCAATGAGATTGTATTCTTTCATGCTCTTGAGAGAGAGATGAGGAGATAAAGAATAATATATTGAGGGGGAGAAACAAAAATGGGGACATGGTTAACTTGTTTGTTTATTAAACTATTACACATGCATATTACATGATATAGATTGAGCTATACAAGTATAGATATTAGAATGCCAATGCTGATTTGATACCCAAAATATTGAATTATAGGACTAGAAAGTAGGGGTTATAGCCACCCCACACATACCAATATTTGGATTTTGGATCACATTTGTGGAAGAAGAAATAAATGCAGTATCAATAATATTTCAAAGAAAAATATTAGGAGATGTAGAATCAAAAGAAGGAATTTTAGAATCATTTTGAGAATAAAGGGGAACAATATTGAAATCCTCTAATTCCTTATCGAATATTTCAAAATCATATTGAGATAATACATTATCAAAAGCATTGAAGGTTTGAAGAAAGAAATCCAACATTGTTAGATTCATAAAAAATGTTAGGTTCACCAAAATGTTTATATTGGGAAAAGTGTATTATTTTTGCTCTTTTATAATCTATTCACTTAACCCTATAAACTATGAATATGACTTAGTTTTCAATGAGATGTTATGCTACTATTTTATACTAAATATAATAAGGAAAATAACTAGAAACATTCAAAACAATCTAATTCAAAAAACTTATGTTTTCTACACTAGAATGAAGAAATGAATGAGAAATATGTAATTTATAGGTTGTACAAATAGAAATTAAAAAAAAATACAAAATTGAAAAGTATGAAAGAAAATTAGCTGGATAAGCTCATTGGCTTGGATTCCAGCATGCCGTATTGTTGTCCAACATGTGTGCTTCTTTATAGTTTGCATGTTATCATCATAGGATTCTAGAAAACTCAAGTTTGGGGTTAAATTCAGGTCTAACCTACAAATGTGAGTCTCTGGAAATATAAACACTACTCTAAAAATGCCAAAAATCAAAAGAAAACTTGAAATGATGCTTTATTGGTGATTTCAAGAAAAATGATTGAAAGTACAAAGAAAGAGAGAATGGGAACTCAAACCTCTGTATTTTTGAGATATGCCAAGATACTTGAAAATTTTAAAAGGGTAGAAAGCAGGTGGCTACAAAGGAGATCGTGTTTAAATTTCAAGCCCCCATTTTGGTCTTTTAACCTCCACAAGTAGTCAAAATAGAAAAATAGAGTTAGAGAGTGTGTTCTCTTAGCCTATGTACATCTAGGAATTAGAAACAACAACAATAAATACAACTACTGATGTGTAATACTTGGTTTATGGGGGTGATCACCCTAGTGTGTATATAATAAGAAAATCAGAAATAGTGATATGAACCAAATATGCATGCCAAATAGAAATAGAAATGATGTAGAGAGCAATGGAAATAAGTAGCTGCAATATTAACATTATAGAGATGAAAATACATAGCAATGCTCAATAAAACAATGTTACTAGAAATGAGGAGTGGTGTAACATTAGAGGAGTCTCACAAAAATGTAACAACATTAGTCCTTTCAACAAGTTTTAGCCAAGAGAGCCAAAAATTTTCAATAAAAAATCTACTTGGAGAAGGAAGGAGAAGAAGTTGAAAGGTCAAATTCAAGCATTAAGACCATTTTTTAATAGGTGAATATTATAGTGGGCTAGAGTAGGCAGTTGGGCGAGACACCAATGGATCAAATTTCAAAAAGTCAAGTGACACTAGCACATCAAGTGAACATTCATGCATTGCGTTGATGTCCTAGAGAAAATTTCCTTAATTTGAGCCACAACTCTAAGTTAGAAAGGGATATAGGAATGTGATGAAGATATGTATAATTTCGGTGAAGGAAAATACTAGGGTCATAGGCTAGGTGGACTCTTAAACATGCTACTTCTAGTGTCTACTTCCATGATTACAAAAGTAAGTGACTACTTCTAGTGAGTCACTAGTAAGCGAGCCAAAAGTTAGACTACACTAGGGTTTCCAAAATCCAAGGCAATTAAGATAAAACACTCAAATAGTACTAAGCAAGTGAGTCTTCCAAAACTCCAATCACTTCATAAAACATTAGATCACAAACCTTTAATTATCCTTACTAAGCATGATTTAGGTTGCTAAGTAGCTAATATTTCATCATACCACTAATACACAACAATAATTTCAAAAAATAAAAATTCTATCTAATTACCAACCTTTTATAAGGAAATAGATACCTAAAGGAACAAGCAACAAAAGTAATTTTAATTTTTCCCCTTTATTACTTAGCTATAATACGACTTTCTCATGCATCATCATGCAATTAAATTATTACAAGGTCTTCCTTGAGATAAACCAACATCATATGTTAGAATCTACCTTTTTGTACAAGAATAACATTTCACCAAAATATCAAATTCAAGAGAATTACAATACAACTAATGATGTAGGAGCATCTAGGGTGTAAGGGCATTCTTGCATCACCCAAAAAATGGTTTATTTTGATTTTAGTTTGGTTTGACAAATACCCATGAAGCTCATTTCCTTTTAAGTCTTGAAGAGTCATTTAGAAATTTCAAATTTTCAAAAAAGGGCTAAATTTAGTAGGGTTTCTATTTTTAGTAAGTTTGTATATGAGCATGTAGGGACTTGAAATTTTTCTCATAGCCATGAAATAAAATTTTGTACATTATAGGTGAGTTTCAAGCCAATATTAGGTCTGTGTGAGAAGATATTAAATATTTTAGTTTTAAGGTTTCCTAAAAAAATCTTCAAAATTAGGTTTTGAGGCTTCAAATGATGTTTTGGGTCCCCTAAAATCAAGGGAATTGGATAAATCAAAATTCAAGCACATAGAGAAATTTGAGCAATACAATTAAACTAATGGGCTTAGTCAAATGTTCAAATCAAAAGTTATGGATCCTAGAAGTTGGGCTTGTTAGACACACCAAAAAACTGAGAGGGGGTGAATTAGTTGTACATTAAAATCATCAAACCCTCATAAATTCTTAAACCCTTATTAAATTTCAAATCCTTATTAAGTATTAGAATATGAAACATCAACATAACAACACCATACACAAGAGAACACTATATTTATGTGGAATACCCTAATTGGGGAAAAATCGTAGTGAGGATTAACTCACATATATATGAATAGAAACATCGAATTCAATTCTCATTGCCAATAGGTCTCATTTCCTAAAAGAGAAGAATGACTCACTTTCGGGTGGTTCACCACGAAGGGCTCACTGCTTGGAAGAAAGAAGAATAGAAGAAGAATGTTATAGAGAGATTCACTATCTCAAAGCACTAGGAAAATTCCACCATTGCAACTCTACACCATTCGCAACCTTCGGCTCACTACCTCCAACAAAATCAAGCACACTGAAAATGTAGACACCCTTTGCTCACTGTATTTGGTAGCCTTAAGCATTTAGGCTCACACTTAAATCACCATACTTGATCACATTCACATATTTCACACACCACATAGATCCACAATAATTATCCTTGATTATATATCCTCCACAACCTCAAAAACCTTCTCCATGTTGGCCACAATAAAATACATGCACCTCAAACGTGCAACCACTAAATAGGCTGGCACCAAACACTTATGTGGTGGAAATAAGTGAAGGAATACCACACAAAGGGTTAAATAGGACCCAAATATACACCGAAACACTTCACCATGCTTCCACAAACAACAAATAATCTTCACAATTAGCGCTAGCACCTAGGTAGTCCAAATCTACACTAACAGTAACAAGCGATCACATTTACACCTCTATAGGTCTGAAAAAAACATTCAAACCAAAAAGAAACACGTCACAACATCCACACAACATACCAAGATATTCTAGCATCATCAGAATATTGTGCAACACTACCATAAACACCTGAAATTGGGAACACCATCATCTTATGCACCCAACAACATTGCCACAGAACAAAAATTATGAACCCAAGCTTGCAAAGTAGTTGAACACCACATACTCTAGGGAAAGGTAGGAATAAATAATATTAGCACATTCCCAAATCCACAAGACAGAAAACCACAATGTGGAGAAATGTGGAGCAATATCATTTCTCCTAGGCAACCTTTTTCATGAGCAACACATTGTCAAACAAAAATTCCATTGCCGCATGATCTAGAATTTAAAACTCTAGATATAGAACCTCTAAACACCTCTGATCATCACATCCAAAGCACACAAGCATATATTCAATTATGAAGAATTGTGGAGCACAACAATGAATACACCTCTATCAAACTACACACTCTTTTAGAGTGATAACTTTAAGAAGCTCCCCTCAAAAAATGATATAAAATCTTGGCGAATCTCTCATTTTTTAAGGAAAAATATTAATTTCTATTGATGAATCTTTCCTTTTTTTCGAAAAAAATATTAATTTTATTGGAATTTTTTTTACATCATTAAAATTTTATAGAAAATATTGACAAATCTTGAAAAATAATAGGAAAATGCATTAATTATGATGGTGAATCCATCCAATCTAAAAATAATTCTCATGGAAAAGTAGGGGCTTGAGGGTGGAAATTATCAATGGGTTTAAGGGGTGGACTCTAATATTTACTTTTCACCATTGTTTTAAAATATAATATAATGACCCTCATTGTATTCTGCAAGATAAAATGTATCCATGATCTATAACACTCATGGGGATTGAAATTAATTTTGGATAATTGATCTAACAACCCTTGTTGTACTCTGTAAGGTAAAATGTACCCACAATCTACAATGCTCATGAGACCCAAAATTATGGGCCCCATGAGCATTACAGATCGTGGGTACATTTTACCTTGTGGAATACAAGAGCCATTAGATTATATTGTAAATCAATGGTAGAAACTAAAGATTAGAAATATGGTCCTAAAAATACTAATAATTATGATATACTATTGGCGAATTAGTATAGATTTCTACTGTAATTTATAAAATTTAGGCGAATTTGATCTAATCATGTATCGAAAATTGTGGCAATTTTTTGAGTTAAATTTTTTAATAAAATAAATTATTTGGTGATTTAAATAAGACTATAATAATTTTTTATAAAAATGTGGAGATTCAAGTCACATTATAGCTCAAACTATTAGCCAATTGGCGAGTATTGCCCACTAAAAAAATCACTTGCACTTGGAAACCAATAAAATCAAGAACACAAATACCTTCTCAACATATCTACAACATCTGCAATATCAACAATCTCCCCATCTATAATACCTGCTCAACACCACACTAGAGGTTGACATTAGTGACAACACTAAAGGCAACATAGTGCAACACACTCATTGTTGACATCAATGACAACACTACACCAATCTTCCTGACTATACTGAAGGTTGAAATCAATGAGACATCAAACCGTAACACATCCATACTAGAGGTTGAGCCATAACTCTTTCTCATGCAACACTCTTCAACAGTTCCAACAATCTCCACACACTAGTTGTTGACATCAATGAAAATACTAATGACAACACCAACAATATCCCCTTTATCATTGATGGCAACACTAGCTTTGAAAAACCATCAATCAACAAAAGCAACTCTGCAACTCAAACAACTCTCCCACTTATGCTAGTCTCTCCCACTAACTGGGACATTCCTTATACTTCTACTACTTTCTCAGACTTCACTCCATGTTTTTCAGACATTATCTCTCCCCATGTTTTTTAGATATTATCTCTCTCCTTTGACATGAATGGAAAAGGGTAGTAATCTATCCTTTTGTCATCATTTAAAAGTTTCACTTTAGGCAACACCACACACAATCTTCTCTCACAAGTTTACTTCTGCACTCTCTCCACAACTCTCTCTACTGCTCTCTTTCCCTTAGAGGAACAAGATATGCTCCACCTGATTGCACCAACCAAAATACTACTACCTACTCCCCCTGAGAGGTAGCCTTCATTAGTCCAAGACAAAATAATGTATCTTGAAATGCTCTCCTGGATAGATGCACCAATTATGCATCTAGTTGATAGGAGGGGCAATAACCCCTAACTTCTGATGAAGATAATTAAATGTATCTTTTAGAAGAGGTTTTGTGAAAATATCTACAACTTGATACTTTGTAGGAACATACTCCAACTTCAGCTCATTCTCTGTAACTTTCTCTCTTAGAAAGTAATACTAGATAGAGATATGCTTTGTACTTGAATGCATTATTGGGTTTTTTGAAATATTGATAGCACTTGTATTATTACACAAGATAGAAATCAGTTCATCATATGACACCTTGATATCCTTCAATATATGCTTCATCCACAACACCTAAGTGCAACATGATATTGTTGCAATAAATTCTTCCTTTGTAGTAGATAATGACATTGTATTCTACTTCTTACTCAACCAAGAAACCAATCTATTCCTAGAAAGAAAGCACCTCCACTTGTATTTCTTCCATCTACACAACCTACCCAATATGCATCTATATTTGCACTCAAAGAGAAATCAATATCGATGGGGTACCATAGACCAAAATCTAGAGTGCTCTTCAAGTGTTTGAATATCCTTTTAACTACTACAATATGTGATTCTCTATGATCTTCTTGAAATCTTGCCACAAAACACACTGCATGCATGATATTAGGTCTAGTAGCAATAAGATATAATAGTCCACCAATTGTTGATCTATACTTGCTCTAATTTTTCTTAAGAGATTCATCACTTTTACTCAACTTACGACTAGTAGCCATGGGAGTACATATTGGTTTAGAATTCTCAATTCCAAACTTCTTTGAAACATTTCCTTGACATACTTTGACTGTGAAATGAAAATGCCTTTTTTTGATTGACTGATTTGTAACCCAAGGAAGAAATTCATCTCCCCAAACATCGATATCTCAAACTCTTTTTGCATCTACTTTGTAAATATCTTACACATACCTTCAATTCCTCCAAAAATTATGTCATCAACATACACAACCACAATTAGGATTTAATCTCCTTCAACCTTGAAGTAAAGGTTGCTATCTATAGTACCCTTTTTGAATCCTTGTTGCAACAAGTATCTATTCAATCTTGCATACCAAGCTCTAGGAGCTTGTTTGAGTCCATACAATGCTTTCTTTAATTTGAAAATCAATGTAAACCTCTTCTTCTAAATCACCATTCAAGAATGTAGACTTTCCATCCATCTGATACAACTTGAAGTCTTTATGTGTTGCAAAAGCCAAATACATTCTAATGGCTTCCATTCTTGCCACCAGAGAAAAAGTCTCTTCAAAATCTATTCCTTCCACTTGTGAGTAGACCTTACACACAAGTATATCCTTATTTCTAACAACCTTTCCATCCTCATTTAGTTTTTTTCTAAAAGCCCATTTAGTTCTAATCACATTCTTGTTTGCTGGTCTTGGGAAAAATTCCCAAGTCCGATTCTTCTCAATCTGTCTCAACTCTTCTTCCATATATTTGATCCAATTTTCATCCTTACATCTATATGCCTTGCTTTTTGTAGAGAATCCAAGGAAGATTCCTTCATTAGATCTTGCATCAAAATTTCTGATTTTTTCTTCATCTTTTTTGATATAGCATTTTCTTCCAAACACTAAAATATTTCATAGTAGGATGTTTTCCATACCATAGCTCATAAGCAGTCTTTGATCTGTTCACTCTCGCTTGCCCTATGTTAAGAATGTGCACTACAATATGAATTGCTTCTTTCTAGTAGACTTTCAATTGATTTTCTTCCTTCATCATGGTTCTTACTACTTCTTGAACTGTCTTGTTCTTCCTTTCCACAATTCCATTATGCCGAGGAGTCCTAAGAGCTGATAACTGTCTCTTTATTCCACGATCTTCACAAAAAATGTTAAACTCATTGGAGGTGAACTCACCACCTCTATCAAACCTCAAGCACTTGATTTTCAAATTCATTTCATTCTCAACCATGGATTTAAAAACTTTAAAATTATCTAGAGGTTTTGATTTTTCTTTGAGAAATGTCACCTAAGTCATTCTAGAATAATCATCAATTAGTAACATGAAATACCTGTCACTTTGAGAGATTCTTATTCTAGTAGGTTCACATAGGTCTGTATGCACCAACTCCAAAGGTCTTGCGATAGAATATTCTTTAGTTTTGAACCTTTTTTTCTTTTCTTTCCAAACTGACACTCTTTGTAGATTGCATTGATAGGCTTTGTAATATTTGGTAGATCTCTCACAACATCAATAGAATTGACCTTCACTAGGCTATCAAGTTGTTAGAAATATGAACAATAACCCACTTGAAGCTGCAACCTTCAATGCATCACCAAGAAAAAAATCCGCATGAACAAGAAAGTAGTGCACTATGAGCAAGAAGAGAACTTGATCAAATGATGATTTACGATGAATTAAGATAGAAATCATGAGATTATTTACAAATGTACAAGAGCCTTGCTTATATAGGAAAGGAGAAATGAGGTTGGATAACCACCTTAGTTACAAACATTAAATGCTTAATGCATAATTATAAATGCATGAGAGAAATATTAAATGCCTAGATAACTACATGCCTATTAATGAGACATGACCCCATTAAATACTAGTTTCTAGAATACCACCTAGGAAACTAACTCCTAAGTAAACTTATTAATGATGTGAATAGGTCTTCACTAATAACTAGTAAGGAAATAACCCTATTCACACTAACACCCCCCATAAGTGCAACTTGGGAGTGTAGTTATGATGCAATATGATACAATGATGGGTCCCAACTACTAGGCCAAATTATGTGCCCATGTACAAATGAAAATGCAATCTCTTACAAATGAAGAAAAGGAGAAAACCTAGTGGGACAAAACTCCTCTCCAAAAAATAGATATAATGCAAAATCTAATGCTAATCATGTACAAGTAATGGAAGTGATGTATGGAGGTCTTAACATCAATACCCCTGAGAGCTACATCCATCACAAGAGTATAATAATCAATAGCCCCCCCTCCCCCATAAGAGGGAATTAATAGAGAGACTATATAGCCCCCCACAATATGTAATCACCTGCAAAAATGGTTAGTTCCTAAAGATAAAACATGATCCAATGTCGACGAACAACTTGTCTCCCTTTTAGAAGAAACAAAACCAAGTACAAATGCAGGGATGCTTCCCATTTCGAATAGGAATTGAAGGAAGGAAAGATGAATGTGTATGATATTGATGATGATGTCTTTGAAAAATTCTCATGTGTCTCCTTGCCCAAGGAAGATGAAGATGCCACAATAAAATTAGGTACATGCCCAATCAATGAAGAAGGTGACAAACCAGGACTATGCAAAAATTGATGTTGAACAAGGCCCAAAGACAATACAATGATCCCTCCATTGAAGGAATAGATGGAGACTAGATTTCCCCCCCAAAATGAAGTGTTATCAAAACCACTAAAAGAAGTCTGAAGCCAAAATAATGTCCAGTGATAACAAATTGCATGTCTCCCGCTAGGAAGAAGCAAATCCAATGGTAGATGCTAGAGAAACTCCAAATCCATAATGAAATGGGAGGGAAGAAGCCTCATATATGAAATATCTGAAAAGGAATAAAGTGCCTCCAAGGTAGTATCACTAAGATCAGGATCCCCAATCAAGGTCAAAACAATGGAATACAAAGACTCAAGAAAATCCTCCAAAGTAGAATTTTCATAGAGGAGAGATATCCCCTCAAGAATTTCCTCCAAGCCTGTAGAAGTAGCCAAGTTTGCAATACTTGAAACAAATCCATCTTGTGATCCCAAGTCTGGAAAACTGAATATGTCTTGATGAATAGGAATGATGGAAGCCTCAATCAATGACTTTGGACAAGGAATCACTAAAGGTGAAGGTACATCAACTATCTCTGATGGAGAAGAAGAATTTTTAGAATCCTTGAAATCCTGATTTGAAGATTCAAAGCATTCCAAATATGTAAGCCCCTTCATAGCATTATCATCATAGGATATCTTGTTTGAAGAATTAAGAGGCACATGACATTCTGAATCATGATCATCAGGGAATGGTGGAGTATCAGGATCTCGATATAGTTCCCAAATCTTAGTCCAAAGAATATGAGGGAAATCACAATGATCAATATATTTCAAAAATCATCATAAACATGCATTGCAATGACCTCTAAGACATTATATCTGCTGCAACTCCAAGAATTTTTTTGAATACCTTGGCCTAGATGAGGAAAAAAACCATACAAATGTGGCAACAACTGAAGTGATTGGAGATGGTTTATGATGCCATCTCTCCATTGTTTATAGTTTCCATTTTGCAACATAATCATAGAAGGATAATATGCAAACCCCATAATGAACTATGATATATCTCCAATATTTCAAAGACATGACCTTCAATATCAAATAGAAACTCCCAATTATGATGCACAACTAAAAATGAAGCCTCCCAATTCAAATAGACTTCCTCCAAATTTTAGTATGTCCAAGTTATCAAGTAAATGCCTCAAATTGAAAAAAATCAATAGAATATACCTAGGGATGAATATGAGAAAATTAGATGGAAAAATGATAGATCTCTGAATCACCTTCACAATGTTGCTGGAATCTCCAAAATCTGACAAACTGGTGAAAAGATACAAGCTTGGGAGTCCAAAAGGAAGCACTACATTGAAGCTGTGATAAAATATTATAGGAATAAAATTTGATAATAATTCCTACACCACTAGATAGTGCTTGGAACCATCTTTCCAATGATATCTCATTTGCAAAAATTTGATACCTGAGTCAAAAGTTATGGCGATTTTAAGAAAATTGCCTAATTAAGACATGATGGGCCTTCCGTGACGGTCATTTGGCTATCAAATTTAAGATCAACAAAATTATTTTTGGATTTTTGAAATTTGGATTCTGACTAAGACATGGATGAAGAAATTTAATGCAAGTTCCATAAGAGTAACATCATGCAAGATGGGTATAATTGTTGAAGAGACTAAATTATTTATCATCTGTTGTAGAAGCAATATTCATAAGGTGGATTTTTGCTTCTTTCAATTTCATTACCGGAGGGAGGTCAGAGAAAAAACTTGAGTGTTGGTATGTTTAGGAAGATGAAAGGAGCTCTAGGAAATAGGTTGGTGTATGGTAACAACCATTTTTCAAATTTTGAAGATGGTGATTCCAGATCTCGAGGTCGTAATCAAGGTTATGGGTCAAATCCTTGTTGGCATGGCTATGCTACTACAAGATTTTTTGTTTCCCAACCCACTTGTTTTCATAGGAAAAAAATATCATCAAATTCACAAGAAGTCTTTGATATTTGTGGTTTTGAAGGAGTGGACGAGGATCCATCAACATTTCTGAATAATGTTCCATTGCATGTTTCTTTCCCTAATAATATTATTTTGGATAGGGATTTGTATTATAGTCATCTTTAGAAGTAGCAACTCATGAAAATAATAGGGAAGGGGATTATCTTCAAAGAATTTATTCTTGCTACTTATCCTAATAACGCTGCTATGGGGAAGAGGGTTTCAAATCAACAACAACGAAAAGTGTAGAAGCAAAGTTGCAACCATCATTTTCACCAAGGTGGTTATCAACATCAAAGTTGTTTTGGAAAATGGCATTCTAATGGTGTTACAGTTGTAACGATTCTAGAAGATCTACTCAACACTCGAACAACGAATCTTAGAGAAACTACATTAATTTGTAAGTTTTGGAAATTTTCTCTGTCCATTGCTGAATTGAAAAGTTTAATCTATCAAGATTGGGAAGGAGCTAATTAGGGTTTTGATATAGATAAGGGAAATGGTTTCTTTGTTGTATTTTTTTTTCCAAACAAGCTAGGGATGTGATTTATAGGATTAAATCGTGGGTGTATGGGGGTTCTGGTCTATCAATGCAGTCTTGGGAACCTAATTTTAACCCTAAAATGGAAAGAATCATATTTATTCCTTTCTAGTTATAATTGCATTCTTTACCATTGGAATATAGGGAGCCAAACATTGTGGAAATTTTAGCCAATCAAATTGGTATTCTCTTGAAGGATGATCTTGTTTTTTTCAAAAATCCAGAGTTACCAATTAGGGTTTGCGTTTTATTTGATATGATGCAAGCTCTTCCTAAAAAGCTGAGAATTAACTCTAAGTCTGGAGCTTGGATACAAGATATTTTTATTGAAAATCCATGAAATGTGTGTAAAGAATTCCATATCTTGGGACATAATACTTTTTCTTGTAAAGAAAAATTGGTTCAAGAAGACAATGATGCGTTATTTGATGCATTAAATCCTTGTTTTGAATCTCATAAGATAGTGCATGATGCACTGGTTACTTCAAATCAAGGGACTCAAGAAGTTATTTTAGGCAATGTAGGTTTGATGGGTCTTGTTTCAAATGGGATTCATAAGGGAAAGGGTAAATTATTTGGTCCAAATCCTAGTTATGTTGTAACTAGGGATTTTCCATCTAGCTCTGGTTCTTATATTTGTCCCTCAAAGTAGGGGTCAAAAATTGGGCAGTGTACTACAAGGGTTCAAAATTGTTTGGTCATGAAAAGTGGAAAATATTACACTTCTAAATCTATTTATAGTATTGGGGAAAGGTTAGATGGTGGTTCGTTTTTTCCTGGTCATTCATTAAAAGGAGTTGATCATTCTCAGTGTGTCATTTCTATCAATATTTCTAAACACATGAGAAATATAATGGACAAGAAAAAGTCACCTAAATATTGCTTTCAGGTAACTCCAAACAGACAGAATGTAGATCTCCTTCAACAATTTCTAAATGGAAAACTATTGCATCTGTATGTTCCCACAATTTTCACTCTCTCAATACAACAAGTGCAAACAATTTATTTTGCCTTGGTTTGGGGAGACTCTGATATAAGGGAAAATTTAATATGTTCTTCAGATAAGCAGTTAGAAAAGGTAAACCCAAAAATTGCTAAACTGCCTTGGGATAAGAGTAAGAATGATAGTTTTGATTTTATGGATTTTCAATCCTTATTAGATATGGGTAATTTGGAGGGATTAGCAGAGAATATTTTAACTATGGTAGGTTCTACTATTATTGATGAAATAGTAGAGGAATTGATAAATCAAAATGTGGTATCAGATCTGACAATTGTGAAGCTAAACTCATTTTCTCATCATCAAGACTAGAGGAGGATGAAATTCTGTTAAATATGGCTAAATCTTTTCTATTATTAGCAGAAGATATAAAAATTGGGATGAAATCTGAAGAGGGTAGCAGGAAATTTGGCTTCTCACAAAATTTTTCAATTATACAGTCACCTTCTTTGACCCTATTTGCTCAAAAGTTTCCTGGTAAGCGTGGTAGAAAGTAAAATACAATTAAGTTACAGGAGGAAATAGCAACAGGGAGGCAATCAACTCTAGATTGAAGTATCAAGAAACGGTTGGGGGGAGCAATTTTCTCTCTAAATTTGGAATGAAGATAATATCTTGGAATGTTAGGGGCATTAATGCCCCTAGAAAATGAGCCCACATCAAGCATCAAATTGATGCTTTTGGGGAAAATATTGTTCTTTTACAAGAAACAAAGTTATCACAAGTGACTTTTGAAGTAGTCATTGCTAAACGGGGTTGATGGAAATTAGTTCAATCAGCTATGCAAGGGGAATCTAGGGGTATGGTAACTTTGTGGAATTCACAATCTGTTAAAGTGGAAACAATAACAAATGATCATCATTGGAAGTTAATGAAGGTGACACAGTTTGATCTGTAGTTTTACCTCTTAAGTATTAATGCATCTAATTCCACAACCGAGAGGAAGTAGTTGTGGGATGAGTTGACACAAATTTTGGATCAAGTAGGTGCAAATAAAGTAGTTTTAATGGGTGATTTTAATGCAATATTATCTTTGAAAGATAAGAAGGGAGGGATCATTCCTCCAGAGAAAAAAGTTGAGGATTTTAACTCTTTTGTTCAAAATAATGTACTTGTAGATATACAACTAGGTAATGGGAATTATACTTGGACAAATAAGCATAAATATTTTCTACAAATAGCTGTGAGGTTGGATAGGGTCTTGGTTTCATCAAACTGGATAACAGAAAAATTTGACCTATTGTTAGAAAATTTTCCATGGATAGGTTCAGATCATTTTCACTTGTCTTTTTGTGTTGAAAAGAAAAAGGTGGTGTCAACAACTAAGTCATCTTTCAAATTTGAGAAGATGTGGTTTTGTCATCCTAACTTCTTGGGTCTATTAAGACAATGGTGGATTCAGTCTCTGGTAGTGGAAGGGACTTTCATGTATAGATTTTGTTGTAAATTAAGGAATGTGAAGGGCATAATCAAACATTGGAATATCTCTGTTTTCAAGAATATCTTTCAAAAAAATGAAGATGTCTTTAAGCAACTTTCTCTTGTAAATTCAAAAATTATAGTGCATGGTTTAACCCCACAATCTTATGAATTGCAAAAAAGGCTGCAAGAAGAATGGGAAGAGTTAGCAGTTCGTGAAGAAATATATTGGCATAAAAAATAAAGAGAGTCATGGCTTAAAGAGGGTGATAAAAACACTAAGTTTTTTCATAGGACTGCACAGATGAAGAAGGTAAAGAATTCAATTTTTTTGATTGAAGATAGTGTTACGGGTGAAAGATTGTCGAAAGAGGAGGATATACATAAAGGTGTTAATTTCTTCTCAAATATTCTCTCTGCACAAGGAGGAATTTCAGATCAGTATGAGGTTGTGAGGGAAGAATTATTGGAAGGGATTCTAACATTAGTTTTAGAAGAAGACAATATGCATTTGTTGAAGCCTTTCACTTTAGAGGAATTAAGAGAAGTAGTGTTCATAATGCATGCAGATAAGGCTCTAGGGCCAGACAAATTTACTGCTATCTTGTTTCAAAATTGTTGGGAGTTTTATCAGTGCAGATTTAAAGAAAGCATTGGAAGATTCCAAAAGTTTAGGGATGATGCTAAAGTAATTTAATGTAACTCATATTGCTTTGATTCTGAAGGTTAATAATCCTTCCTCATTCTTAGAGTTTAGAACCATATGAATTTGGAAAATTTTCTACAATTTTTTTACAAAAGTAATCTATTTACGTTTGTTGCATATTATTCCAAGAATAGTCTCAGAAGACCAGGGAGGGTTTGTTCTAGGAAGAGAAACAACAAAGGGATATTTGGTAGCTCATGAAGTTTTGCATTCTGTATCCACATGCTATGTCATCATTTATCATCAAGTTGGATATGATGAAGGAATACGACAGGGTGGATTGGTCTTTTTTAATGTAGATTTTGAAAAAAATTGGCTTCCATGTGAAGTGGTGTAAATGGGTTTATTCATGTTTGGCTGGTGCAATGTTTTTAGTGGTAATAAACGGAACTCCATTAGGATTTTTTAAGTCTTTTCAAGGGGTTAGGAAAGGATATCCATTATCTCTTTTTCTCTTTATCATATTAGCAGAGGAATTGAGTAGATTGGTGAAGATGGCACATATTGAAGGTCACTAGAAAGGCATTAATTTCCCTGCCACAAATATTACAATAACTTCTTATTTGCAGATGATACCATTTTGCTTGGTATGTCATCTATTGTAGAAGCAAGACAGATTAAACATATTTTGCGAAGGTATACTTTAGCTTTAGGTCAAATGGTGAATGCAAGCAAGTCGAAGGTATATATTTTTAACACAAATCCAGTATTAAAGGAAAAGATTGTTTAGATTTTGGGATTTCAAGTTGTAAAATTTCCTTGTAAATATTTAGGATTTCCCTTCTTTGCTAGTCAAAACAAGGTGTCATATTGGGATAAAATCATTTAGAGAATTCAATTGAGAATAGTAGGATGGAAAGGGAGATGGTTATCTATATCTAGAAAAATTTTATTGGTCAAATCAGTTCTGTTTTCAATCCCAAATTATTACATGGTAGTCTTAAAGGCACCAAGAATTGTTATTTCAGAAATAAAAAAGCTTATCAGATCATTTCTATGGAAAGGTAACATGGATTCTAAAAGAAAACACCTTTGGTATCACTTCAAAACATTTACAAAGGGAAGTTAAAAAGGCCGAGAAGAGTTACACAATATGTCTACTAGGAATATTGCATTAGGTGCAAAGTTGGTATGACACTTGTACACAAAACCACAAGCTAAATGATGTAAAGTCATGCAAGTAAAATATCTTGATTGTGATAATTCCAACCATATTCTCACCATATCTAACCCTCCTTAGGGATCTATAATGTGGAATTTCTTGTTAGATTGTAGAAAGGTAATTATTGAGTATCTAACTTGGGAGATTCATAATGGTGAAAGTGCAAATTTTTGGCAAGATTCATGGAATGGGTTTCCTCCATTGGAAAAATTGTATGATTTTCAGGAAGCAATTGACCACACTACACAAAATTGGGGGAAAACGTAAAAGATTATATCCAAGATATAGATGAGAAAATGAGAAAAGTAACTTGGAAACTAATGTTACTTTTGACTATTTCATTGGCCCAACAAGTAGATTTTAACAAGATTTTAAGCAATAGAACTGTGTTCATAGGGAAAGTTGTAGATAAACTAATTTGGGCTCCTTCCAAGATAGGTAATTATATAGTTAAAATGGGTTACAAGGTAGTAATGAATGAACAAGCACATGACATCAAGAAAAGAGCCTTGTCATTCTATTGGAATCTAATGGTTCTGCCAAAGGTAGGTTGCTTTTCATGGATGGAATTAAAGCATAAGATTCTAACAAGTGAAAGATTGAAAAACTTAGAATTTATGCACCCTTTAAGTGTGTGCTTTGTGAAACAAGGATGGAGGAAGTGGATCATTTATTCTTGAGTTGTCTGTTTGCAAGTTCATATTGGTCTTTTATACAATCCAAATTAGGATGGTGCTCTCCTCTTCCCCAAAATTTATGAGATATGTTTACAAGCTAGCCTATATTATACAAATAATCACTCTTTGCAAGTATATGGAAAATAATACCTTCTTCTATTGTATGGTGTATTTGGTGGGAAAGAAACAAAAGGATCTTTCAAAAAGAAAAAACCAACTGAGATTTAGTGTTGGAAAAGTTGGATAAATATATATGCAAAATTACAAATGCATATGTGCAAAATTCAAAGCATGTGGTTTCTATTTTTTCTGAATGGGATGCAAAATAGTTGGAGTGGTCTTCTATGATTATCCCTTTCAAAGGCTGCCAAAAGTCAAATGCCAATGTCAAAATTAACAGGAAAAAGGTGATATGGTTTCCTCCTCCTGAAGGCTTTGTAAAATTAAATTTTGATGAAGCATCTTGTGGAAACCCTGGTGTGTCAGGATCAAGAGTAGTGTTAAAGAATCAGAAGGGCTCGATAATATGTGCAAATTCAATTAGTTTTCCAAATGGAACAAATAATCAAGCAGAAGTGCTTTCTCTTCTTCACGGTTTTCAATTATCAATTCAACAAAAAGTTTCAAAATTGGTAATTGAAGGGGATTCATTACTCATTATCAATGCATGCAAGGATAGAGGGTCAAGTAATTGGCAAATAAATTATCTATTGGATCAAATTTTGCATTTGCTTGACAAGATTGAAAATTTCCAGCTCAAACACATTTATAGGGAAGGTAACTAGGTAGCTGATGTTTTAGCTAACATTGGGTGTGAGCAAGGTCAACCAAAGAAGATGTATGGGATTCAACTCAATGTTTGCCCTACAATTTGCAGGATTTGATTATTTTGGAAAAAAAGCAGAGTAGTCACATAGTAAGAGTTGTATCATAGCTTAATAAGTGGAGGCAATGTTGAACAGTAAGTTGGTTTTAGCGAGGGAAAATAAAGCAATGTTTAATTGGGTAAAAAGCAAATTTTTTCATTTCTCAAAGTTTTGAACAAAGGATGAGAATACAACGAAGATCAATACCAAGGGAAACTAAACATATAACTTAAATTTTAAACTTGCATGATGAAGTTAAATATATTGATTAGAAGCTAGCATAATTGATAAAAAGCAGAAAGGGGAATTTGGCATGGTGTGTATGAAATTGGAGGAGGAAGTATGATTTCTATGTGGTGTATGGCGTCAAAGGTGGAAATAAGATTTAGTGGTGGTTCTAAAATTGGTGCGACTAATAGTTTGTGATTTTTGTAGGAAAATTTTAAAAGGGCAGACACGTCGAATAATGATGGGTGGTGGTACTGAAGGAAAAAGTGTATGATACAAGTTGATGCAATGAGAGGGATGCTGGTAGTCATAAGCATAGTATACAAGAGGCAAAAATCACAATTCTTCATGTAATCCAAATGGAAAGGATTGTGAGTACATTGTTCATCAGGAAATGTGCGAATTCACAAATGGCAAAGGAGAATTAAAACCATTTTGCCGAGGGGAATTAAAAATAATTTCACTGAGATATTCCAAATATTTCCTACAAGTTTCAAGCATGTGATATCTTCAAATATCATGTGTTTGATCAACATGAATTTAATGACAATGCAAGTTAATGATGGAGCTTCAGAAATTAAGTACAACCATCGCTCTTTAAAAATTCTTGGTTTGTTTTGCATTTGATAGTGTATTGGGAAAGTGTCATCTAGTAATCAATGGGCTGTTTGTATAGCATGGAATGAAATAGTATATGTTCTTACAGTATTTTCTATTTGGTTAGTTGTCATTGTTCTGGTGTTTACCTTAAATTTATTGCTTCCTAGATATCAAAGGGTCTCATGTCTAGTGCGACATGATATAGGGCTATTGCTTCTACGCAATATTGTTGTCAATTATACCGAGTAAAAGTCAAGTTTTTGTGTAGCATTGTTGGTGGGTTTAGACTGGCACCTAGGAGGCTTTATAAGGTGGGTGAAAAGGTGCTTGCACAAAGTTTTGTTTCTAGGATATTTAGTCTCAGTGGGTTTTTGGCAGTCTATAAGTGGGAAAAGAAAGTTGCTGGTTTCTTTTCAAATGCTCATGAAATACAAAACAAAAAAATTCAGGATCCCTGTGAAGATAAAAGCGAATGAGTTGCCATTCTCGAAGGAAGTCACAGAGGAAGAAATGTCACAGGTATTTCACATGGTTTTCCAAAGTCTTGTTGATTGCATCAAATCTATAATTAGTGGAGAAATAATTCACCCAGATTCACCCAGATTATTGTTTCCATCAAATCTTCTTTCAATTTTCTTATCAAATGCTATGGACCTCTTACAATCCTATAAGTCCCTTAAAATGGTGTATAAGGAATTAATTTTACTAGAAGCACTTGGGGAAAATGATTTTTTGAAGTTTTTCCAATGTTATAATTTGGACAAAGGCAAGGCTTATGTTGCAGGGTTATTTCCCAAATGCTATCTCAAGCATAGGCATGGATTTGTAGCTATTTATGGGGTAGTGTAGAAGGGTCTACGAGATGATGAACTATGGCTATTGTACAAGACAATTTCAATGCATTTAGAAGAATTGGGTCTACAAATGGTGGACATGATAAAAAGATAAGTATTTTTCCTCGTCTTTCATCCTTTGCCACCAAGTTTGGCATGGTCGAAGGTAAGTTGCGATGGCTCAAATTGTTCCACCAGGAGAAATGCAACATAAATGAATGAAGGCCAGGTTGATAATATGCTGGAATTGAATGTAGTTGATTAGAACATAAATGAAGAGGAAGATGAAATGGAAGAATGAAGCTAATATTTTTCAGATTTCATGAAGTTAATTTTGTATTTTATAAACTATGTTAACAATATTGGTCCTTGATAGTTCTATTACACTGCTATTAATAGATTGAACCAGCTGATGAATTTTTCTTACTAGTAGTAAAATTCTAGTAAATTTTGTAATTTTGTTTATAAATATTAATATAAATACTTAGGCTTATGCCTTTTACCAAGAAAAAAAAAACATCATGTAAGATGCCCTTGGTAAGATCTCTCAAATTGGTTATTACTAATAGGCCATAGGGGGCATGAAATATCAACAATTATCACTAATGGGCTAATATGGATAAGGCTCAAAATGGGAACAAAACTTTTGGGGTGCCAACACCCCCCCCCTCTCATAAATATTTCATTAATGATAATATTATTTTTGGGGCCTCTTCTAGTTTTGAAGCAAATAAGGGAAAAGTTATTTTGAATCAATATGCAAATTTTTTAGGACAACATATTAATTATGAGAAGTGTGTTTTGTTCTTCTTCAATATTGAAGAAAATATTCAAAATAAGATTGTGAAGATCTTGGGTTGTTGAAAGGCTAAACTCCCTGCCACTTGCCTTGGTCTTCCCATTTATACAAAGAAAATTGGTAAAAATTTGTTGTATGGTATTGTGAAGGGAATCCAAAGAAAGTTAGTAGGTTGGAAAGATAATATTATTAGTCAAGTTGATAAGTATCAACTTTTGAAAGCCTCACTACATAATATTTTTGGGGCCTCCTCTATTTTTGAAGCTAATAAGGGGAAGTTATTTCGAATCAATATGTAAAAATTTTAGGACAACATATTAATTATGAGAAGAGTGTTCTTTATTTGTTCAATACTAAAGAAAGTCTTAAAAATAAGATTGTCGATATCTTGGGTTGTCAAAAGGCTAATCTCTCTACGACTTACCTTGGTCTTCCCCTTTCTACAAAGAAACTTAATATCAACTTCTAGTATGTCTGGTGGAGAGAATACAAAGAAAGTAGGTTGGAAATGGAAGCTTCTTAGTCAATCCGTGAAGTATCTTTTTTTGAAGGCCTCATTGTAGAATATTTTGGTTTATTACTTATCTCTATTTAAGATTCCTAAATTGATGGATGAAATAATTGAGAAAATTTAGAAGAAATTTATATAGACAATGATGGATAATAAGAAAAGGATAGCTCTTATTAGCTAGGAAACTATTTGAAAAAAATAAATAAATGGTGGATTGAGAATTATAAGTATACAAAATTTTAATAAAGCCCTATAGGCTAAAGTTGGTGGAATTTGTTAAATAGTTATAAATATTGGGCCTTAATGTTTACAACTAAGTATCTTCATAATAGTGATCAAATATGCTTTCTCAATATTTCAAGTCTCCCTAGGGGATCAATTATTTGGAATAACTTGTAGAAAATTAGAGGTATTCTAAGATAAGGATTAAGGTGGAGGATGGGTAATAGTAAAAGGATAAAATTTTGGGAGGATAATTAGCTAGGAATTTTACCCCTTTCCTCTCACCCTCAATTCTCTAGATTAAAATAACCCCTCACTAGATTTTTTGGGTCGATGATTCATAGTTATATTACTTTGATTGGAAAAAATCCTTAATGGAAAGACTTCTCTTCTCAGCTGAATGGGATGTATAATGTTATTGTTCATTTTTTAAAAAAATTTATAAGGGATTGCAATTTATTTAATCCCTCTACGGAAGATAAAATCCTCTAGACTCCTCATTCTCTAGGAAATTTTACTATGGATTTTGATTATAATGTGATCTCTAATTTTCCTAATCCTATGGAATCATATGATTATTCATAAGATCATTTTTATTTATTTTTGGTGGGAAACTACTCACAATAAGATTCTTACTAAAACAATCTCATTAAGTGAGGGTTTTATATTCCTAATAGATGTATTATGTGTTTTTTTACTAAAGGGATTATTTTTTTTTGGTTGGTAAAAAATATGTTTTTTTATTAATGTTAGACCGAGATTTATCCTACCTTGAAACAAGGATGGTTACAAGGGGAACCATCTCCCCAAAGAAAGTACACTAGCAGAAACTTAAACCCAAAACATCAAATCACAAACCCCGAAGCAAGGAACATCGAACAATCAAATGTGACGGGTGAAATCACAATACTGTGTCTCACTTTTTGCCCAAGATGGACATTTACATCAGTATTTTTAACTGAATCTTCATCTTCTAAGACCTATAACAGCTAAACCATTAAGAATTTGAAGATGATGTGAACTAGTGATTTATGGAAATTTGTGTGTAGATTCTAAATACTTTTTTTTCAATTTTTTTGAAATAAATAATGAATCTTTCAACATATCCTTTAATAACTGGTTTTAAATAGAAAACAACATTTTTCATAAAGTAACATTTGTGTCGTACAACATAAATTTTTTTATATAAAGGATTAAATTCTAATTTTTGAAATATAGATTCTCAACATCAATATCTAGGGAAAGGATATTTTTCATAATATTTTGTTGAATGTTTTATTTTAAATTAATTTTTGAAGTCATTGTAACTATAATTTGGACATACATGTGTGTCGTACAACCTAACTTGTGTATATATTGAAATACAATTTTTCTTTTTGGGGTGAAACAAGGAAATCAATACCTAGGGAATGAGTATTTTTGAATTTTTTTTACAATGGTTTACTATTGTTCCACCTCTACACAACAAAGGGCTTGATGTTCAAAGAAAAACCCATGTTTAGTAAAAATTAAAAATTAAATACATGATAAAATGAAAATATATCAAAAATAGACTTGTTGGAAAGCTCATTTCAAGGGCTACAATCTTGAAAAATATAATTTTTAAATTATTTTATTTAATCCCGCAAAAGGTAAAGAAAAAGTTCATTTTTGCTAGCATTTTGATAGGTGCGAAGAAGACTCCATTGTGGACCTATGATTTAATTCTAGAGGGGTTCTATCCAAGGGGGTTTGATCTAAGGGGGTCTTATCTATCCATCTTCAATTAAAACCATTTAGATGGAGCCTCTTAAGAATTAAATCATTAGATTTTTTCTAAAAATAGTGATTTCAGGCAAAAATCAGCACATCCCAAAAGTGAGACACACTATTGTGGCAACACTCTAAAATTTACCTTTGGTACCTCCCTTAGTTTGTGATCAGAGAACCATGTAAAAAGTTTCCTTCTTTCCCTTCTTGTCTCTCTTCCCCTTCACAACAAGCCAACCCTCCTTCATCCTTGCAGCCTTCTTCTGCCATTCCTTAGATGTGACTTGATGTGTCCATGCCTCTCCATGTTCTCCATACTCTACTTGCCCACACTAACCCTCTGAATCTCCATTCACCTCCCCCTTTTCTTACACCCTTGCCAGACTTGATTTCTCCCTACAATCTGGAGTTTTAGCACCATGATGGTTTTGCACAGCCACAACATCATCAAAACTCCTCGCATCAACACTGTTCGAGGTAGGAACCTCAATATGACCTGACCCCCCCATCTAATATGAAACCCTATTTGGCTGATGCGGTTTTTAGTTATGCAAATCCTGAGAATAGCTCTTGCACCGCACTTCCTTCTTCCCACCCCATTTATCTACTGCATAATGAAGGTGAGACACATCCTGCCACCAAGTAGCTAGTTTAAGCAATTTGGTTTTTGCACATTGCACAACAAGATGCCCAGTTTGGAAACATCTTTTGCATCAAAATGGTACCCCTTCATAATCCAAGGGCTACACCCAACATCCTTTGGAAGTGTTGATTGGGATCTCTTCTGGGAGTGTCTTTGATACTTCCATCTCCACCAAAATCCGGGCATAGGTAGAATGCATAAGATTTGAGGAACCCTCATCAATCATCAAAAAATTACCTAAAGAATTTCCTATAGCCTCTAAACAAGACTCAAACCAGAAATGAAGAGGAAATTTTGGAAGCCTCACCCACAAAGGCACTTTATCAAAATTCTCCGTCGTAGGGTTAAAAGCCAGATGCCATGGCTTCAAAGATAGAGAAAATTTATCCTCCCAACTCCACAAAAAATCACACAGAACTTTATTTCTATCATCCACAGATTCAAAAATAACAATAAAATATCCTCTGGCAACTGGGTAGATTTGAGCACAGCCATCCACAATGGGCTCCCAGTTTTTGAAAATCCATTTATGGAGATCACACAAACATGGCCAAAAACCTCTGAAACGTCCAATCAACCCTAGTTTTGAAAACACTCTAAAATTATGAGACATCATCCTACAGGAAAACCGACATTGGGTTGGCCTTTAGACCAACAACTGCTTTCCCCAATGCCTAGAGGTGAGGCCCTAAAGGGGCATTAGTAGCAACCGCTAACCGACTTCCACCAAATCTCTCCCTAGAGCCAGGCTCGTGACATTCCGCACCCCGCACAATATTAGTTTCACTTGGTTGCACAAATTTGACCTTCTTCATGTTCATACCAAACCGCACATCTAAACCCCTGTGGCTCGGCAGACATCCTGCATTCATGCCCAGGACCGCAAAAAACCTAGCACTCAAAGGAGTAAATGGCTTCATCGCTCTATTTATTAAAGGGATTGTTAATCATTCATTCATTCTTCCACTATAATTTTGCTAAAGAAATTTCGGGACTAGTCTTCTCCTAGTTTGAGGTCTAGTGGGTTTTACTTGGAGACCTAGTTGCTTTTGTGAGTGGCTGGACCAAATATTCTACTTTTAAGCACCCTACCATTTGGGAAGTGTGGAACCAAGTTCCTCTCTATATTGTTTGGGGGTTATAGAAAGAGTGGAACAATATAATTTTTAGAGAGCCCATTAGAGATGTTAAGAATATGTTTCAAATTATAAGTTGTGCAATTCAAGATATTATTAATGTTGCTAACATTGATAAATAAATAAAAATCCCTTTTCCCTTAACATTAGAGTGAGCAAGAATTGGGGAATTTATTAGAATATAAGTAATACAAATACTTATACATTTTTTAGGAAACATACAAGATGGAAAAGGTCCTTTGAACGGATGGATTAAAATCAAGTTTTATGCATGCTCTAAATAGAACTTAGCTCAAACTATTGCTAGGGAAATTATCTGGGATGAAAAAGGAACTATGATAGAATGTTTTTCTAAAGACATTGGTTGTAAAAAATAGTGAAGTTAAGGCTAATACTTTTTTTTGGTAAATTCTAAAGTTAGAATATATTTGATTCAAAGAAAAAACAAACCCCTTAGAAGATCAAGGATTATATTGAAGGTATTAGAACCTCTTTAAATGTCTTTATTCAAGTAGGGAAATAGGGTAGTATATTTTTTGACTAATATGGACCTTTAGCTTAATAATTGGAAGCATTGGTTTGATAGTAAGGAGTTGATAAATATCAAAAATATTTTGAATGATGAGTGATTACAATGATATTTTTTATTCCTTGAAAATGATTACTGTGCATGGGCTCATTTCTAAAGTTTTTAAAAATAATGATATATGCTTCAAGCATCAACCAAAAGGTTACATTAAGCCCATGATATGTTTCTAAGATAGGTGACAATTTATGATGATATTCCTCATCTTGCTTGTGTTTCCATGCTAGATAATTTATAGAGGTTTTATTATGATTAAATAGGTGAGGGACATAAGAGAATTTCCATAATTAGCGCTCTTAATCACTTTCTTACTTGTGCTTGGTTTGCATTATAAATTTTATTTACGTTTAGAGAAAGATGAGAGGCCAATGTCTTAGGGTTGAATTAGAATCTTGCATGTGTTTAAATAAAATTTTTGAGCTATGGGCTATACTTGAGAAATGAAGTATTTCTTCACTCTTTCTTATAATGAAGGGGCATTATGACTCACTCACTAATAAATTTGTTAAATCATGATAGAAAAAATAAGTGGTTGTTTGTGGGGTTAATTTTGATGTGACTAAGGAGATGATTATGCAAGCAACTAGTTTGAATTACAATGCAGTCAGGGTTTAAAGACTAGGAAAAACCAACTATTAACAATTTATAAAGTCTTTTCTAGAGGAAGGGGATCTCTAGTTAGACATCAAAATGGATATGATAGATTTTCTTTTCTCTCTACTTGGGCTCTTGTAATTTACCATCTAATTAAATATTTTACCCTAGAAGGTAGGTTTTCCATGGTCTATGGCTACCATTTTATGCTTTTAGATCATTTAAGGTATGAAAATTTAATTAGCTTTCCCTTCTTTTTGTTATCTTTAATGAAAATACATCAAGGATGGGGCTTATCTTCCCCTTTACCAAGGTCTAATTTTTTCCTTATACAAATATAATCTCTATATGACCCTTGTCATTATCCCTAATCTGATTTCACCTATCCCTAAACTAACCACTAAAAATTTCGACCATAGTCCCTCTACTAAGTCAAAAAATAAAAAGAAATATTTTACTCATGTTATTGACAAAGGCAAGAAGATAATCTCTTTCATTGAATATGTGTCTAACCCTACTATTGAGGAGATGAGAACCATGAATCATGATCCCTTACTTACTGCCCCTAATTCTAAGGGTAACAAGGGTATGTCTCTTCCTAATACTAATGATTCCTCTCAATTCACCCCTACTTATAAGGGTAAGAAGGGTAAAAATAATCTTGAGGTGTCCTTGGAGGATTTATTAATGTATCTTAAGGAGAATGATAAGGAGTTAGATTCCCCTTCTAAGACCAATAATAATAAGTTCAAGATTGAGTCATCCTCTATGAAAGTTAATCTTGACATTCCTTTTGTCAATTTTGAGGAAGTGAATACTTACGAAGATAATTTTGTTAATAACTCCAAGGGAAGAAAATATTCTTATCTGGATAAGGCTTCTAATGGTACTAGGAAGGGGATTACACCTAAGAAAAATGAGGTATTTGAGGCTACAAAGGTGGTGGATTAGGATATTCACTCTAATTTTTACTTTAAGGATGAAAAGAGGTTTGTAGAAGAAGGATTTCAATCTCCTTTAGAGGATAATGAAGAATCCTTATCCCTTTCTCCTATTAAATTTGATGTTTTAGAAAATGACAAAGAGGATGCAAATAATGATGGTGTTCAAAGAAGAAATATGACACTATGAAAGAATCTTTAGAAACTTACCATGTTGAAATTGTTGGTATTCAAGTGAGGGTTGATAAGATGGAAGAGTTGTAGGAAAGGATTGTGGGCTATAACAATTATAAATAAAATTTAATTAATATGATACAATAAAAATATACCAAAATAGACTCATGAAGGTGAAAAAAATTATGAATGAGATTATTAAAATTATTGAGGAGGTTACAAGAAAGGCTATGACTAGTGTTCTCACTTTCTAATATGAGTTGAAAAAACAAAAAAAGCCACATAATGAAGACTTATAGTTGTCTAAGAAAAAGATGAGGAATAAGCATGCATAATTAGTTCTAGGAGTGATAAATTGGGACAACAACATAAGGGCTATACATATGGATTGGGATTCGTTTCTCTCTAACTATAGAAACTAGTCTTTCTATGTTTGGTGTAGTTTTAGGTGTTCCTTCTTATCATTGTTTATATATTATTCTTTGATTGTTTTTTATTTGGTTGGCTTGTCTGGTTTGTTTTCCAGCCAATATTTTTGTTATGGTAGTTTAGTCTTTGGTTCTTATAGTTTTTCTGAACTCTATTTTTAATGTAAGGGATTGGTGCCATTTTTGTAAGGAAGCTAAGATGGCGTAACAACTTCCTACACTAATCTTTAGAGGATAATAATGCAATAATTTTACAGATCTTTTGTTGGAATATTTGCCTCAATCCATACTGACATGTAACTCCTGGAGGGAAAAGTCATTGTGACATTAATCATGTCTGGCCGACTAACTATTCTGAATCCTTTGAAATGTTCCAAGTTGCTGAGACAAGGTTGGTGTCTTGCTGAATGAACTATCGCTGTGACAAGAAGCATTCGCTGTGACCTTTTGTCGAATGGAGACCTCTGGCCGACAGTATGTTCTTATCGGGCTTCAGGAAGACTCACAACAGCTGGTGTCTTCGGGGTGACTTCATCGCTCGGTATGAAGTCCCAACGACCGAAGAGAGTCTTACCGATAGCATATGGTCTTCGTGGTAACACTAAAGGGTTTTCGATATGAGGTCCCAGTGACAATGGAAGGTCTTGCCGACGGGGATACAACTGAAGTCATCGGAGTAGCTCTTGGCGCTCGGTGAAAGGTCTTGGCGAAGGTCAAATGTCTTGCTGACTCGGTAAGACATGAATGCTCAATGTGAGGTCTCGACGCTCATTGTGAGGTCTCGGCGAAAGACAAAAGTCTTTCTGACTCGGTAAGACTTGGTTGCTCGATGTGAGGTCTCGGCGAAAGACAAAAGTCTTGCCGACTCGGTAAGACTTGTTTGCTCGGAGTGAAGTCTTGGCAAAAGACGAATGTCTTGCCGATTATCAGGTGCTCCGGTGAAACTTGAAGAGACTTGGCGAAACCTCTTGGTGAAAGACGAATGTCTTGCCGACTGTCAGGTGCTTCGGTGAAACTTGAGGAGACTCGACGAAACCTCTTGGTGAATGGAAAGTCTTGCCAATGGAAAAGTTGAAGTCGTTGTGACTTTGTGAGCATCGGTATGAGTCTAGCCGATGAGAAATCTCTTTCCAATAGGAATGCAATGGATGTTGATGGATTCAGTATGACTCATGGCATTCGCTATTCTGTATTGCCGACTGGTGGAACCTACGCCAATATCAAATACTGGCTATGTTGGCATCGGGGAGACACGGTTATTGTCTCACCGACATGCCAACATAGGTTGAACGCCCTTGACCGATTGACCATCCTATGTGGAGCCTCGTGGACCAATTAGAGGAAGCGATTTTCAAATGGATGGAATTTAGATTTTTTGCAACAGTTGTGACGTTGGAGCTGAACTGTATGCAGGGAAAAACCAACGCTCAAGAGGAAAACTTTCTATGATGGGGCAATGGAGGATAAGGATGAACAAAAGAAAAAAATTAGAATGTGATAAGATTTAAAGGATCGATTCTGATTTGGAATAGTAGTGTGAATCGGATTTGTTGAGAGAATTTCTGTAAGGGATGAACAGTGAATGAAGCTACTGTGAACTGATACCAGAGAGTTGTATCTTTGCATTGTATGTAATTGTTGTTACTATAATACAAAGAGATTCAACTTGGTGTGGTGGGATTTTTTTCCTGAAAGGGTTTCCCACGTAAATCTGTTGTTCATTGTCTTTGAGTATCTTCTTTGTTTCTTTAAATCTTTCATGTGTGTCTTAATTAGATTGTAATTTGGAAATTAAAAGTATTGTATGCTTACTTCCCTATGGTTTTGACGTTAGGAAAGTTGCTTCCGCACCTCTTTCTTTCCTTACATCTTTAACAATTACAAAAACTTAAACAAAAATAAACACAAATATCAAGCATACTACAACACAATGATTTATGTGGGGAAAACCCTTTCAGGAGAAAAACCCCACACTCCAAAATTCACCCAATATATTATTCAGAAATCACAAAGATTACAATATACTTGTAGAGCAAGCTTCTCATAGGAGTATCACCACTTAGAGATCTAGAGGCAACACAACCACTATCAAAATCTCACAATACATCACACTACAAAGATGTAATACAACACCCTTATAAAATAAGGTTTCCTTCTAGGAAAAGTCAAGCTAATATAATATCGACCATTAGATATGAGACATAATGATGAATGGTTTATATTTACAATAATAAAATATAATAAAATTTTCCTTTCAAGGGCGCTACCCCTGATCTCCTACCAAGGCATGTTTCCCCTATACCCTAGTCGAGGGGATGATCCCCCTGAACCCCTCATGGGGGGGATCCCCCCTCGTCATGATCAGATGAACAATACCTTATGTATCAATAGTACCTTATGTAATTGCAAGGTTGAGACACATTTTCTCAACAATTTTCTAGCTTATCTTAATTATAAACAAGATAATAAATTAAAAAAAGAAAAAGAAAATGTATATAGATATCAAACCAACCTAAAAGAGAAAAATATAAAAAAACATATATTTTAGAAGAAAAGACAAACTTATAAGAAATAGTTTAAAATGCACACACACACATATAAGTTTGTGATATGTGGTTTTTAATATTTGTCTCTTTTAGTTTGGTTTGATATCTATCTTTATTTTCTTTTTCTTTTTTGATTTATTGTATTTTAATGTCATCCTTCTCATTTATTATGCCACCTCCCTCTCCCTCCTCTCTTTTTAAGCTAGATCTTGATTTGGTACTTTTTAATGTTTTTTTTCTCTAATAACACTTTATCTTCTTCATGGTGGATCACATAGTGTTCTCTACAATTTTGATGAAAATAACTATCACACAATCTAAATTAGAAGCTATTTGTAACTAGTTTCATGGATTGTGGAAATCTATGGTCTTTAATTTCTACCCTTTCTTCAACACATTATTTTCTAATACCACATATTCTAATGGATTTAAAGCTAGTGTTTGGAATGAGTATATGACTTGTAAAATGAATTAGAGGCATCTTTCTTTTTTTATAAGGGTCAATATTGGCGCTTATTCTCTATATTTATTTTTATTTTTATTATCTTTCCCTACTTATTTTTCTATTAATGAGTATAGATCCCAAATTTCATCTATATAGAAGAAACAAGATACATCCTTCCAAAGCACAATTTTAAATCTTGAGCTAGCTATATCTTCATTCTATAATTAGGTTATCTATATAAATTAGTGATTGGGTAAAAGGGTATGAATATCTTGAAGTTTATATTAGTAAGAGAGTTAATTCAAAATCTTCTTTCATTTTTTGTTTGAAATCTCCTAGATTTTGTTAATGACAAGGTTTTGGTTAAGTCTAGATATTTATCCATTAGATGAGGAGGGGTTACAAGGGTCTTTTGGATTCGGATTTAAATGTAAAGGTTGATGTTTATGGCCCCATTCAAAGTGCTTGAGGTTCATTTCTAGTTCTTGATTCAAGAGTTTACAAATATGCAAAAATGTCTAAAGAATGGTGAAGCAGGTATTGAGCCCAACATAAATTTGAATGTTTTGAAACCTTCATTTTCATCCTCTCTCATCTCACATAGTGCTAAATTGTATAATTTTAAATGGTTAAGGAAATACCTAATATGAATATGGGAACGCTTGAAAAATTATGGAGCTCCTAGTTTTGATACCCCTATTCAAGTTATGAATGTGGAAAAAAATGTAGAAAATATCATGATAGTCCTTTGGTTCTTTGGTTTCCTAATAAAGACATAGGATATATGTATTTGGGTCTAGAAGTTATCCTTATAGATCTTTGTAGGATTGTGTATCCCAATTCAATCTAATTATGGCGATGAACTATGCCAATGAACTTTATTAGTATTCATAGGAATATAAGTTGAGATCCTAGGGTAAAGATTGATTCTATTCAATGGATGAGATCTAATACTCTATTAGAGTTATGCCCTAATGAGTGGGAATCACTTTTATTATTAGTAGTTGTTGAGTACCAACCCTTGAGAGAGCTACCTTCTTAGGGAAATTAATTTATTTATGTATCCTTAACATTTTATTAAGTAAAAATGGCTATGAGCAGGAAAACGTGCCAAGGTGGGATTTTGAAAATTCCTGAAGGAGAGGGTGATGGCGGAGATGATCTAGAGGATGACGATGATTTTTTCTGGGTGTTCCATTGTCTCTAGCTGCATTTCTACCTGATAGGTAACTGGGAGAATTTATTTTCACTTCCCCTTTATTCTGCTGGTGTGGCTTTCATCACTTCTGTGCCGAGTGTGGCACTCTTGGTCTTTCCAGCCCCTGACTAGGTGCACTGCTTGCATTAGTTGGGGGCGAATTTTTGGTTGTGTTTAACTAGTTTCTTCTTTCCTATTCCTGGCTGATTTTGGGAGACTTGCATTTGCTTGAGGCTTCTCTTGGTCATCTGCTTGGTGCTTCGGTTAGAGGCTTGGCTCTGGTGGGTCTCTTATCTCTACTTTCCCTTAGCGAGGGTGGCTCTTTTGGGTTCCAATACGTTTCTTCTTCTGCATGTTGTTTAGAGCTACAACTTCTCCTTGAGGTGAAAAGTTTAGTTGAGGCTTGGGGGTTCTTTTTGTACCTCAAAGGGTTACAATTCTTGATTGTTTGCTTCAAAGTCTTGGCTTTTTTCATGCTTTCTTTTGCATGCAACATTGTTTCGTTTGAGATCTTGCTGGAGGTCATTGTTTTCTTGTCTATGGAGGACTCTTTAACGTGGTCTTTGGATGTTTTCTCTCTTTCTTTGGCTGATTATCTGAATGCAGGAGGGTGGAAGGTTGTTGGTTGTTTGTTGATGCATTCTCTTTGGTAAGGTGGTTGGCTATTGAATGTTTTTTCGTGCATCCTCTTTGGTGCCCTCTTGGCAGTTGAGTTATTTTTCTCCTTCTGGTGCCTGCTTCACTGCTTTGCTTAGGTTGAGTGCTATTGTCCCTTCTTTTTGGCTGCTCTGCTCTACCTTTTTCCTACTCATGAGTATGGTTGCTCTTGTCCTGTTTGTGGACTTTGATCTCTTTGGGGATGGGATTTTATTGCTTTGAACTTCTTTGTTCGAGGTGGGTATTTTATCCTCTTATTCTTCTGTTTTGGAGCTGCATGCTCTTGCTTTTGTGGGTTTCAAGGTTATGGATGTCTTATGAACGTTGGTCACTGGAAAGCATTCTTCTATGGATGGATTTTTGTTTCTTTGGTTTGCCTTGCTTCCTCTGGTTTCTTTGTGGTGGAGAGGGCATTGTCATGTTCTGAGGCTGTTTGTTTCCTACTTTGGTACCTTCGAGCAAGGATTTCTCAAGGGTTATAGTTTATGCATTGTTTATGTTTATTGCTTTGTGTTCCTAACTCAAAAGGTTTAGGGTCTGTTTAAGGAGGTGGTTGCGTTGGTTTCAAATGGAGCTATTTCTAAAGCTATTGTGAATATGCAAAAATTTTGGTACAAGGTTTCCTTTGAGGTCCTCTTTGAAGGATTGTCGGTTCTTTATGTGGTAAGATTGCAGATGGTCCTCAAGGGTGTTGTGGACTCCCTAGTCTCAAGAATCTCTTTGGTGGGACAGATTTCAAAGTTCTTGTTGAAGGCTCTAATGCTTTTGTTGCTCTTTGTTTCTAAGAGTTCTCTCTCTATTAGAGTGTGTGATTTCCTCTTGGCTCTTCAGATGGTGTCTCCTATTGAGGTGGAATCAGCTCCTTTTGAGGTGGAGACCTCTCTTATGGAGGTGGAGATGGGTTCTGAGGGTTTGGTGGGTTGCTCATGCTTCTTCTACTAGTCTTCTCCCTTGTTGCTCCAATTGAGGTGGTGTTCGAGTTTGCTGGGGAGTCTTTGTTGCAGTGGACAGGGTGCTCTTAGTAATTTCTCCTATAGAGGTGGAGAGGAAAATTGGTTATTGGAGAGGAAAAGTTATGGCTTAGGAATTGGGTTTTTTGAGCAACAGGTTCACTGCTAGTTGGCTGTTTCAAGGAGCGTCAACAAGCTCATATTTCCTTAAATGCTAATGTTCCAGTGTTTTGGGATTGGGTAGTATTTCCCACCCTTGGAGTGGCTGTTGATTCCAATGAAGTTGGCCTAGATTGGTGGGAGAATGTGTCCCAAATTGGTGATCCTCTTGCTCAGATTATATGGCTGCTCTGAAACTTTTGGTTCTTAGTTTTATTATCCCGGACTGCTATTTCATGATAGCTATGTTATGGTTTCATACCTGTTGGACTTTGGTTAATCTTATAAATGGTATGCATACCATTTTGAGGATTAACTTGGGGATTTCATTTTTTATTATGCTATTATTAGTTCTATGGTTGCAAGTTTGGGTTCTTGGCCTGCAAGCCATTTTGGGCTTTGGTTAGCTATTTTCTGGTTGGTGTTGTTTTCCTGGAATCTATTTCTTTGTTTGTTGTTTTGGCTTTGTAACCACAGGATCAAGGCCCTTTCCCTACTTTTCTAATCAATTTTTTTTTATTAAGTCACTTAAAGTGACTTTATAAAATGGCTTATGTGTCTACCCATTTAGACCCTTAAGACACCTTACTCTATTATGTCTAGACTAAAAATATTCTTGACCTTGGTAATGGTGCCATCTAGGTGTTTTAACCTAAACATTATTTTACTATAATTTATATTTTTGTATTAAATCTATAAAATATTCAAAATTATTGGTCCTTTTGTTTCTTCCCATGCAAGTTTGTGGCATATTTCTCTCTCATATCTCCATCTTGCCACTTGTTCAAGCTTGTGAATTATCTTCATTTTCATTGGTTGGTACTAGGTGTCATTCAAACTTTGTGATGACACTTACTATTGTTGTGCAACATCTTCCTTCAAGCATGTGTTAAAAAAACATGTCTATTTTTTTGGGTTTTAGTTGGTAAATTTTATGGGATTTACACAATGGTGATGAATTTACATCAAAAGGTTTTAAATATTTCCTTGGCCAAAATGGGATTCAATATCATCTCATCATTTTAATTACTCCCAAGAGAATGGTGTAGTTGAAATAAGGAATGTAGTTAGGGCCTAGTATTATATTCAATGGAATACAATTATATTTATGAACAAACAAACAAAGATAGTTACTTATACTCACAACTAATCTCCTTGATTAGATCATCGAGGGGAGACTCAATACAAAGTTTAGTATGATTATCCTCCATATATTGGACATCTAAGGAATTTTGGATCCACCTACTATGCCTTGATTCCTATGTAGAAAAGAAATAAATTGGAATATTGGAGTCACAAATATCTTTTTCTAGGGTCTTTTGATTCCTCTAAGGTGGTTCCATGATGAAGATAATATGAAATTTCTTTTTTTATTTTTTATTTTTTTTGAAACTTCCAAATATGCTACTAGTGTTGAATGGAATTTAATCCTATATGATAAATTTTCCAAATTTGTCTATTGGAAAGATCATGATTATAATATTCTAAAATTTAAGGGGTGATAAGTAGTTTGGAGTAAAATTTAGAATCTATACCACAAGTTTTGGATGGATAAATTCCCTCTCATGAAGAATTTTAGACATCATTGGATGAAGGTTCTAGAATTTCGCGACAATAATTTGAACATGATGAAGTTTTTGAGTAAGAAGTAGAAGCACTAGTAAATCAACTTGTACTTTAAAAAAAGGGAAAAACGGTCTAAAAAATCCTTAAATATTTGATACTATATGAAACTATAAATATGGGAACAAGTTCATACAAAGAAAGACAATATACATATATTCCAATGAAGAAGTTAACAAGGCGTATGTTGATGAAATCAATATAAAAATATACTTAATGTTGGAGAATGCCAAGATTATAGAGCTTGAATCAGACTTCAAAAAGTGAATAAAATAAAAAAATTAGTATTTCTATCAATATATAAATGAAGAGTGTATAATACAATGATCAAGCCTTGCTTATATAGGAAAGGATGAAGAGGTGAGAAGGTAGGAGTGAAACTATGGCTACCCATCCAAAGCTTGGAAACTTGTGATCCCACTTGACAAGTGTGTGAGCAAGTGTCAATAGGTGTCTTAAGTCATGAGGACACATGTATCAACCATATGAAGTGAGAGAAAAAGAAAAAGAAACCCAAGTAAACTTAAGCTAGGTGTGAATAGGTCAATCCTAGAAAGGTGATTAGCTAACTAGGTATGATAATGAATCTATTTGCACTAACACCCCCCTTAAGTGCAATTAGGGAGTAATGTATGCACTAATGACGAGCCCCAAATGCTAGGCCATATTAGATACTCATGTACAATTTTCCCATAAAGTGGAGTAAAGGAGAAAAACCTAGATGGGAAATAAAAACCCCTCTCCAAAAGAAAAATGATGTGATGAAATAAAATGTATAAGTGAAGAAGATAGAAGGAATCATGATGACCCCCCAAGGACTACTTCTAGCACAAAGTAAAATGAATTTTATTCCCATAGGAGAGAAAAGAGAGAAGGTCATGTCCCACATAAAATATGAACTGATGAACTCCATACAAGGAAATGCTTCCTCCCAAAATTGATAACAGAAGAGAAACCATGTAGCCTCCCCTCAAAATGATTCTTGTAGTGTTAGTAGATGCTCAAAATTGGATGTTGAAGATGATCCACAAACTGTGAATACAATTTCTCCCTTTGGTAAGAAACAACATCACAAATGTGTGCAATATGACTTCTCATTTTGAAAAGGAATACGTTGGAAGTAAGATGAATGTCTTTGAATGATGCACATGATCCAAAGACTAAAATGATGCCAATGATGCCTTCAAATGATGCTCAATGATCTCCAAGACAATGGTGATGTGTGAAAGATGTTGATAAGATGGATGATGTACCATAGGATATTTTAGAATAGGGACTGGATGGATATATGGTGATAACTGGACCGATGTGAATCTAATACTACTACAAATGATGATAACAGAGTTGGATAGGTTAACTCATGAATGTATACACAATCTATCATGATAGAAGCTGATGTAGGTGAGGAAAGATTAATATCCAAATATGGAAATAGTGATGCAACTTCATTGAAGCTAACATCAAAGATAAGATGAATGTCCTCAATAGTGTCATCAAAATATACAAAGTGGGATTCTACAAACAAAGATATGATGTCTGGTAGATATGCACCCCAATGTGGTGGATCTCGAATGATGATAGAAATATCTTGATGCCAATCATCATTGGAGCTCATCAATGAATCAACACTAGATTCAAATGTAGAAACATGTGTTGTGGGAGATGAGATATCAATGCAATCCATTTGACTACATTTTCCATCCCTAAATGATGGCTTCTCACAAGATGCCTTAGTTAGATTATTTTTGCAATCTCCAATATCAAATCAATAATTTAATGAGATACATGACAAAATTCATCCACATGTTGATTTCTCCCAAAATATTTGCACTTCATTTTGCATTTCTAGACATTATCTAATTATAAAAAAATCAATGTGAAATGCAAGATTGAGCCCCTAAAATGATTATTGCTGATTGTAGCCCCTCCCCAAAAAAGGTACAAAATAATTTTTACAAGTTATGAAGATCGGATGCCAAAATATTCCATTTATAATTCACGAATATTTTTATAATTTTATGATAAAATGGTACTTAGACCTTATTTTTGCATGCAAAAAAGAATTCCTTGTGAAATTCTAATATGTATAAAAAAATTACAAAAATTTGATAACCGGGGTGAAAGTTATGCCCCATAGAAATTTGCTTACAATGTTGACTTCAGAGGCTTAAAAATATGTTAAAATAGTAGCAAATCAAAAATTTCTCGATGCTAAAATTTTGGTTATGAAATGAGGTTTTTGTTGACTATTCACACTTCAAAATGTGATCTCCTATTACAAGTAAGATATGAAAAAAAGAAAACTACCCCATTATATAATGGTTGGTGGTTTAACAACTAATAACAAAATTAAATGTGGTGAAATTTTTAAACCACAATTACAATAAGTGTTAGTTGTAACTACTTATAGAAAAAACCAGGAAAAATAACCAAATGGAAGGAGTTGATTGAGTAATGTGGAGCTGAGAGACGTTGGTTTTTTGAAGACCAAATCTCATGCATGTAGATGATCAACCTAGTATGGTAGGTACTAGCTTGTGGAGAATTGACCAAGTCATGGGTGCCTTTAGAATGATATTGAGGCCGAGTCAAATGTTGGAGGCATGTCTTTGGTGCAAAAAGATACACTTCTTGCATGAGACTTCCCTCTTCCCACGCCTAAGCAACAATTTGCAGTTGGTATCCTTGGTGGCTATCATACTTCTATCGACCTAAGCATCCATCAACTTGCTGCCTTTTCACACTTCCCTCAATCTCTAGGATTCTACAACTCCATGACCCATTCACGATAGCCCCTTTGAACCAAGATTTTCTTGTAAAGTTAAAACAATCCACAAATGAGCATATGCAAAGTGAGAAAATATTATAAGCATGTAATGTGTTGTAAACTGTACAAATGAGCCTTCTAGATGTAATGATGATGTTTGTTTGGCTCTATGACATTCCATTGATAGGGCTATGTATGGGAGTCACCTTGATGTGGGAATGAACATGCTCTCATGGCTCTAATAACATATTGGAGAATTCTAAGATCAAAGAGCTCAAAATAGACTTCCACAAGTGAACAAAATAAGTACAATAGTATGTCTATCAATATACAAATAAAAGTACAATGATCAAGCCTTGCTTATATAGGCAAGGATGAGGAGGTGAGAATGTAGCAGTGAAACTCTGACTGCCCCTCCAAAGGTGGCACACTTGTGAGCTCACTTGACAAGTGTGTGAGCAAGTGTCAATAGGTGTCTCAATTCATGAGGACACATGTCTCAACTATATGAAGTGAGACAAAAAGAAAAATAAACCTAAGTAAACTTAAGCTAGGTATGGATAGGTCAATCCTAGAAAGGTGATTAGCACTCCAAACTAGGTATGACAAATGACAATGAATCTATTTACATTAACACTCAAAACTAGCTTCCTTTAGGATGTTGAAAATGTTGAATTTTGGAGAAAGGCTACACAAAGTGAGTATGAGGCTTTGTTGAAAAAAGTGACTTATGTTAGTCAATTCTCTATTGGGTTGTTATAAACCACTTGGATGCAAGTGGGTCTATCACAACAAGTACAAGGCTAATGACTCACTTAATAAGCACAAGGCGAGGCTTGTTGCAAAGGGATATGCACATAAGGTGCATATTATGAAGAAAATTTTACACCTAAAATGAATTTGACCACCATTCAAACATGTTTGATAAGTTTTTCTTGGTAAGAGTAGATCGTTTTTGTCCTACATTCCCATTATTAAAATGGGAAAAGGATATCTCCATGGAAGTTCCTATCAATTTGGATAGTATTGCTTTAAAGCTTAACAAAACCACTTTTTTTTTACTATGGAAAAATCTTTTGGCCATAGCTATGAATTAGAGGGGCCAAACCCATACAAAGAAGAAAGAAAATCACCCTACAAAAATCTAAAACAACATGAAACTCCAAGAAGCATAATACTATAACAAAACACAACACCCCATGTAAGGGGACCACAAAGTAGTAGGCTAGATGCCAACAAAGAAAAAGACCACCACCTATAGTGGTTTAAATCCAAAAATATTTAGAGAGCTTTGTTTTGATTTAGCGTTGTAATGCTTTTCTAAATCAAAATCCACGTGAATGGGATTAGAAAGGTCACTTACACAAAGAGAAGGATAATTACAATGTGAATGAAATACAATATATTTTAATATTTAAATTACATATATTCTAGTTTGTTTGTTGGAATTAATGTCGTCTACCATAGCATAATATTATTTTCTCTTATTACATAATATTTAAATTGATCAACAATCTATATTTAAATAATTTTTTATTATTTGAATAATTGAGTAATTTGTTTCTAATAAAGAAAAAAAATATTTTTGTTATAGAAAGTCACAAAAAGTAGTCTTTAAACATAAAAGATATAAAACAAAAACTATTTATTGCTTCTTAGAGATTTTTTTTTTAGAGGTGGCATAAAAGATTGTCATCCAACATATAATTAGAAAATAAAATTGTCACATATAATTTTAAAGATTGTCATCCAACATATTATTTAAATAGGAAGATAATAACTCTATGTATATCCCAATTAAATTAGACAGTATGATTTTAAAGTTCAACAAAATCAGTTAATAATCTATTTTTAAGGCAATTTCTATAAATTGAATAGTACGATGAACAACTAACTAATGTGTACTAATGAAAAATTATTTTCTTTTAAAGAAAAAGCTGTTTCATTTATAAAAAGTTATAAACAGTAGAGTTATTGAGCATAACATTTAAAATTGAATCCGTCAGATTAAAGATTTGTTTTTTTTCAAAATATCTAAAATTTAAGATTTGTTAAAATTGAAAATGTGAAACATAACAATTACATCCATTTCTGTTTAATTATATTTTTTAATCTATAAAATCTATTTTTCTCTCTCATATTAAAAATAAAAAAGTATAATAATTATATATTTTATTTATCTATACAAATTTGTGTACAAAATTTACAAACACATTTTTATTTCAAAAACATAGAATCATAACAAAATATTTTTATAAATTTATATTAATATTCATAAATAATCAAGATAGATTAATGGGACTGTAAGAAAAATACTATTTAGATTTTTTTTTGGAAATAGAACATGGAATCCACAAAAAGATTTGATTTTTTATCTATCTATAAAAATAGGTAATTGTGATTATTAGGAGGAATTAGACTATCTAAACACTGTCTTAAAAAGCTTTTCTTTTTCTTTTAAGCAAAAAGCAAGAGTCATTCATAATCAAAACTATAGAACATACCTAATTCTGATTCTTATTTGAATCAGGTACAAAAGCTCCAATTTCGACACCAAATAATCTAACACTATTGAAACTACCATTAGCTACAAGACCCTTTCCATTATCAACAACTAAAAGCGAGGATTTAATAATCTATATTTGGGAGATAATAACAACTACTTATCGATTTTTTATATTTTAAAAAATATAGAAACATCTATTTTTAAAAAAATTAATAAATAAAAATTTATACACTTCAATAATTTCTTTCATTTCAAGTAATGCATGAATTGCTCAGTTTAAATAGTTTACTTTCAAAATCCAGGGATTGTGGTTTAGACAAGTGGATTCATGTAGCAAAGCAACAATTTTATTTATTTTTATTTTTAAATAAAAATGGAATAATTGCATTTGCATGTACTAGAAAATTGAAAAACTGTTTATGCATGCGTATAATCCACGTCAATAGTAATTGCAAGGAAATAAAATATACTATTTATATAAATTTTAAGATAAATCAATTAAATGATTTTGATAAATAAATATTATATAAATTAATAAAGATATTAAATTAAATGTTTTGAATTATATAAATTAAATAAAGTATTTAGTTTTTTGTTTGATGTTAAATTTAATTTTTACATTAAATGTGTTTTTCTATGAAAAAACAATGATTGAAAATTGTAAAAAAGAATGCAAGATTGAAATGATTTCAACCATGAAATTTTCTAAAATATTAAAAAATATAATATATAATTAAAAAAACAACTACATTTATTCTGTTTTAACTTTACATTAAAAAAGATAAAGATGATAATTTTTTTTTGTTTTAAATTTAAATAATAATATTTTTTTCATAAATATATATTTTTCAAAAAATAATATTAATAATAATAAATCAACAAATTATGAATTCCTTTTGATACTTGTAATTTTTAATATAAAATTTAATTTTAATTTTAACATTTTTAATATAGTTTATTTTTATTTTAATATTTTATTTGAAATATAGTTTTAGTTTTTAAAATTTAGTTTATCTAATAATATTTATAATTTTTTTAATTTGTTTTTGATATAAAATGTAGCAAAAACAAGGGTATTGTCCCATCAATACAAGACACCAAAGGCCATCCAGAGCAAACACATTAACAACACAGTGACAGTAGAGAGAACCAAGCCATCACCCACAACAAGTCAAATAAAAAACCTAAAACAATAGTAAACACAAGATAAATAGAGTCCATCATGCAGGCATGATACAGAGCAGTCGAGTCCAAAGACCCCCAGGGGTCAAACCAGTTAAAAAACAACATATACATACTAAAAGTCATAGAGAATCTATCAAAAAACATAAAGAGCCAAAAGCCTAATTTTTTTCCTCCATGCATGGTTTGTCCTAAATAGCAGTCGCCCAATCCACTGTGGGGAACTTGAGAAGCTCCTTAAAGCCAGCGTCTTCCTCGCCATCGTTCGTAGACTTGTCCTTTTGCAACAAGTATAAACTAGTCACCGACCTGTGCATGACCTTCAGGGCAAAGTGAGACACCTCCTGAACCTTTTTTTTCTAGCCTTTCAATTCTCCCTTTCAGCTTGCCAACTTCATCCCAAGCCTGTTCTTTTTTATTGTAATCTTCTTTCAAGGGGGCGTTTCCCTCAACCATATTAGAGGCTTGGGGTTTAATTTCCTTCACATTAACACTGGTAGGGCCCTTCTTCAAGCTTTTAGACACGTGGGAGGTGCTACTCACCGAAATAGACTGGTCCTCCCCTCCCGCCACCTTATTCTCCTGGCTTCCGCTGTCACTCCCATTTTCATTATCTGAATCCGAAGCCTCCTTAAGACTTCCCACCTTGTCCTGCTTAAAGACCAATATATTATATATACGGGGGGTATTAGCTTCTTCAGTGATCTCGATGTCGGAATCAATTTGATGGAGGCAAAATTTAGTTTTCTTAGAGGCTTTGGCCTTAGGTCTCGGGGTAGGGGCAAGACACTTTTTTTCTTTACCCTTTTCCCCCGGACCCTTCGCAGGGGATGTGCCATGGGGAAGGGCTTCCAAGGTAGGATTTTTTAGGCATTTTTTCTTGCTCAGCCTAACACTTCCAGAATGTTGGCAGAGGGGGGAGTAGAGGAAACCATTGTTTCATCAAGAGCAGGTAGACAAGGGACTTATTGCACAGTGATAGGCCGAGCAGGACAAAGGGCCATGTGAAAATGATAAAGCCTAGACATAAGGCCTTGGTGCAAGATAGTACAATTCTTTCTAGAAAATGAGGCTTCATTAAACTCTGCCACAGTGCTATCCAGAGAATGAAACAAGAAAAAAGGAATGGAGATATGCTGGTGATTCCTAAGGTGGTTGAGGAAATTAAAGTGGTAATAGTAGTAAACCCCATACCTTCCTTCCAGTGTGAAGTACTTCATGATCACCATACAAACTCTATCCCATGGCTCTGGGAGTGCCTTGCAGTCATAGCCACCCCGCAGCTTGACTAGGTTTCTCCTCACCACAAAAGAACTGGTTAAGACTAATCTAGTCAGGCACCTTCGTGGTTTTCTTCCAGGTTCAACCACTATTCGGAAGCCCCATGACTCTAGCAATAACCTCCTCAGAAACTTCAAAGGAAATGCCACCGATGGTAACCCTACCATCATTCCAAGAGGTGACAAACTTACTTGACATGCCCTCATCGTGTCTAGTCATGGTCTCCATATACTGGGCAATGCCGCCCTCTTTGCAAATGTGCCAAACAGTGGCATCCGCCTTCCACTTGTCACACCTGTCCGGCTCCACGCGCACTCTGTCCCCACCCATAGAGCCCACACAAAAGTCACCTATCCCTAAAACAGGAAGGAGATAACTAAGGCACAAGAGTTGGCAACCAATTCTAGAAGTGTCGAAAGGGAAAAGGCCGGTGAAAAGTGACCAGAAAAGTAAAAAATGAAGGCAATAAATGCATAGCTCGCATCCCATGCAAAGGTAGTAGCTCCCTCGTGCGAATCGCCCTAGGCATGTAAGGGCATGATATCAACGTAATACTTAGCCAGCTCAAAAAATCTAATAAAATCCGCTAACTTATGAAGCTCAGCACAAAAATTTAGGGAGTTTAAAAAATGATGACTCCATTGGCCAGTAGGGGTAGAAAGATTTTCCTTACCATCGGCCCAAAAGAGGCCGTACATACCGAACGAACAAACACATGATATCCATCACCTCACAAGACAACCAATTATTCAAAACCATGCTCCCGCCATAAATACTAACCAAAGTTAGTAGGAGCCCAACTAAAATAAGTAAGCACCTTCTAGGGCTCAACATTTAAATGTTTGAGATCTTCCCTTAAACACACCAGAGTCGAGGGGGGAAAAAAAACAACTTTTCGCCAACACCGTAGCCCTTCAATATCAAGACCCACCGCCACCAAACTGTCAGCAGTCGCATTCCCCTCTCTATAGACATGCTGGATAGAAAAGTCTTGAAGACCATTTAGGAGGGAGTAAATGTCCTCCATAATACCTTTTAAAGACCACCCTGCCTTCATCTTGCCTTTAGTGGCTTCCACAATTAGCATTGAGTCACCTTCAATTTCCATGGTCTTGACACCGAGTGACAACGCAATTCTAAGACCCCAAAAGAGAGCCATGCCTTCAGCCTGATTGCTAGTGTGATCTTTCAATTTCCCAGCATAGGCAGCCACCAGGCAGCCGGTATGATCCCTGATAATACCCCCTCTGGCTGCCATACCTCCCCTAGCCACCCCATCAAAATTAAGCTTAACCCAGGGGGACTTAAGGGTTCTCCATCTAGTATGCTTCCTAATGATCACTTTGGAATTATCAAATCTCTGGAACTCACTAGGTAATTTCCAAATAGTTGCTATGCTTCTATCCCAAGTAATTGGGGGATTACTAGGTGTCTTCCATTTGCAGGTCGAAATGTTATCCAGGAGAAGCTTATTAAGGATTATCAACAAACCTTCCACATTGTTCATTTTTTATTTGTTAATATTGAATTTATGTTAATATTTTTTTTAATATATTAATTATAGTTTTTAGGTACATATTTTATTAATATTTCAATTCTAATAAATTAAAAAAGAAGTTTTACTTTTTTATTTAATCATTTATTAAGTTAATAAATTTATTATTTGTTATTAATGTTTTAAATTATTAAGTTTATTAATATTAGGATTTTGATATATTTCGACTTTGATTCTAGTATATTTTATTTTAATTCTTTGTAGAGAATGGGGGATTCGCTACTCACGAGTTCTCTTCATTCAAAGAGTCTCACGGGGTGAACTTTCCTAAACTACCTCAAGGAATAGTAAGGAAGTTCTAGAATCAAAAAGAGCAGGTCACGAAGATTTTCTCTCGGCCAAAGGACAACAACGCGGGATACGAATGATCGCACGACGCGCTAGCGTCCCGTATAGACCAGAAAGTGAGATTATCACAGAAAATGACAAAGTGACTACTTCTATTCTAATTTCTAAGGACTTCCAGAATACAGGAAAGTAACAAAAAGTGATAGAAATAAAATAAAGTAAAGTAGAAATGATAGAGATAAGGAGAAGAAAGGAAATGCTCACAACCACGCAAGTGATGAAGCCTCCAACACGTGAATGTCTTCAATACCTACATGTGTAAGATCTGGAGAAAGTGTTGGGGTAGTATAGGGGTTTGCCTTAGTCAAACCCTCATTTTGGTGTTCCCACCTCCATGGATAGCCAAACGATAGAGAGAGAAGTAAGCAAATGTGATGTGATAAAAGTAATCCTTGCTTGAGGAGAACCCATATCACAAAATATGAGTGATAAAAGAAATCCCCACTCGAGGAGGAGAACCTATATCACGAAGTAAATATGCAATAGATAGGGGATAGGGAATCCCAGGATGCTCACAAGCACAAGGTGAGGGAGATAGAGCTGCAAGGCTTAAGGAAGCCAAATGGAGAGAGAAAAAGAGCTGCAAGAGCCAAGAGTGTTGCAAACGGTGTTGCAAGGATGTGAGAGCTTTAGGGAATGCTATTGTAGCAAGCAATGGAGATCTGCAAGCTTCAGAGAGCAAGAGAAAGTGCAAGATAGAATCCAAGAAGTAGAAGAACTTATAAGGAGCAATAGGATTGAAAAGATATCATTTAAGGAAGGAAAAGAAGCTTCCCGGGCCGTTACAAGGCATCTCAAGCTGTTACGACCGACCAAAGGAGATGACAATTGGAAAACATGTTCGGAGGTGGTCATTTGAATGTTGAAACATCGCAGGACACTAGCACGACGTGCAGATGTCCGTGTGGCATGCTAGCATCCAGATATGTCATGCTACAAAATAACATGAATGGGGAAAGCACAAGGTTTGATGCAAAGATGACACATGAGGGTAGCTGCTGAAAAGGGGTGTTGGAGCATCCTAAGAAGGGAAAAAGGTTGTTGCAGGGGATAAAATGAGCCTACGCAAGATGCTAAGGGAGTGGACAATAAACTGGACACAAAAATGCATGTGAAATTGCCACGGGTGCAATTTTATGACGTTACATTTTTAATTTAGATTTAATTTTGAAATTTATTTTAATTATTTATGCTTTTTTATGAAATTACAAATAATAATTAAAAAATATTAAAATTAATTTAGTTTATAATTATTTATCTTATTAAAACTTTAATTATTGTAGAATAATTCTATTTTAGATTTTTGTTATAATGTATATAATAAAATAAGTTTCTAAATTAAAATATAAATTAAAATTTATAGAGTGAGAGAGAAGGTAAATTTTGATTTGTCGTTTCATGCCAACAATCTAAGGATAGCACATCCTTTAGGAGTTATGATATGATAATTCACCTTTAAAACCTCTTAAGGATATGATAATTCACCTTTAAAATCTCTTTAGTGTACCCATTGCACACTTAGGAGGAAAATAGATAGAGAGATAAAGAGAAAATAAATAGAGAGAAATAGAGAAATAAAGAGGGAGACAAAGAGATACAAGAGTTAAAAAGAGAGATAGAGATGCAAAAATAGAGGTATAGATATAAAAGAATAAATATGGAGAGACAGAGATAGAGATAGGAAGAGAGATAAAGAAAGAGAGAGGAAAAGAGAGAAGAGGAGAGACATAGATAGATATAGTCACATAAAAAGAGAGAAAGATCAAGAGAAACAAGAGACAAAGATATATATAGAGGTAGAGAGATCAAGAGATAAAGAGGGAAAAGGGGAGAGAGGGGGGAGATAAATAAGGATAGCAAAAAATAGTAAGGGGAGAAATATAGGGAGAGGGAAATAAACATAGAGAAGAAATGAGAGAAAGATAGAGGATGAGAGAAGGAAAGACAAATATAGAGAGAAATAGGGAGAGAGGAAGAGATAGATTAAGAGATAATAAAAAATATAAAGATAGAGAGGGAGAAAAAGATATAAAATATCTCTCCCTCTCTTTCTCTTCCCATATATCTGTATATATATCTCCCCATGTGTACCTCTCCCTACCTCTCTCTATCTCTATATATTTCCCTCTCTCTACCTCTATATAACTTATTATCTCTATCTTTCCATCCCTCCATCTCTCCCTCTCTCATTATCTCCCTCTCTCTTTGTCTCCCCCTCTTTCTATCTCTATTTCTCTCTCCCTCTCTCTCTACATTTCCATTTCCATCTCCATCTCTATCTTTCTGTCTATCTCTCTCCCTATCTCTATCTCCTTACCTCTCCTTACATCTCTCTCTCTTTCCCCTCTATCTTTCCCACTGTATATATCTCTTTATCTCTCCCTCTTTCTATCCATATCTCTCCCTATCTCCCTATCACTCTCTCTTTTTATATCTCTCATTTGAACTCTATCATCTCTCTATCTCTCTCCCTCTCCCTCCCTCTCTATCTATTTATATTTATGTCTCCCTCTCTCTATATATCTCAATATCTCTCTCACTTAGACACATACACACTCCTTATTTCTCCTTCCCTATCTCTTTCACTCTCACACACACACTCATTGTTTCTACTCTCCTATCTCTATCTCTATCTATCTCCCTCTCTCCTCTCTCTATATCGCTTCCTATATCTTTATATTTATCTCATCATATCTCCCTCTTTCATTGTCTCCCTCTTTCTATCACTATCTCTCCCTCTCCCTCTTCCTCTCTCCTTTCATCTAGATCCCTTTATATATTTATCTCTTTGTCTTTGTCTCTCTATCTCTTTCACCCTATCTATCTTTCCCAAGTTATATTTATCTATCTCCCCTTTACATCCCTATCTCTCCCTCTCTCCCTCTCCCTCTCCCTCTCCCTATCACTTACTCTTTCTATATCTCTTAACTTCTCTCTCCTATCTCTATTTCTCTCCCTCCATATCCCTCCCTCCCTCTCTATCTATTTATATATATCTATCTATCTCTATCTATATCTCTCTCCATATCTCTCTTACTCACACACACACACCTTGTTTCTCACTACTTATCTCTATCTCTATCTCCATCTCTCCATATTTAAATTCAAGTACATATCTCCCTTGATTTCTATCTCATTATTTATCCATCTTTCTCTACCCTTATATCTTTTCCTCTCTCTACCCCTCTCTATATATCACTTCCTATCTCTATTTTTTATATTTCTATCTCTCCCTCTCCTTCTCTCCATATCCCTCTCCTCCATCTCCATCTCTATCTCTATCTCCTTACCTCTCTCTCTCTCCCTCTTTCTATCCCTATATCCCCCTCTCTCTCCCCCTCTCCCTATTGCAAACATAACATGATCCTATTGGTAGTGGAGCCTTATTATCTTCTTGATTCAAAGGTTTTGTTTTAGTTGTGTTCGGATCCCTATAAGTAGATGCATAGTTTATTTGAAGCTATCACTTCTCCATTGAGAACTTTGTTGCACAAACAGCAACATTTTCTAAATTTCCTACCAAATGAACTCATGTATACTACACAAATGTATGTAAAAAATAGACCAAAAAAATCCCTAATTTACCTTCCATACTTCTTCGATGTACCCATTGCACACCAAGGTGTGATTGCAAGTATTAATTATTTTAAATTGATTTGTTTTTATAACAAGAAATTAGGCTATGTTAATAATATTAAAATGAGTAATTTTTTTTTTTTTTGTTAAAGATTGTTTTATGTCAGTTTGTCATAAGAGCATAATTGATCTTGTAATTGTCGATCCCTAGTCTTAGAAAATGTTTGTATTTTTTTAATTTATATAAAAATAAGTTCTATGATTAGGAGTTTGGATGTGATAGGGATAATATCTTCCTTGTGTTAAACCATATAAGGATTTTGAGCCAACTACTTCAATTATAATTGAAGAGAGTAGGTAGACATGCAATATGCCCTAGAATGTTGATGCAACATTGATGTCATTAGGTTTTTTTTTTAATGGTTCTTTTATAGATTTACTAGATGTTCTAAATAAATTCAAGTTAATCCTTAAATATGACACCAAGCATGTAAGTAAATTTTCTTACACTTCAATTCAACACATAATGGTTAAGTGGAGGGAAAACAAAGGGGCCCACAATTTGAATTTAAGTTTAAAAGATCTGAGGTCATTTTTTGAATTGTGTACCTTATCAAGGTCATTTGTGCAAGTGTTGATCTGATACTTAGTTGTGAAATGATGGATTTGAGGACTCATGGTTATATTACTTTGATTGGACAATCCTTAGGGGAAAGACTTCTCTTCTCAGCCAAATGGGATGGATAATGTTATTGTTCATTTTTTTTTAATTTATAAGTGATTGCAATTTATTTAATCCCTCCAGGGAAGATAAAATCCTCTAGACTCCTCATTCTCTAGGAAATTTTACTATGGATTTTGATTATAATGTGATCTCTAATTTTCCCAATCCCACTTTTGATTGGAGATTGGTTTGGAATCATAGGATTATTCATAAGATCATTTTTTTTCTAGTGGGAAACTACTCACAATAAGATTCTTACTAAAACAATCTCATTAAGTGAGGGTTCTATATATTCCTAATAGATGTATTATGTGTTTTTTTACTAAAGGGATTGTTAGTAACTTATTCTTCCATTATAATTTTGCTAAAGAAATTTGGGGACTAACCTTCTCCAAGTTTGAGGTCTAGTTGGTTTTACTCAGAGACCTAGTTGCTTGTGTGAGTGGTTGGACCAAATATTCTACTTTTAAGCACCCTACCATTTGGGAAGTGTGGAACCAAGTTCCTCTCCATATTATTTGGGGGTTATAGAAAGAGTGGAACAATAGAATTTTTAGAGAGCCTATTAGAGATGTTAAGAATGTGTTTCAAATTATAAGTTGTGCTATTCAAGATATTATTAATGTTGCTAACATTGATAAACCAAAAAAATTCCCTTTTCCCTTAAAATTAGAGTGAGCAAGAATTGGGAAATTTATTAGAATATAAGTAATACAAATACTTATACATTTTTTTAGGAAACATACAAGATGGAAAAGGTCCTTTGAATAGATGGATTAAAATCAATTTTTATGGGTGCTCTAAACGGAATTTAGGTCAAACTATTGCTAGGGCAATTATCTGGGATGAAAAAGGAACTATGATAGAATGTTTTTCTAAAGGCATTTGTTGTAAAAAATAATGAAGTTGTGGTTATTACCTTTTTGGTAAATTCTAAAGTTAGAACATATTTGATTCAAAGAAAAAATGAACCCCTTAGAAGATCAAGGATTATATTGAAAGTATTAGAACCTCTTTAAATGTCTTTATTTTTACATAGGGAAATAGGGTAGTATATATATTTTTGGCTAATATGGACCTTTAGCTTAATAAAAGGAAGCATTCGTTTGATGTTAAGGAGTTGTTGATAAATATCAAAAATATTTTGAATAATGAGCGATTATAATGATATTTTTTATTCCTTGAAAATGATTACTATGCATGGGGTCATTTCTAAAGGTTTTAAAAACAATGATATATGCTTCAAGCATCAACCGAAAGGTTACATTAAGCCCATGAGATGTTTTTAAGATAGGTGATGATTAATGATGATATTCCTCATCTTGCTTGTGTTTCCATGCTAGATAATTTATAGAGGTTTTATTATGATTAAATAGGTGAGGGACATAAGAGAATTTCCATAATTAGCACTCTTAATCACTTTCTTACTTGTCCTTGGTTTGCATTATAAATTTTATTTACGTTTAGAGAAGGATGGGAGGCCAATATCTTAGGGTTGAATTAGAATCTTGCACGTGTTTAAATAAAATTTTTGAGCTATGGGCTATACTTGAGAAATGAGGTATTTCTTCACTCTTTCTTGTAATGAAGGGGCATTATGACTCACTCACTATTCAATTTGTTAAATCATGATAGAAAAAATAGGTGGTTGTTTGTGGGGTTAATTTTGATGTGACTAAGGAGATGATTATGCAAGTGACTATTTTGAATTACAATGCGATCAAGGTTTAAAGACTAGGAAAAACCAACTATCAACAATTTATAGTCTTTTCTAGAGGAAGGGGATCTCTAGTTAGACATCAAAATGGCTATGATATATTTTCTTTGCTATCTACTTGGGATCTTGTAATTTACCATCTAATTAAATATTTTACTCTAGAAGGTAGGTTTTCCATGGTCTATGGCTACCATTTTATACTTTTAGATCATTTAAGGTATGACAATTTAATTAGCTTTCCCTTCTTTTTGTTATCTTCTATGAAAATACATCAAAGATAGGGCTTATCTTCCCCTTTACCAAGGTCTAATTTTTTCCTTATACAAGTATAATCTCTCCATGACCCTTGTCATTATCCCTAAACTAACCACTAAATTTTTTGACCATAGTCCCTCTACTAAGCCAAAAAAGAAAAATAAATATTTTACTCATGTTATTGACAAAGGTAAGAAGATAATCTCTTTCATTGAATATGTGTCTAACTCTATTGTTGAGGAGATGAGAACCATGAATTGTGATCCCTTACTTACTGCCCCTAATTCTAAGGGTAATAAGGGTATGTCTCTTCCTAATACTAATGATTCCTCTCAATTCACCCCTACTTTTAAGGGTAATGAGGGTAAAAGTAATCCTGAGGTGTCCTTGGAGAATTTATTAATGTATCTTAAGGAGAATGATAAGGAGTTAGATTCCCCTTCTAAGACCAATAATAATAAGTTCAAGATTGAGTCATCCTCTACCAAAGTTAATCTTGAAACTCCTTTTGTCAATTTTGAGGAAGTGAATGCTTAGGAAGATAATTTTGTTAATAACTCCAAGGGAAGAAAATATTCTCATCTGGCTAAGGATTCTAATGGTACTAGGAATGGGATTACACCTAAGAAAAAATGAGGGATTTGAGGCTACAAAGGTGGTGGATTAGGGTATTCACTCTACTTTTGACTCTAATTAAGAATGAAAAGAGGTTTGTAGAAGAAGGATTTCAATCTCCTTTAGAGGATATTGAAGAATCCTTATCCCTTTCTCCTATTAAATTTTATGTTTTAGAAAATGACAAAGAGGATGCAAATAATGATGGTGAAGAGAAGAAATATAACACTATGAAAGAATCTTTAGAAACTTACTATGTTAAAATTGTTGGTCTTCAAGTGAGGGTTGATAAGATGGAAGAGTTGTAGGAAAGGATTGTGGGCTATAACAATTATAAATAAAATTTTCTTAATATGATACAATAAAGATATACCAAAATAGACTCGTGAAGGTGAAAAAAATTATGAATGAGATTATTAAAATTATTGAGAAGGTTACAAGAAAGGCTATGACTAGTGTTCTCACTTTCCAATCTGAGTTGAAAAAACACAAAAAGCCACATAATGAAGACTTATAGTTGTCCAAGAAAAAGATGAAGAATAAGGATGCACAACTAGTTCTAGGAGTGATAAATTGAGACATTACCATAAGGGCTATATATAAGGATTGGGATTCCTTTCTCTCTAGCTCTAGAAACTAGTCTTTCTACGTTTGGTGTAGTTTCAAGAGTTCCTTCTTGTCATTGTTTATCTATTATTCCTTGATTGTTTTTTATTTGGTTGTTTGGTCTGGTTTGTTTTCTAGCCAATATTTTTGTTATGGTAGTTTAGTCTTTGGTTCTTATAGTTTTTCTGAACTATGTTTTAATGTAATGGATTGGTACCATTTTTGTAAGGAAGCTAAGGTAGCGAAACAACTTCCCACACTAATTTTGAGAGGAGAATAATGCAATAATTTTATAGATCTTTAACAATTACAAAAACTTAAATAGAAATAAACACAAATATCATGCATACCACAACACAATGATTTATGTGGGGAAAACCCTTTCAGGAGAAAATCCCCACACTCCAAAAGTAACCCAATATATTATTCAGAAATCACAAAGATTACAATATACTTGTAGAACAAGCTTCTCATAGGAGTATCACCACTTAGAGATCCAGAGGCAACACAACCACTATCAGACTCTCACAATACATCACACTACACAACTATAATACATCACCCTCATAAAATAGGGGTTCCTTCTAGGGAAATTCAAGCTAATAAAATATTGACCATTAGATATGAGACATAATGATGAACGGTCCAAATTTACAATAATAAAATATAAATAAAATTTTCCTTTCGGGTGCGGTACCCTCAATCCCCCGCTAGGGCGCGCTGCCCTTGGACCCCAACTGAGGGGATGATCTCCCCGGACCCCTCGTGGGGGGAATCCCCCCATGCCCCCCTCATCGTCATCAGATGAACAATACCTTATGTATCAACAATACCTTATGTAATTGCAAGGTTGAGACACATTTTCTCAACAATTTTGTAGCATATCTTAATTAAAAAAAAGATAATAAATTAAAAATAAAAACAAAATGTATATAAATATCAAACCAATCTAAAAGAAAAAAATATTAAAAAACATATATTTTAGAAGAAAAGACACAAACTTATAAGAAATAGTTTAACACACACACACACACACACAGAGTTTGTGATATGTGGTTTTTAATATTTGTCTCTTTTATTTTGGTTTGATATGTATCTCTATTTTCTTTTTCTTTTTTAATTTATTGTATTGTAATGTCATCCTTCTCATTTATTGTGCCACCTCCCTCTCCCCCCTCTTTTTAAGCTAGATCTTGATCAACTACTTTTTTAATTTTATTTTTCTCTAATAACACTTTATCTTCTTTATGGTGGATCATAGAGTGCACTCTATAATTTTTATGAAAATAACTATCACACAATCTAAATTAGAAGCTATTTGTAACTAGTTTCATGGATTGTGGAAATCTATGATCTTTAATTTCTACCCTATCTTCGATACATTGTTTTATAATACCACATATTCTAAAGGATTTAAAGCTAGTGTTTGGCATGAATATATGACTTGTAAAATGAATTAGAGGCATATTTATTTTTTATAAGAGTTAATAATTGTGCTTGTTCTCTATATTGATTTTTATTTTTCATTATCTTTCCCTACTTTATTTTCCATTAATGAGTATAGATCCCAAATTTCATCTATATAGAAGAAACAAGATACATCCTTCCAAAGCACAATTTTAAATCTTGAGCTAGCTATATCTTCATTCTATAATTAGGTTCTCTATATAAATTAGTGATTGGGTAAAAGGGTATGAATATCTTGAAGTTTATATTAGTAAGAGAAAAAATTCAAAATTTTCTTTCCTTTTTGTTTGAAATCTTCTAGATTTTGTTAATGAGAAGGTTTTGGTTAAGTCTAGATATTTATCCATTAGACGAGGAGGGATTACAAGGGTATTTTGGATTTGGATTTAAATGTAAAGATTGATATTTATGGCCTCATTTAAAGTGCTTGAGGTTCATTTCTAGTTCTCGGTTCAAGAGTTTACAAATATGCAAAAATTTCTAAAGAATGGTGAAGTAGGTATTGAGCCCAACATAAATTTGAATGTTTTGAAACCTTCTTTTTCATCCTCTCTCATCTTACCTAATATGAATATGGGAACACTTGAAAAATTATGGAGCTCCTAGTTTTGGCACTCCTAGTCAAGTTATGAATGTGGGAAAAAATATAGAAAATATCATGATAGTCCTTTGGTTCTTTGGTTTCTTAATAAAGTTAAAGGATATATGTATTTGGGTCTAGAAGTTCTCCTTCTAGATCTTTGTAGGATTGTGTATCCCAATTCTATCTAATTTTGGCAATGAACTATGGTGATTAGTATGTTATATAAAAAGAGAGAAAGAACTAAGTCCCTCAATTTATATTTGCATGTATAATTTATTTTTGAATATATATAACATTTAAAAAATAATTTAAATATTTAAAATTATATATATTGAAAAGGTTCAAATGAATATATTTAGAATGCAAACCATTATTAAAACTTGTATAAAAATAAGATATATGTATGTTATTTGTTTTGGAAGATAAACTATACTATAATATTCTTCCTCTTCCCATCTATAAAAATTTACATCAAACATCCAAACATTTTAAATCCATACTAAATATATGAAAATAAAGAAATAATATTTCACTGTTAACCCTAGCCCTAGCTATGCTTCAAACAAGAGGTGGAAGAGAAGCAATGTTTGGAGGTATTTATTTCCCTTCCTCTCTCCTCTTATCTCCTCCTCATTGCTTACATAATGATCTCAATAGATAAGAACTCCTCTTAGATCCACACATAAGGATTATTATGGTTTTTAATGGTTACCCTAGATCCTAGGGTGAGGATTAGTATCATATAATGAATGAGATATAACACTCTATCAAAGTTAAACCCTAAGGAGGGATAATATTTATTTATTATTATAACTATTTATTGAGGGTAACAAACCTTAGGAAAGAGCCACCTTCATAGGAACATAAATTTAGATCCTAGGGTAAAGATTGATTCTATTCAATGGATGGGATCTAATACTCTATTAGAGTTATGCCCTAATGAGTGGGAATCAATTTTATTATTAGTAGTTGTTGAGTACCAACCCTTGGGAGAGAGCTACATCCTTAGGGAAATGAATTTATTTATGTACCCTTAACATTTTATTAAGTCACTTAAAGTGACTTTATAAAATGGCTTATGTGTCCACCCATTTAGACCCTTAAGAAACCTTACTCTTATGTCTAGACTAAAAAAATTCTTGACCTTGGTAATGGTGCTATCTAGGTGTTTTAACCTAAACATTATTTTACTATAATTTATATTTTTGCATTAAATCCATAAAATATTCAAAATTATTGGTCCTTTTGTTTCTTCCCGTGCAAGTTTGTGACATATTTCTCTCATATCTCCATCTTGCCACTTGTTCAACCTTGTGAATTATCTTCATTTCCATTGGTTGGTACTAGGTGTCATTCAAAATTTGTGATGACACTATTGTTGTGCAACGTCTTCCTTCAAGCATGTGTTCAAAAAACATGTCTATTTTTTTGGGTTTTAGTTGGTAAATTTTATGGGATTTACACAATGGCGATGAATTTACATCAAAAGGTTTTGAATATTTCCTTGGTCAAAATGGGATTCAATATCATCTCATCATTTTAATTACTCCCAAGAGAATGGTGTAGTTAAAATAAGGAATGTAGTTAGGGCCTTGTATTATATTCAATGGAATACAATTATATTTTTGAACAAAGAAACAAAGATAGTTACTTATACTCACAACTAATCTCCTTGATTAGATCATCGAGGGGAGACTCAATACAAAATTTAGTATGATTATCCTCCATATATTGGACATCTAAGGAATTTTGGATGCACCTACTATGCCTTGATTCCTATGTAGAAAATAAATAAATTAGACTGTTGGAGTCACAAATATCTTTTTCTAGGGTCTTTTGATTCCTCTTAGGTGGTTTCATGATGAAGATAATATGAAATTTCTTATTTTTTCTGATTTATTTTTTGAAACTTCCAAATATGCTACTAGTGTTGAATGGAATTTAAGCCTGATGAGCCTAGTTTTTGGTCTAGTTTTGGGTAGAATCTATAGTCTATTTGCTGGTTGATGTCATGAACTTTGATGATTAAATGTTGGTATTTGCATAATGTTTCCCTCAGACCATTGACATTTGACATTATCCTATCTCTACAAGCTTTAATGACATTTGGCATATTATGTGGGTTAACTATATTGATTTTGCATGTGATTAATGAATGATTCGTAGAGTGGTTATAGATGTGCAGTTATTATGCGTACCGACCTTGCCATGTAGATTTAATACGTCAAGTTGAGGAAGACACCGCTAGCTGGGCATGCACCATAATGACTAGCTGAGGAATCACTCCAAGTCAAAGGCAACCGATGGCAAAAGATTCTTCATGCAACTGAATGTAACCGACTTGTAGTGGACCTTAATGATTGAGCATGCATGGGCATTACTGTTGTGTTGGATCTGTGTCTGGACTTGCATGTCTGACCAGATTCCATGCATGTGTAACCGCCATTGCTCCACTTTCCCCTGTTTTCCCTAAATGGCATCCTCCTAGTCGTGGAGTTGTCTGCCTTGTTTAGCTGTAGTATAAATAATGATTTGATGCTCCTTCTTCAGAAGGTTGCACGATTTGATTTTGTACTCTCATTCTCCAGTTTCAGTGATACAAATACTTTACTCTCTTGTATGCATGATTTATAGTGAATAAAATAAAGTTTTGAGTTCAAGAACTTGAGTTCTTATTAGTTTAGAGGATACTTATCCAAGGGGGCCCACTTGGTGAGTAATCCATCTTATTAGTTTAACATTAGTTTAGTATTACTTGTTGTTTAGTACTTAGTTATAAATCTAGCATTGACTGTTCCTGCAACCACTAGAATTCTATTATGTGACTATTCCTGCAGCCAATCTAGAGAGAGTAGTGTCTTGTTCGTTGCTCATATTTTTATTCTTGTTATGCATTTCAGCTTAGCATAGTCGTTGATTGATATTAAACATTTGTCTCTTTCCCTTTCAAGCAATTTACTTTTAGTATTGTGTTTCTTAGCTGTAGAATGCAATGGCTACTTTGAGTTCCTAGTGCACATACTGTGCTGACCTATTTCAAGTTCATGTCCCTGGGTTGACAAGTTAAATGAACCTTCATGATGATTGAGATAGCTATTCAGGTTAGATGTCCAATCTCTGAGTCATGGCTATAAAGCCTTAGTTATTAAAATCATTATAGGAGGCCAACAAAGCCTATTTGATAAATTTTATAAATTTGTCTATTGGAAAGATCATGATTATAATATTCTAAAATTTAAGGGGTGATAAGTAGTTTGGAGTAAAATTTATAATCTATACCACAAGTTTTTGATGGATAAATCCCCTCTGATGAAGAATTTTAGACATCATTGGATGAAGATTCTAGAATTTCACAACAATAATTTGAACATGATGAAGTTTTTGAGAAAGTAGAAGCACTGGTAAATCAACTTGTACTTTAAAAAAAGGGAAAAAGAGTCTAAAAAATCCTTAAATATTTGATACTATATGAAACTAGAAATATGGGAACAACAAGTTCATACAAAGAAAGAGAATATACATATATTCCAATGAAGAACTTAACAAGGCGTATGTTGATGAAATCAATATAAAAATATACTCAATGTTGGAGAATGCCAAGATCATAGAGCTTGAATCAAACTTCAAAAAGTGAATAAAATAAACAAAATAGTATGTCTATCAATATATAAATGAAGAGTGTATAATACAATGATCAAGCCTTGCTTATATAAGCAAGGATGAAGAGGTGAGAAGGTAGGAGTGAAACTATGGCTACCCCACCAAAGGTGGGAAACTTGTGATCCCACTTGAAAAATGTGTGAGAAAGTGTCAATAGGTGTCTTAAGTCATGAAAACACATGTATCAACTAGATGAAGTGAGAGAAAAAGAAAAAGAAACCCAAGTAAACTTAAGCTAGGTGTGAATAGGTCAATCCTAGAAAGGTGATTAGCTAACTAGGTATGATAATGAATCTATTTGCACTAACACTCCCCCTTAAGTTCAATTAGGGAGTAATGTAAGCACTAATGATGAGCCCCGAATACTAGGCCATATTAGGTACTCATGTACAATTTTCTCATAAAGTGAAGTAAAGGAGAAAAACCTAGATGGGAAATAAAAACTCCTCTCCAAAAGAAAAATGATGCAATGAAATAAAATGTATAAGTGAAGAAGATAGAAGAAGGAATCATGATGACCCCCCAAGGAATACTTATAGCAAAAAGTACAATGAATTTTCTTCCCATAGGAGAGAAAAGAGAGAAGGTCATGTGACCCCCACATAAAATATGAAGTGATGAACTCCATACAAGGAAATGCTTCCTCCCAAAAATGATAAGAGAAGAGAAACCATGTAGCCTCCCCTCAAAATGATTCTTGTAGTGTTGGTAGATGCTCTAAACTGGATGTTGAAGATGATCCACAAACAGTGAATAAATTTCCCCCTTTGGTAAGAAACAACACCACGAATGTGTGCAATATGACTTGTCATTTTGAATAGGAATATGCAGGAAGTAAGATGAATGTCTCTAAATGATGCACACGATCCAAAGACTGAAATGATGCCAATGATGCCTTGAAATGATGCTCAATGATCTCCAAGACAATGCTGATGTGTGAAAGATGTTGATAAGATGGATCATGTACCATAGGATATTTTAGAATAGGGACCATGGATATATGGTGATAATTGGACCGATGTGAATCTAATACTACTACAGATGATGATAACAAAGTTGGATAGGTCAACTCATGAATGTATACACAATCTGTCATGATAGAAGCTAATGTAGGTGAGGCAAGATTAATATTCAAATATGGAAATGGTGATGCAACTTCATCGAAGCTAACTTCAAAGAGAAGATGAATTCCCTCAATAGTGTCATCAAAATCTACAAGGTGGGATTCTACAAACAAAGATGTGATGTCTGGTAGATATGCATGCCAATGTGGTGGATCTGGAATGACGATAGAAATATCTTGATGCCAATCATCATTGGAGCTCATGAATGAGTCAACACTAGATTCAAATGTAGCAACATGTGTTGTGGAGATGAGATATCAATGCAAGCCATCTGACTACATTTTCCATCCCTAAATGATGGTTTCTCACAAGATGCCTTAGTGAGATTATTTTTTGCAATCTCCAATATCAAATCAATAATTTGATGAGATACATGAAGACAAAATTCATCCACATGTTGATTTCTCCCAAAATATTTGCACTTATTTTTGCATTTCTTGACATTATCTAATTATAAAAAAATCAATGTGAAATGCAAGATTGACCCCATAAAATGATTAGTGTTGATTGTAGCCCCTCCCAAAAAAATGTACAAAAGAATTTTTACAAGTTATGAAGATCGGATGCCAAAATATTCCATTTATAACTCACAAATATTTTTATAATTTTATGATAAAATGGTAACTTAGATCTTATTTTTGCATGCAAAAAAGAATTCCTTGTGAAATTCTAATATGTATAAAAAAATTACAAAATTTTGATAATCGGGGTGAAAGTTATGCCCCATCAAAATTTGCTTACAATGTTGACTTCAGAGGTTTAAAAATACGTTAAAATAGTAGCAAATAAAAAATGTCTCGATGCTAAAATTTTGGTGATGAAATGAGGTTTTCATTGACTATTCACACTTCAAAGTTTGATCTCCTGTTTTTAAGATATGCAATAAAGAAAACTACCCCCTTATAAGCATTTAATAATGGCTAGTGGCTTAACAACTAATAATAAAATTAAATGTGGTGAAATTTTTAAACCACAATTACAATAAGTGTTAGTTGTAACTACTTATAGAAAAAACCAGGAAAAATAGCCAAATGGAAAGAGTTGATTGAGTAATGTGGAGTTGAGAGACGTTGGTTTTTTGAAGACCAAATCTCATGCATGTAGATGGTCAACCTAGTATGGTAGGTACTAGCTTGTGGAGAATTGACCAAGTCACGGGTGCCTTTAGAATGATATTGAGGCTGAGTCAAATGTTGGAGGCATGTCTTTGGTGCAGAAAGATGTACTATCTTTCACGAGACTTCCCTCTTCCCACGCCTAAGCAACAATTTGCAGTTGGTTTCCTTGGTGGCTATCACACTTCTATCAGCCTAAGCATTCATTGATCTACTACCTTTCCACACCTCCCTCAATCTCTAGGAGTATACAACTCCATGACCCATTCACGATAGCCCCTTTGAACCAAGATCTTCTTACAAAGTTAAAACAATCCACAAATGAGCATATGCAAAGTGAGAAAATATTATAAGCGTGTAATGTGTTGTAAAATGCACAAATGATCCTTCTAGATGTAATGATGATGTTTGTTTGGCTCTATGACATTCCATTGATAGGGCTATGTATGGGAGTCACCTCGATGTGGGAATGAACATGCTCTCATGGCTCTAATATCATATTGGAGAATTCTAAGATCAAAGAGCTCAAAATAGACTTCCACAAGTGAACAAAATAAGTACAATAGTATGTCTATCAATATACAAATAAAAGTACAATGATCAAGCCTTGCTTATATAGGAAAGGATGAGGAGGTGAGAATGTAGCAGTGAAACTCTGACTACCCCTCCAAAGGTGGCACACTTGTGAGCTCACTTGACAAGTGTGTGAGCAAGTGTCATTAGGTGTCTCAATTCATGAGGACACATGGCTCAACAATATGAAGTGAGACAAAAAGAAAAATAAACCTAAATAAACTTAAGCTAGGTATGAATAGGTCAATCCTAGAAAGGTGATTAGCACTCCAAACTAGGTATGACAAATGACAATGAATCTATTTACATTAACACTCAAAACTAGCTTCCTTTAGGATGTTGAAAATGTTGAATTTTGGAGAAAGGCTACACAAAGTGAGTATGAGGCTTTGTTGAAAAAAGTGACTTTTGTTAGCCGATTCTCTATTGGGTTGTTGTAAACCACTTGGATGCAAGTGGGTCTATCTCAACAAGTACAAGGCTAATGACTCAATAAGCACAAGTGAGGCTTGTTGCAAAGGGATATGCACATAAGGAAGGTGCATATTATGAAGAAAATTTTACACCTAAAATGAATTTGACCACCATTCAAACATGTTTGATAAGTTTTTCTAGGTAAGAGTAGATTGTTTTCGTCCTACATTCCCATTATTAAAATGGGAAAGGGATATCTCCATGGAAGTTCCTATCAATTTGGATAGTATTGCTTTAAAGCTTAACAAAACCACATTTTTTTTACTATGGAAAAATCTTTTGGCCGTAGCTATGAATTAGAAGGGCCAAACCCATACAAAGAAGAAAGAAAATCACCCTACAAAAAACTAAAACAACATGAAACTCCAAGAAGCATAACACTACAACAAAACACAATACCCCATGTAAGGGGACCACAAAGTAGTAGGCTAGATGCCAACAAAGAAAAAGACCACCACCTATGGTGGTTTAAATCCAAAAATATTTAGAGAGCTTTGTTTTGATTTAGCGTTGTAATGCTTTTCTAAATCAAAATCCACGTGAACGGGATTAGAATGGTCACTTACACAAAGAGAAGGATAGTTGCAATGTGAATGAAATACAATATATTTTAATATTTAAATTACATATATTCTAGTTTGTTTGTTGGAATTAATGTCATCTACCATAACATAATATTATTTTCTCTTATTACATAATATTTAAATTGATCAACATTCTATATTTAAATAATTTTTTATCAGTTGAATAATTGAGTAATTTGTTTCTAATAAAGAAAAAAATATTTTTGTTATAGAAAGTCACAAAAAGTAGTCTTTAAACATAAAAGATATAAAAAAAAAAACTATTTTTGCTTCTTAAAGAATTTTTTTTAGAGGTCGCATAAAAGATTGTCATCCAATATATAATTAGAAAATAAAATTGTCACATCAAAATCCTACATCTTTTTAGAATATATAAAATCTAAGATCTTATTACATATACCTTATTTTGTTTGTTAAGTGTGTAACCATTATTTAAATAGGAAGATAATAACTCTATGTATGTCCCAATTAAATTAGACAGTATACTTTTAAAGTTCGACAAAATCAGTTAATAATCTATTTTTAAGGCAATTTCTATAAATTGAATAGTACGATGAAAAACTAACTAATGTGTACTAATGAAAATTTATTTTCTTTTAAAGAAAAAGCTGTTTCATTTATAGAAAGTTATAAAAAGTAGAGTCATCAAGCATAAAATTTAAAATTGAATTTGTGAGATTAAAGATTTGTTTTTTTCAAAATATCTAAAATTTAAGATTTGATAAAATTGAAAATGTGAAACATAACAATTACATCCATTTTTGTTTAATTATATTTTTTAATCTACAAAATCTATTTTTTTCTTTCATATTAAAAATAAAAAAGTATAATAATTATATATTTTATTTATCTATACAAATTTGTGTACAAAATTTACAAACACATTTTTATTTCAAAAACATAGAATCATAACAAAATATTTTATAAATTTATATTAATATTCATAAATAATCAAGATAGATTAATGGGACTGTAAGGAAAATACTGTTTAGAATTTTTTTGGAAAGAGAACATGGAAACCACAAAAAAAATCTGATTTTTTATCTATCTATAAAAATTGGTAATTGTGATTATTACGAGGAATTAGACTATCTAAGGACTGTCTTAAAAAGCTTTTTTTTAAGCAAAAGCAAGAGTCATTCATAATCAAAACTACAGAACAGACTTCTTCTCTGTGCTACTCCTGAACCCTAATTCTGATTTCTATTTGAATCAGGTACAGAAGCTCCAATCTCAACACCAAATAATCTAACACTATTGGAACTACCATTAGCTGCAAGGCCCCTTCCATTATCACCAGCTAGACTTCTTCCATGCACAGGGAAGAAATTCTGTTCTCTCAAATCCCAGTTAGTATCATTATTTGGAACAGTTCCTCCTACATTTGGAATGCCATGCAGGCCTCTTGAAGAGTAACCCAAATGAAGTGGAACCACTGCAGCACCATAATTAAGTAGCCCTGGATTATTGTTGTAAAATGGAATGGACCTATCATTCACAAGAACCCAAAACTCTGACCGCCCAAAAGCTGAAGAAGGATAAAGAAAGTTGGCTGGTCTTCCTACTATCTGTTGGTAGCCGATGTCTACAGCAACACTATTTCTTTTTAAACGATGGCTTACTCTGATATAGAGCTTGCCAGTGGTGTTGCACCTCTGAAAGGAAACAATGTCCCCAGCTTCAAGTCTTTTTTCCTTGACAAATTTGCTCCATCCCCTAGTGAGAACATAGCTCTGGCTGCTCTTCCAGAATGAGTATCTGAACTCCCATTCTTTGTTGGTCTCAATATCTACAAAAACAAGAGTTTCATCCTTGTCCTTGATCTGTGATTCAGGAGGGAAATTTCTCTCTGCATGCTGCTTGGGAATAACCAATCTGTTGAGCTTCCCTACATCACTAGGAGTCACCTCTTTGTCAAAGAGATGCTCTGGAATGGTATTGTCATGATGCAGATGACGTTTTGAATGATTTTCAGCAATTTTCTTTCTGCCCATGTTGGCCATGAAGTCTTTCAGATATCCTTCATAAGTGTGTTCCCTGATCATCTGCACCACATGCTCCTCTTTATACTGCTCTTGAAACATGATCTCTATCTGACAGTCTTCTTTACTGAGAAAGTTTCTTTGACATTCAAGACCCCTGTACTTGAGACAGGCCCTGTCATAGGCCAGTGCAGCTGCTTCTTGACTGGTGAAGGTGCCAAGCCAGACTCTACTATGGCTTACATAGATCTGGGCTCCCCATTTCTTATTATGCTGAGGAACAACACCTTTGAACTGAGAAACAAACTCTGCTGTATTCTCTAGCTGATCCAATGGGGCATTCAAAGCTGCTGCTGCTAGAATTGCATGTCTGTTTTTGCTTGACCCTGAAGAAGCATTAGAATCTGTACTTGATTTAGTTTCCTCCATTCTTCATGCTATGGAATCCCACCCACAACAGGAACACATCAGAAAACCATATGAAAAATATTACAGGATTTTTGATAAACACTAGAAAAAGGCACTACAAAGAAAGAGAAACACTACAGAACTCTCTCTTGTGATGATATTTAACTGATATACCTGTGAAACCAATCAGCCTGATTTCTTACAAGCTCTCCCACAGTTCTGATATTATAAATACTGAATAGTCATTAACTGTAACAAATTACAATATGAAAGTTTGAAACTGAGCTTGTGATACTTACAAAAACCCTCTTGATCTGAACAGAGCTCTTATCACTGAAATCTCTACTTGTAAGAACAAAATTCCACACTGAAACCACAATCTGACAGCTAGTATAAGTACTGTTCCATGCTATCAAAGCTTGGAAAATCTAAATTATAAAAGATCAGAACAAATGTAAGATAAAAAAACCAAGGAGAGCTTACAAATACATGATAGAATTGTATACCAAATTCAAGATTAAAAAAGACAAGACAATACCTTAAGAATTTTGCTGATCAGAGAACTAAAATAAATACCAGAGAGAAACAAGAAGCATGAGAAAGACAAGTTAAAGGCAGAAGCTTTAAAGCAGATTAAAGCTACCATTATGCTTAACATATATATAAGTGTAAGTTGTTCTAATTAACATGCTTTTCTGCTCTATTTTAGGGCTTGACAGCACATGAAATGCAACTGCAGGTTGTAGGACTGTGAACAGGGAGTCCCATCTTTTTGTTTTTCATATATCCAAGTTCTTTTAGAGTGCCCAAATGGAAAGTTACCATTTCTGGTGCCCGCAGACATGCCTGCCAACTAATGAATTCAAACTTTGGTATGTTGGGTTCCTCAAAAATTGCTTAGCCTTTGTCGGATATGTTGTACTTTGATTTTTAACAGGTGGTTTGTTGCATGGCTACACTAGGACGTAGCCAATGGATTTTTCATCCTTTTTGGTTGGATAGATAAAAATCAGTTGCATGGAGAAAAAGCTTAGTTCAATGCTTTCTGATTTTCCATGGCAGATAAGACTAAAATTTTATGATTTTTAAACAAATCTGATTGGTACATTGATAATGAAGAAATTTCAACCACTAAAATTTCTGGTTATGGAATTAGAATGTAATTGTTCTTATTTAAAAAAAATCTAAACTTGAGGAAAAACAAGGATTTAATAATCTATATTTCGGAGATAATAACAACTACTTATCAATTTTTTATTTTTTAAAAAATATAGAAACATCTATTTTTTAAACAAAATTAATAAATAAAAATTGTATAGACTACGATAATTTCAAGTAATGCATGAATTGTTGAAAAGTTGTCAATGCATGTCTGTAATCCACGTCAATATAATAATCAGTAATTTCAAGGAAATAAAATATGTTATTTATATAAATTTTAAGATAAATCAATTAAATGATTTTGATAAATAAATATTATAGAAATTAATAAAGATATTAAATTAAATGTTTTGAATTTATATAAATTAAATAAAGTATTTAGTTTTTTGTTTGATTTAAAATTTAATTTTATTAAGTATTTTAAATTGATTTGTTTTTGTAACAAGAAATTAGGTTATGTTAAGTATATTAAAATGAGTAACATTTTTTTTAAGATTGTTTTTATGTGAGTTTGTCGTAAGAGCATAATTGATCTTGTAATTGTCGATATCTAGTTTTAGAATTTTTTTGAGTTTTTTTAACCTATATAAAAATTATAGTTGTGTGGTTAGGAGTTTGGATGTGATAGGGATAATATCTTCCACGTGTTAAACCCTATATGGATGTTGAGTCAACTACCTAAAATTATAATTGAGGAGAGCAGGTAGACAAGCGATATGCCCTAGTATGTTGATGCAACGTTTTTGATAAGGAAAATCATTTTTTGAAGGGGCCCCGAAACCCTTTACAATGACAAAAAGCTACCAAAAACACTAAGCAAATAAAACCAGCAGCCCAAAAAGACAAAAAGCTGACAAAAGATAAAACATTAGGAACCCGTCAGCAAAACAAAAACATGAGCAACCCAACTGATCCAACAAAAAGGAACACATCAACTCTACAACATTTTATCTAAAACGTTCACTAAGGCCATATTCTTCTTGATGACAGGTCCTCCTGCATATCCACAACCTCTTTGATTTTATCCACAGAGACATCCACTCTCTTTTTTATTTTGCTCCTAGTCCTAAGGCATGACCCAACATTCACATCTTTCTCCATCACTGGAGCAGATTCCTCAACTTTATCCTCCAGGTTCAGGCAATTGATTTCCTCAATCACATTCTATAACTCACCCAAGTCCAGAGGTTTACCCGTCCAATTAAGAGCTTTTGATGCAACGTTAATGTCATTAGATATTTTTTTAATGGTCCTTTTTATAGATTTACTAGATGTTCTAAATAAATTCAAGTTAATCCTTAAATATGATACCAAGCATGTAAGTAAATTGTTTTACACTTCAAGTCAACACATAATGGTTAAGCGGAGGGAAAAAAAAGTGGCCCACAATTTGAATTTAAGTTTAAAAGATCTAAGGTCATTTTTTGAATTGTGTACCTTATCAAGGTCATTTGTGCAAGTGTTGATCTGATACTTAGTTGTGAAAGGATGGATTTGAGGATCAAAATTGATTCCTAGGAATGAGTGCAAATCGAAATAGAAATCACAATTGCATGTACCAAATCTTATTAGAAATCACACCAATTGTATGCTTGTCATTGCATAAAGGATAACCTAGCCAAGTCCCAAATAAAGGGGATATTGTAAGGTATGAAATTTTTACCATTACATTTTGCCCCCACTTTGCATTCATACAAAATATCATAAGAATGCATGCCAACGGGTATGTGTAGGGAGATGGAGGACCAAAAATTGGCCATGCCACTTTTTGTCCCCCTATTGAACATAACGTGAACGTGTTATAACATGTTCGTGTTTTACTTTTCTTTTAAAAAAAGAAAGAGACCAAGCTTATTTGAGATTTTCCCCTCAAAAACAATTTCTAGTTTGCAACCTTTTAGAGTGTGCTCACATTATGTAATAGATCATTCATCACCAATTTGTCTACCAAATTGCTGCCAAAATGCTGCCACAACATTGCCAAAGTTGAAGAGGTAAGTATTTTTAGTTTTTTAAGGTAAAAATTCAATTAAATAGATAGATATAAAAAAATTTGAGTGGTTTTTAATTAATTTCTAGGAATTGAGAATTCCCCACCAATTGATGAAAACCCTCATGAACAACAACCATAATGAACCCCTCCCATATTGCCTCGAAATCCTCATGGGACACAAGAAAACATATTAGCGGAAATATAAAACAATAAAAATAACTTTAGGAAATAATTGGAAGGTTGAGATATCCATCAAGAACAAAATCCCATAGGTCTACCCTTGCTAGTTCGCTAGAATTGGTCATCTCTCACATAGTATTTGTGAGTGGGAAAACCATCACTTGGTTAAACAAGAGGGAAGAAAAAAGAAAATTTTATGCGAACAAATTATCCTATGAGTAAATAAATAAATAAAATCTTGAAATTTGACTTGTGTGCTTTGTTCCTCGACCCAAGAACTAATGCACCCATACACAACACTTGCAGGAGGTTCCCTATCCATTGGTGCCACTACTAAGGGATAAGGAATAACTTCTAGGATAGGTGGTAGACAGTTTTTGACCATCCTCCATGCAATAATAATGAGGTCCCATAATACTTTTTGAGGAAACTCTATTGCGATTTTTCCTTAATGAGATCTCAAATTACTTTGACATGCGTGATTTCTAGGGTAGAGGTGGGTGATCAACATGTAACAAAGTGGGGGAAAATTTTTCTCAGAACCAAGCACCAAGGCCCCTTGCTAAATTAGAGTTTGAGCATATCACTATCCCTTCCATTGTGAAGGAGGGTGTTGAGGTTGAGACCCTACAATCTATTAGCTCACTCACTCAAACCCTTTTACAACATGCTAAGAATCTAACATATGGTGTTGTGGGCAAGTCTTGAAGGTCTCGGCCTTCACCTTAATTATGTCAAAAATGTGATTCTCTTTGTGCTTATGGGTTTGATGATGACCACAATGCACATGGACAACAACATGACATTTTTATATTGGATCATATTGTCATGACAAATGAGTTGGATCAAACATTTGGCATTGATAGAAAACTAAATTTGAACAAGGTCAAATTAAATTTCATATTTCATTTTGAAATGTAATATTAACTAAATTACTATATTTAATGTAATAACTTTTTAGGTTCAAAGTGTTCACCCTCTATCTAGCATCCCTCCACCTCCCACTTACATGACGATGTTAAGTCCATAGATATGTAACTAGTAAATAAATAATAAATATAATACATGTGAATAGTTTAAACTTATATAAATATAAATCTTAAAACTCACATTTGTTGTTGAACAAGTTAATTTTGGGCCTTTGATGTTAGAACCTATCAACTAGAGTGACCATACATCTTAAATTGGGGTAAGCTTGAGTATTTTTAATCATTAAATGTTTATAAAATAATGTTAGGTAGATCTTCAAAATTTAATAATGTTGTTTCATTTTTAGATGATCACATTAGTTGATATGTTTTCTTGGTATTCATACCCCAATGGAGTATGGTGTTGCCACAACAGTATCATCTTCAATGCCTTTGACATGGGTGTGATTCAAATTAGCAAATTTTACATTATATTAATTTTTTGTATGTCGATTAGTGAAAATTTGAATGATATTAAATTTAAGTTTAAATTGTATCTTGATGCTCGTCATAGGGCTTCAGAGGTTTGGTTTATGAACATGCATCTGTCATGGATGAAGAGGTAAAAATTGGCTTAGAGTGATTATGAGTATGTACAATAAGTGATTATTCTATTATATGTCATTCTATAATTTATTTTTTAAAGATAATGTGTATACTTTTTATTGTATCAGGTTCAAGTTCAAAATAGTTTAGAGAGAAGGTTGAGTCAATAAGTTCAAAAGTAGCCATAATTGTATGCCTCTCCATCTAATCAATAGCCAAAGGTGGCTCACGATCTCTTCCCTTCCCTTAGAGGTAAGTGATTACATTAGGGTCCTTTGTTGTATTCCTATATGGAAACATTGTACATATATTTATTTATTATAGATATGTAATATTATATACCTATATGGTTTTGTTGTAAGCCTATATAGATTTCTTGTATATATATTGTACATTTAGTGACATATAACATTGCATGCCTATATTCCTTTTTGGTTAATACAAATTTATTTTACCATTGTCCATATTTTCTATAAATAATTAATTGAATAAATGAATGACTACACAAGTAAAAAGAGGGAATAAATGACACGTGTTTGACAATAAATGAAGTTTTATTTTTTTTACATTTGGTCATGTATTGTGCATAATCAGTCAACACTTGTATTTTTATGGATTTTGATAAAATTGTTCATGGTCGGGCATACATCACGTTCTTCACCTTTCTACCTAACTATGCACAAGCCTGTAGAATTTCATCACAAAGCTCTTTATTGGTGTGGAATGATTGTGATCATGTATAATGCTAATTTTAAGTTTGTGAATTGATGATTGTGATTGAGAACCATGCTTAACTATTGTACAACCATATTGAATGTTTGTGTGAGTAGGATTAGAGAATCATTCATATTTTATTATGAGAATTTATGATTAATGCATTAATGTGATGTAAATGATTATTTTAATTCATAGGATGATTATTTATATTGGGTAATTAGTTGATAAGATTATTATTATGAGAACCATTGCAAAATATTCATCAAACACTATCAATGTCAAATAGTTTGGGAAAATACCCATCATAATATCTATTTACAACGATATGTTTTGGTGGTTGGAAATTATTTTCCCTTATCCCTTGCAACAATTTGTAATAATGAACTTACATAAAGTATAATGCTAGTGAATAGAAAAAAAATGTGATGATTAATGACCATGTCGAATAAATATACACCTTATGTATGTATCAAAAATTCCAATGTGTATGTAGTGATTGAGCAGTGCAGGAACAACTATTTATGATAATCAAGCCCCACATCTCAATAGTTTCTTAAGATTTTTTGAAATCCTTCAGATGTCTCTATGATCTATGATTTTACGCATTATATTTCATATTCATAATGCTATTGCAATGTTATTTAAGAATTTTTTTCTTTTTGGGTAGTTTTTAATTTTTTTTAAATGAGGATGTTTTCCTTATTGATGTTTGTCAAGGCCATTTATCGATAGAGGTTTGAACCTTTTTTCTTTGTTGAATATAAAAGGTTATACACTTTCTAGAATGGAAGCTTCAAAGCACAAAAGTAGAGCATTGCATCAACTTCTTGACATTTTTACACATCTTGTTCAATGTTTCTAAGATGTTTAATTATAATCTAATAAGAAAATATATAATCTTCTTTCTAATCTATAATAAATCTCTTGCAATTCTAGATACAAATTACCATCTATGTATTTAATATATATTAATTATCCATATGTGTTACATGTTAATGTCCTAATTTATTGAAAATAAAATATTAAATTATAAAAATCTATATATTATAGAATTTCAATAGAAATATAATAAATAATAATTTATATGTTTTACCTATGATCCATGTTCTTTTAATGGATTATAGATCTGTATTGACTTTTTTTATACAAAGACTGGATCTAAAATGTATTCCCTCAAAGATTCAATCCTCATTTGAAGATTTGTTTGCTATTGAATAGCTCTTTCAACAATGGAAAAATGGATTCAAGATAATAAGGGTGATATTATTGTAATGTCAAAAATTACACCGTGTGCAGTTTTGCATTCCATAACCTTCCCTTTAGAATATTTAAAGATGATAATACAATTCCTCCTTTCACTTAACTTTAATTTTGTCCTTGAACCCCTTTATTTTTTTATCTTTAAGTGAATTTTTGTCATGGACGCTAGCGTGAAACGTAGACATCTGCATGTTGCATAAACATCTCAAAAAGATTCCTAACTCTGTGGCCATTGGGACATTACACTTTCACCTTCCCATGAATTATAACGCCTTTGTGGCTATAGATGTGCTGGAAATGCCTTCTTACATGCTTTTTCTTCATTCTTTCACTCATTCTTTGATTCTATTCAATCTCTCTATGATTGGACGGATTAATAAGGGTCGATTACGCTTGATCCATGAAGAATCGAAGCATAACGAAGCCATTAACGTAAAATATCAATAAGATCATTCAAATGAAAGTTAAACTAAACATTTATCAAAACTAAACATTCCAAACTACAAAAGTGTTTAAATGTCTATTCCAGTCCATTCAAAACTTATCCCATTGTGAGAGTGGTGTTGCGTTGATGTGGAACGACGACCCTTTCCCAATCTCATGGATAAATGAGCTTTCTCTAGTCATTTTTATTGAAGAAAATTGATGGAACGGTTGTGAGATGCGTATGAAAACATTATTTTAATCTAAATGAGCATGATGCAAGCTAGATTAATATGTTTTTATGCTAAATTATGAAGATATACAAATGCTAAGCTAATTCTAAATAGATTCTAACCTAAAATATCCAAACCCTAATCAATTAAACAAGCTAAATGGATGCATTATGTGATCATGGAAGCCATTAATGGAAGCTTAAAGCTAATTAATGAAATTAAAATGAACTAAAAGATGCTAAATGTGTGCTAAATATGAATGTGAGTGTGAGTGATTTTAACAGCATAACTCTGCTATTAAAAGATGGATCCATTTGTCTCCAAATAGTGACCTATTTATAGGAGAACAAATGAGAAATGAAGGGTTGAGATTGAAAAAGCTAATCAATGGTCAAGGATGGAAGAAATTGGAGGCATGGATCATGGATTCTCATCAATGGATGAGAATGCAAGATGAGATTTAATCAAGGGTTCACATTCCTTCAAACAAACACACTTTCAACTTGTCCAAGAGGTCATAAGTTAACTTGCACAAGAGGTCACAAGTTAACTTGCTCAAGAATCTAAGTAAGTTTGTTGAGAAAAAGGAATATTCCCCTTTCTCAAATGAGTGAGGAAAGAGAATATTCCTTGGAATATTGTCATGGGTGAGGGAAAAGGATAATTTAGTTAATTAAAACTAAATTAATTGTGCAAAAGGGGAAGGAATATTCCATGGGAATGTTCCTTTTGGAGGAATGTGCAAAGGAGGAATATTCCCTTGCAAGTGGGGGGAATTAGATTTAATTGATAATTAAACAATATTAATTATACAATTAGGGAAATTTAGAAGAATTAGATGATATTCATTAAATAAAATGATTTAATGAATGGGGGAAAGGTGGAATGACATTTAATTAAATAACTTAGGGTTATTTAATTAAATAAGATGATTCAAGGATTTAAATTAAATAGTTTGATTTATTTAATTTAAGAGGACGAAGTGCTAGCATGAAAAGGGGTGAATTAACTTGATTAAATGAATTAGGTTAATAGATGCAAATGATGCAATTAATTAAATAGCTTGGAAAATTTAATCAATTAAGTGAAACGAGGATGGAATCTAAGAGGAAATGATGTTAGTATACTTGATTCGAGTGTATGATATGATTTGGGACATTTTTCAATGCCTACATTTTTCCCCTCTTTGAAACGAGGTACCTGTTACGTTGGTTCAAAGATTGACGCCCTTTGAATGAAAAAAATTGTTGCTTAAATCATTTCTTTTTTTGATATTTTAGATGCCCCATTGTTGACCCAGTGGAAGGAAGAAGCTGGTTCCCTACCCCATCGAGAAATCGGGCGAAAATTTTGAATTTTGGGTTGATTTCTCGACAAAGGTAAAAAATTGCCCCAGGGGTTCAGAAAGGCTCTGAGATGCAAAAATATGCCAAAAATGTGAAAAATGATGCAACATAAACTTCAATTTGGAAAAATTGATGAAAATGATGAAATACCCCAGCTTGATGACTAAATTAGGGCACAAAACCCTAATTTGCAAGCATAAATAGGTGAGGAAGGGTCACTTTCAATTCATTTGTGCATTCACACCTTCAACATTTCTTGCATTTTGAGCTTTGACCCTCTGATGAAATGGCGCAATGAGTGCTCCCTCAACACATTTTCGACTAGGTTTGAGACTACCAGAGGCTTCCAGGCATAGCTGGTATGTGATTCGAAACTTGATTCAAAATTTGACTTTTTGGTGCATTTAATGCCTTCTGAAATTTGAACTTTGGTGGGGTCACTCTACAGCGATGTTATTTCTAGAATCGACGACGCTAATTAGATTTTTAGCGATGCATATGTAAATTGTGATGCAATTCACAATTTCAAATTAGGGTTTCAAATTCTAAATAGCGACACATATGTGTTTAGCGATGCATGTTGCGATTTGAAAATTAGGGTTAGGGTTTTTCCAAAGTTAAATCATGATGCATATATTTTTAGCGACGTAATTTGCAATTTGCAATTTAAATGCCTTGGGAATCATTGTTTGGAATTTGAATTATAGCGATGCTATCGTAAATAGCAACACTATTGTCATTTTAGAGGATAAAAACTCCAAACTTTGCTAGTTTTTTTAAAATTTTGACGTCGTGCCCTTCATGGGTGGAGGAGGTTATCTCGCCTTTGATGTCTCACAAACACTAGTCGATTGTTTTGTCCAGACTTGGTGATTTATCTGAGTTGCAACAGGAGCACTTGGGAGAGATTGGCCTGTGGTACAGGGCATACATGCATGTTGTTTGAACACATTTGTCAATGATGATAGTGTTGTACGAGCAATGTCACAATGAGACCTCATCGGTTGACCTACCTATCGGCAAGGTGATAGTGACGTTGGAGGATGTATGGAGAATATTGCATTTGTCGATACATGGTGAGCACGTGATATATGATGTTGACACCATCTATGATGCCTGCCACGAGGTGCTGGATTAGGAGGACATTTTTCTGTTCACCTCACAGATTGACCTCGAGATGTACAAAGGTTGGGTGTCTACTTTTAGACTGATCATTACAATGATTATCTTAGACTTGGTTGCTTCCGATCGATGAAGTAGAGGGTTCAGTCCAAGATGGGGCTTGGCTTGGCACAGGATGTTGTTTCAGAGGACTCAGTATGCATGGGGGCTAGTGATGTTGGCCTCCCTCTACCATGATATGCATGATTTTGTATGCTACAATGGCAGGGCGATTGGCACAGGGGTCACCTTACTTCACATTTGGGCTTGGGAGCACATCGTTGTGCTCTGACTGATTGTTCAGATGGCAGATGTAGAGCTAGATGATCCTGTTGTCTAGAGGTACATGGGTGTCCTCACACTACAACACACAAGGCAACTCGAGATTCTCTACTGGAGTAGGGTCATCGATGATATGATAGTGTATACACCTAAAAATGGTCACATTATAATAAGTTCGGTAATTAATTAAATACAAGTTATTTAATTAAATCTCTAATTCAATCTACATATAAATAAATTTAATTATTTATTTATATTGTTCATTTTCTAATTCTTCTATCTTAATTAAATAAGTTTAATTACTTAGTTAATTTAATCACTTTTCCATTTCTTCTTAATTAATTAAATAATTTTCACAATTTATTTAATTTAATTATCACATTGCTTTATTTTGAATAAAGTAAATATTCTTCTTTTTTCCCAAATCATAAAATCATCCTTAAATCTGCTAAATATTCTTCATTTTTTCCAAAATCATAAAATCATTTAAAAATCTTCTAAAAAGCCATTTTCTTAATTAATTAAATAAGTTTCACAATTTATTTATCACATTGCTTTATTTTGAATAAAGTAAATATTCTTCTTTTTCCAAAATCATAAAATCATCTTTAAATCTTCTAAAAAGCCATCTCACAATTAATTAAATATTTTAAATATTTAATTAGAAACTTCTTATCCATATTCCACACATAATTAAATATTTTTCAATATTTAATTAGAAGCTTCCAAATCCATATGTCACATGAAATTAAATAATTTTATTATTTAATTGTTAAATTATCCTCAACCACCAAAACTAACTCATAACTAAACTTGATAAATGGCAAGTTTCCTCTATTTTTGAGCGAAAGGTTTTGTGGGAAGGAAACATCTTCCTTCTTTTTCTCTAGCTTCCATCTTTCTCTCCAACTTCTCCATCTCTCACCGTTCATCTTACCAAACTGAATCTCAACCGTTGATCTTTGCCAACTAAGCTTTTTCCTTCAAACATCTATAAATAAGACCTCTTGGCTCTTTGAAAATATTGGAATTGTTTGCATAGCATGAACATTATAGTTGAATAATCAAGCATTTTAGCATCTTAATATCCTAGATTTCATAATCATAGCACAACATCTTAGATTTTATCATCTTGGCATAAATAATCATGGTAGAATAGTTTGCATAATCTATTCTTAGTTTCATTATCTCAGTATCATATTATAGCTTCATTATCTCATATTGTTTAGCATAAGAAGGCATTTTGCATATCATCTCATTCTCTAGGTTGTCATTCTATTGAGCTTTTGCTTATACAATCTGAGAGCAAGCAACTTAAAATGAATCCTTGGAGATAGAGGACGATGAGATGACTTTGAAGAATCTATTTGTTTTGAAGTGTTTTACTCTTTTAGATTCTTTGATATAATGTTTCATTGGTGTGTTATTGAGTTTAATAGTTGACATTATTTCACACACACATTTTTGGCACCCACTGTGGGGCTCTTGCCCCATTTTTAATATTTTATTATAGTTTTTATGGCAGGTCATGATTGGAGACATGGATTAGTGCATACAACACCCGTTCTAGTGCATTTGAAGACTATTCCAGCACATTTGATAGATTCTCCAGCTCATATGATAGATTCTCTAGTGCATTTGATAGATTCTCCAACACATATGATAGATTCTCTAGCGCATATGATAGATTCTCCAACAAATATGACTATTTATATAGCGCCTATGATCTTTGTTCTAATGCATTTGACTATTTTTGTAGCGCATATGACCTCTATTCTAGCACATTTTTAATTTCTCTAATTTGTTGTCTAGATTCGACGCGACCGTGGCCAGTGGTTGTATTGCTGGTTTTGGATTAAAATGAACCAATCCTAAGGTAGTCATTTGGGTTAAAATGAACCAATCCTAGGGTAGTCATTTGGATTAAAATACACCAATCCTAGGGTAGTCATCATACATTGCTATCTTGGTTAAAATGAACATCATGTCTTTTGTGAAGCAATATCTTCACGTAGAATAGCAAATCATCATTTGGGCTTTACGTATTGCTGCTTTTGGATTAAAATGAACCAATCCTAGTGTAGTCATTTGGATTAAAATGAACCAATCCTAGGGTAGTCATTTGGATTAAAATGAACCAATCCTAGGGTAGTCATTAAGCCAATTTTTCCAACCCACTATAATCAAAAGCGAATTCGAGGAAAGTCCGCAATTCGACGGTAGTGTGCAAGATAACCATCCTCAAATCCTTTGTTCTAAAGGTTGGGAGGTCTCCTGAGAGAGTTTATCATTTTTCGCACTGAACGTAAACCCTTATTACGAGCCTTAGTGTAGAAGCCAGCCGAGTCAGTAACCAAACATTATAATACTCATAGTGCAAGGGGAGGGAAGAATCTGCTCCCAAGACACTCACCATATGATTTCCAAGGACTGTTTGACCATTAAGAGTGAGTCTGCTTGAAGTGTTTGTTTTGTTCAAATACCCATGAAAATTTCAGAGAACATACACTTATTGTTTAGATTCTAGGACTTAAAAAAAATTGTCTTCCTACTGCATGTGTTTTCCAAACATTAATTCAGATAAGATCATCCAAAAAACACAAAAAATTGACAAATCAAACTGTGGCATTTATGTTAAGTGATTTGAAATCAACAAAATTTGTCAAGAAATCCCTTGCTAAAAGAATCAAGAAACCAAAGAGGCCACTTAGCTATAAGAAAATTTTGAAAAGGAGACACTTTTTGTACCAAAGTAGGAAGGTCTTGCTTGATTATCGAACTTTCATCCATAGATATTATGACTTTGATAGAGGATATACTGATGATTTTTCTTTAGAGCCTTTATATTCAAAAACTTATAATCAACGAAGAGCTCTTTCACAAAAGCATAATCATACTCAACCCATTTGTCATTCTTACATTCCACAACAAGCAATACAATATTCCAACCATCCAAACCAGCTGTTACAATAGAGAAAAACTTGGAAACATTAGGATTTTTGCGAAAATTATTATTTTTTCAAACTAAGATCAAAACAACTTAAAGTGCATCAATTTCAAATCAATTTCTTATTTTTCATTTTAACTTCCATAATAGGATCTATCATTCTTCATCCACAGAAACAAATCTGAAAATTAGAAATTCCTTAGTCATATCAATAGGATCCATCACCCTATTTCGCTAAGGCATCAATTATCCAACAAATTATGCTACCATTTATGATCTAAGTTTGGTAAAAATTTGATACAAGCATTTGCCTGTTGTCACAAGGTCCCGAAAACAAAGAGAAGAAGACAAAAGAGAGAATCCACTTTGCAACATGGGTGATAGGGAAGAAATCCTTTTCATAGGCTTCATGGAAATAGTTCAATGATGAAATAACTGATGAAATGCTTCAAGAAGCTGAAAAAGATCCATAGTTTCACTTAGCTATGGAAAAGCTCTTAGAGCTAAATAAAGAAAGATACCTTCTTTTATTGGCAAACCAAGGTGCCAAATTGCCCTCTGACTATGATACAAAGAAAATTAAAGAAGATCCTGAAAAGAATGAAACTCCCTTAAATGATCTTAGTGCTCTTACCCAACAAATAAGAGCACTACAATGGAAAATCAAGGAAATAAAAGGGGGCACAACTAAGAAGTATGCTTTGGAGGATATTTGTCCACACCCATTTGATATAAATCTCAACATGATCCCATTTCCAAAACATTGTGAAATTCCAAAATTTGATAGATACAATGGGAAAACAGATCCTATTAACCACGTGAGGGAATTTAGAAACATGAGCCTTGAATTTTCACACGAGGACACATACTTGATGAGATTTTTCCCACAAAGCTTGGGTGGGCAATCCATGGAATGGATTTCTAAAATCACTCCACCCATCAAGACATTTGATGAGTTGATCAATACATTTATATCTCAATACTCCTACAACATTCAACATCAAATAACTATGCTTGATCTATGCAAAGCAAAGCAAAAGACTGGAGAACCCTTCATCACATTCCTACAAAGGTGGAGAAAATTATTCGCACGATATTCTCGTCTAGTTCCTGAAAAGGAAAAGATGGATATCTTTATTAATAGTCTTGATCTAGAAATGAGTTATAGGCTCAACCTTCATTGTCCTCCACATTTTGAGAAGTTGATTGAAAATGCAATCACTATTGAAGGAGCCTTATTCAAGAGAGGAGTGATAAAACTTGACAAAGATAGTCCAAATACGTACAATCATAACAACAACAATGACAAATCAAGATTTTGGACTAGAAACAAGAATGTTTTCAATGATGGTGTGGTAGATGCAAACAATGTGAAACCAAAACCATCCATCTTCAATCTATCAGTTACCTCATGCAATGACGCCCATCAAGGAAATTCAACTAATCAAGGAAATAGAAAAACCAATCAAGGAACCAACACCAATCAAATAAATTTGACCAATCAGGACAATAGCAATAATCATGGTAACTTCAACAATAATCTTGGCAACACTCAAAATGCAAATCTACCCAAGTCACAATTTTTTTCAAATCGACGGAGTTTCACTCCTTTGGGCCAATCTCTTGAGTCATCTTTCAAAGAGCTTATGGATAAAAATTCCATCACCTTGCCACCTCAAAGAGATTATGAGCCATGAGTCAAACCACCATCGTGGAATGATTCGTATTATTGTGACTACCATAGATGCATGGGACATAAAACAAATAATTGTCAAGGATTGAAAATTTTAGTCCAAGATTTGATAGAAAATGGTACAATAACGATTGAGGGACATCATGCCAATAAAGATCATCAAGCATTTAAGGACCCTCTTCAAAACTATCAGAAAGGTGAATCTTCAAACGATAAGGTAAAAAGTGTAAACCATGTCTATGATAATGTAATCAACCACATTTACACAGATGACTAGCAGGTCAATGTTATCAAGGTCAAGGAAAAGTAAGAATATCAACAAGTCAATGTGACAACAAGGGGACAAGCTAAAGTGGTCTTAAAAGGGAGCTCATCCAAAACAATCGTCCCTCCTCCAAGTCAATATAATTTAGTCGATCAATAGCAAAAAACATCAGCTCAAATCTCTATCTTAGAGCTCCTCAAGATATCCCCAGCACATAAGAACATTTTGGAGAAGGCTCTCATCGACACAACTATATCCACTAATTTGGATATTAACAAGTTTCAAGCCATGGTGGGACACTTGTCCTCACCCACTTGCCTATCATTTTCTGAAAAGTATGATTCCTCCATGTCTCATCCTCACAACTCCTCGCTTTATCTAGAAGTCATGGTCCATAAAACTCAAATTAGGTGTGTCTTAATAGATGAAGGAGTTGGCTTGAATATTTTCACTTTAAAGTTTATCCATGCTTTGGGATATCCAGAAGAAGAAATTGATTCCAGTAACAAGAGTACCATGAAGGCATATGATCAAGAGGAATGTTCATCTGAAGGATTAGTTATTTTACCAATCTGAGTTGGCCCTGTGGTGAAGGATGTGGTTTTCCAAGTCCTTGATCTCCTGTTGCCTTATAATATTCTCCTTGGAAGACCTTGGATTCATGACATGCAAGCAATACCATCCACATACCACCAATGCCTAAAATTCCCTCATGATGGAGTTGAAATCACCATACAAGGAAATCTTAATCCTTCCATACCTTGTCATAATCTCCGTCCTAAAGCTGAAATCACCATCCCTAGCAAAAGTGAAGCACTACATACTCAAGCATGTGTTGATCCTAAATCTTCAAAAACATCCACTTCATCCATTGTAATATCAAATTCTAAGGTCCAAATCCATGATCTGGGATATGGAGAATACTGTTTGGACAATTTGCTAGTAAACGATACTGCTACTGTTGTCGAGAAGGGTCAGAGTTCTAATAATGACGTCGATAGAACTACAAAAGGAATACAAAAATTTGACCGTGTTGAGATTGAAACCAATTGGGATCTTGATGATACATCTGCCTATTCCATATATGCTACCACTCAATCTTTTCATATCACTGATAATCCACTATTTGATCAAAACTTCTATGATAACCCACTCTTGATCATGATCCCACTGAGGATATCCAAACATCATCTTTCCATCCCACCTACCATAGGCTAGGGTATGAATCTCCTATTGTGGCCTTTAGTAAACCATCTTTCCAAGTCACTAAGGATGTGCAAGCTTCTTTTGACGTTAAGACTACTGAAAATGATAGTATCAAAGACTCTATTGATGTCATCACCACTACCATTCTCACTTCATCCATCTCATCCACATCCATCCACCTTGTAGACCTAGATCAACAAGTATCACTCAAAGAAAATATAAAGGAGGTAATGGGTATGTGCAGGATCATGATGGGCCAAAAAGTGGCGATATGTTGGGTATTTGTAGGGTATGTGGCTGACGACTTTTTTTTTACCCAAAATTAATGAAACAAAAAGGGTTTTTAAAGGATATTCTCAGATTTCCACCAATATAAATTATGTGTTACTTTGAATTTAATAAATAATTATTATTCATTTTCTATTTGAATTACGACTAAAATCTTGATTGACAGGCTTATTGAAAAACATCTATAGCTTTCAAACAGTATCACATTTTTTGAATCCAAAACATGCGTCACATTCTATGCTTCGTCTACTATAGGATTAATTTTTTTGAATTTCATGAAGTTTTGACCAAGTTAAGGTGGTTAGACGATGAGTTTTTATATTTTTAAAAGTTGTAATAAAAAATCATAATTAATTATTTATTGGGGAAAAAAATTAAAAAATATGCATCACATTGGGACATGAGTCCTCTAGTTATATCTAAAATCTTAAAAAAATATTATCATTTTATTGTAGTTAGGGTGGTCAAATAGACACCTACTTCTTAATTTTTCCCTGAAATTTAAGTACTACAAAATTTCAAATTTTCACCAAATAGATTTTGTTTAAAAAAAAATAAACCTAGTAGTTTAGAAACCTCATTCAATTTGCTACATATTCTATTCTTACATATTTTTGAAATAATATAGATAACTTATTCAAATTTTTACGTCAAGTTGCCTAACTCTAATTTTTCTAAATTTTTTGCCACTTAAAGGCCTATTTTTTCCATGATGATCCTGCACATACCCTAATTCAAGAATCAAAGGTCAAAGTGCCTTTTTTCAAATGGAGATCTAAAATCAAAAGAAAGCTTGCAAGGAAGGAAAGATCAAGAAAAGTCCTTTAGCCAAAATCAAAAGCTATTGGAAAAATCAAAATCAAAATCAAAAGAAGATCAAGACCAGTCCACTAGCCAAAATCAAAAGCTATGAGACAAATCAAAAATAAAAGCAAGCAAAATTCAATCTCCAAACATGCCTCTCCCTCAAAAATCACTGGGGGCATCTATCAAGAAAGAAAATAAAAGAAAGAATTTGTTGATCTAAGGTCTCCATTCACCTCATTATCACTCATACCATATAGTCATCCATGTTCACATACCTGTCATATCATTACACCTCCATTGGTGATGTCTTTCGATGCGTCTTTGATGACGACCCCTTCACGTACTATAACTCATTGGTTGCCCAAGCTCCTTTTCGACTAAAGCCTGATGGCCCACGTAGTGTGCACATTAGGGATCCTATCCTAGCCTCTTCTATTTGCTACATCTATCGTCCTTCATACTTTCCACTCGTACTCCTCATTCTGATTGGGTCCTTTCATCCAACACAGTCATCCACACAAGAGAGCGGCATCGTCAAGGCGGTCTACGGATTTGGAATTTATCATTTCTATATCTAGCTTCAGAGTGCACGGGAAAAGTTCTAAAAAAATCCAAAAAAAGTATAAAAAGTCCTGAAAAAATCCAAAAACAGTATAAAAAGTCCTGAAAAAATCCAAAAATAGTATAAAAAGTCCTGAAAAAATCGTCATCAGGGTGAAAACCTAGCAAATAGGCATCTTTTAAAAAAAAAAAAGAGTGAAAAATCAAAAAAATCGTTGCCTTGATGAAAACTTGGCAAATAGGCATCTTGGTAACAACAAAAAAAATCATAAAATCTGAAAACATGCAATAAAAACAAATGGTGAAAACCTGGCAATCAGGCGCTTTTGTGAACAAGTTGGCTCTTCCATCTATTAGTTCATGTCCTCCATCCTATCAGCATTGCTATCATATCTGCATTTACCTTCATATCAACATCCTATTTATCCATCATTTAGGCATTATAGAGGCGATCGTCTTTCATCATGGCTTGGTGAACTTTGTACATATCCATAATAATCGGTTGTGTCTAACGGGGAGCAAAACACAAATTTCAACGGGGGCAACTAACTTTTGAACTATCACAATAGATAGAGGGAAGTACAACAAACACATCAAACAAAACCAAAACACACAATGACAAGACAACACTTGGCAACCAATCATACATGATCCAAACACTTATCAGAAAGCACAACATTAGGTTTTTCAAATCAAAATGGATGATCTAATTTGAATAAATGATTGAAATACTTTAAGCAAAGGTTGAATTGTTGTTTTATGGATTTTTGTTATCATACCTCTAGAGCAACTCGATGATGTCCTAAACTAGAGAAGAAAGGAAGGAGTATGATTTTTCTTTGTCTGTTGTATGCGAGTTGACCATTATTACTGTGCAAATTTGTCGTGGGACATGCTCTACAACGTATCATTGATGACATTTCAGAATTTGCATAGGAAAAAGGTTAACTCTTGTCTGTTTATGCAAGCAATACTCAGGTCATCTTGGTTCAATTATACCTCGATGCTTGTATTACCTTGTTATATCAAAAATCATGAAAGTTGTACTTAGGTCATCATCGGTGCTAATATCCCCTTTGATGCTTGTACTAACTTCCAACATTTCAAAAGTTTAATGATGATAAACAAGCATAAACTAGCTCTTAGAATGACAAATCTGCATGGTCAATATAGATTGCATTCATGTTAGTTCTGCATCAGCATTATATATTTTCCAATTTTGGAAAAGTATCAAAGACAACATATCTCTCTAACAAAGGATTGAGTACATTTGACATTACTAAAAACACCATCCATTCATTTCTGTATCATTATCATTTTCATATCATTCATCCATTTTAGTTGCATTATCATATCATTATCATTCATTCATTATCATTATCATTTTCATTCATTACCATATCATTCATTATCATAACTGCTCATTTTCGGTCACTTTCATTATCATTTTCATTCATTTTCACTATCATTATCATTATTATTTTCATTCACTTTTAAAATCATTCTTTATCATTTTCATCATCATTTATCATTTTCACAACATTCATTTATTTAACTTGCATTTTCATATCACCAATACATTTAGATACATAATCATTTTCCATCACATCATGTACAAAGTGTTTAGAAAGCATTATCACATCATCTTATCATCCAACATCCACGCATTGGATTATGTATGGGTGCATCAGAAAAATACAAAAATATACAAAGCGTTGCATATCATTTGCATCCATCTCATATAGTATTTAAACATAATCACATGACATAATCACATCATAGGCATCCATCATATAAACATACATCCATCATAAATGCATACATCATAGGTCATCACATCATGATCATTATGAGTCATAAACATCATCATCACTATCATATCATATGCATAGGCATCATCATGAGATATATCCATTTGAAAAAATCACTATCCATAAACATACATCCATCATCAATGCATCCATCATAGAGAATCACGTAGACATGCAAGATCAACAATATCCATTGCATGTCATAAATATCAAAACTCAATGTCAAATGTACAAGGATATCAAAACAAGGAGAGATACAATATCATAATATGACAAAAATGAATGTGTATACAAAGATCATTAAATATACATCATCAAAAGGGTCATGGGACTATGAGGTACTCCCCCTAGGACTTGCTGGTCTCGCAAAACCTCCTGTACCTAAAGAATTACTAATCTCTCTTATCCATTCGAAACATATCAAATCAATGTTTGTGATCAAAGCAATCCAATCACTCAAAGCAATCAATCAAATCAATAAATCTTACTATTTGCTTCTCATCAATCATGAGGATAAATTTATTAGTTATCTTACTATTTGCTTCTCATCAATCATGAGGACAAATTTATCAGTTATCTTACTATTTGCTTCTCATCAATCATGAGAAAAAATTTATCAGTTATCTTACTATTTGCTTCTCATCAATCATGAGGACAAATTTATCAATTATCTTACTATTTTCTTCTCATCAATCATGAGGACAAATTTATCAGTTATCTTACTATTTGTTTCTCATCAATCATGAGTTTAAATTTATCAGTTATCTTACTATTTGTTTCTCATCAATCATGAGGACAAATTTATCAGTTATATTACTATTTGCTTCTCATCAATCATGAGGAAAAATTTATCAGTTATCTTATTATTTGCTTCTCATCAATCATGAGGAAAAATATATCAGTTATCTTACTATTTGCTTCTCATCAATCATGAGGAAAAAATTATCAGTTATCTTACTATTTGTTTCTCATCAATCATGAGGATAAATTTATCAGTTATCTTATTATTTGTTTCTCATCAATCATGAGGACAAATTTATCAGTTATCTTACTATTTGTTTTTCATCAATCATGAAAGAAAATCTATCAAATCTTACTATTTGTTTTCTCATACATCATGAGGAAAAATTTATTAGTTATCCTATTAGACCTATCAGTCATCATCAGTTGAACATCAAAACTTCACCATCATAGGATAAATAAATCAATCTTCATCCTCATATCAATCTTTCAATAGCGGATTCCTTCAAATCATCTTTATCGGCCGATGAATCAGACAACCAATCACTGAACATTTTCAAAATCATCAAACATTTCCACAAAAAAATAAAGAAATTCAAAATTCAAAATTTTATCTGATTCATTGCCCGAGGGGGTATGCAGGCGTCAATTTTCCAAAATTAACATCTAGGGAAAACTTTTTAATTCTTTGAAGCAATGTGTATCACTTCAGATAGATTTCAAATGGCGACCCTGGCTTTAGATGCCAACATGTTATGATGATGTTCAACAAATTTTCTTTGCTCGATAGACCCGATACATGCATGTTCGAGAGCATACGATCATTGAGAGATACCTACCAAATAGGGTGACTAGACAGTTCGACGAGCAATAGGATAGGCTCGATGATGCATACACTGCTATTTTTGCTAGGTCAGACCAAGAGACAACATGGGGTCACACAATCCCACCCATGAGGTTGTAGAGGGATTTCTTCAGTTGGTGGCTAGGCCCTGGGCCTATGATCAAGGATAGGCAGATGCTCATATTACGATTGCGTATGATGCATGGTTCACACCCCCTCGTCAATTGAAAAATATAGCAAGTGCACCCCCACGAGGGAGACCGAGGGGGAGAGGTGTAGGTAGAGGCAAATGGTAGCTTGATGATGGTAGGGTAGAGGATGGGGCAAAGGACAGGATGGATGGGCCCCTGGGGCACCACCAGTGCATCGGTAGCCTCCATAATAGCCTTTAATACAACAATAGCTAGTACAACCACCACCACCAAGGCTAGATCCCCATGATGTATAGATACAATAGCTGCAACAACAGATATAGGTGATTACAAGCGAGAGGGATCATGATCGTTAGCAGATTTTGGTTATTACTATTGAGAGAGACTAGGCTAGGCAGTAGGTACAGGACTTGATAGCTGAGAGGGACCAAGAGCGTCAACTTAGGAAAATTGCTGACATGCAGTTAGCACAGGAGGTTAAGTGATGTCAACAGCTAGAGACCATGACAGCTTCAGCCCAGGGGCGAACAATGTCTACCAGATTGTACATAGAGGCCATGACTGAGGTGGCCTATTATTGGATGCACTATCATAGGGATTTCCCACAGGCACTTAGATGACCAAATTACTCATAGAGGAGTGGGGCACATCCTAGGGTTGAGGATCAGCTAGAGAGACAACCTAGTGAGGGGAGTAGCCATCAGGGCTAGCTCGTTTGTACAGACACTTTTTGATATTTTTTTGATTCTTTATACAAAGATACATTCATGGGCTCATTTTTTATAGCCTCATTTATTTTGTACTTTTGATTGATATACATGCATTGATTCAAATATTGTACCATGATTTTCATTTTTTGATATATATATGATACGGATTTGATATGATGTGATGTGTTCACTTTATTTCATGCTTATGAATGTATGGATGCATTTGATGTGATGTGAGATGCTTACATATCATCATGTATGGATGCAATTCTTTTATTTATTCTTATGTGATATGAGATGGTATATGTGATGATATGAGATGTAATGGTATGGAATGAATGCAATGTTATATTCTTTTTCAGTATCTTTTTGATGACATGATATGCAGATGTTATTCTTACGTGAATGATATGGATGCATTTCTTTTTGTGTATTTTTCTATGCCATTTTACGATATGATGATGTATGCATATGGATGTATGGATGAATAATGAAGATGTTGGTGCTCATGATATGATAATGCCATGTATGTTTATGATATGTGAGGTGTGTGCATGTGGATGATTTGTGGATGTAGGATGGATGCATTGATGATATTGTTTTTGTTGACTTTCATGATACCAGGTTAGCGTGGAGAGAAGATAGAAGAAGTAAGAGGATTGACCATTGATTTTGATGATTGATTCAAAATTTCCAAAAATTCTATGATCCACTAAGACTTTATTAGAGATGGTGATGGGAAATGCATGATGATGATGATGATTTTCTCATATCTTGGGATTGGAATTTTTTGTCATTCCTTATTGTTTGATATAACACATAGACACGATGCATCAAGGTATTAATAACCAAGATGGCGTTGTATCGAGTGTAATGGAATTTGACTCTGCAAACAAATAGGATAGTTCTTGTTCACACCTTGACATATGGAAACCTCATTGTAATTTAGAAGCTTAGAATATATCGGACCAAAGAATATGCAATTTAGTCAACGATGTACCCCAAAAAACTTTCCTACACACAACTAAACAAGTATACACCAAGATTATTTTACAAGAATACCCACAAGCATAACAAATGAAAGATAATGATCGATGCCCAATTCCTTTCTCTCTAAATTGTTTTGATAGACATCATCGAGAGGTCCTCAGAATGGGTCATTAAGATAAATCATAAGAAAAGATCAAAGACAAAGAGTCAGTGTTATCCATATCTCTTTCCAGTTTAATATAGCTAAGGTGATTTTTGATGCTAATGCCCATTGCAGGAAGGATATATCCTAAGACATGTTGATTAGAGGGTTTGATTAGGATGAGGTGTTTGATAAGCCGTTGATATAAACTTCACTGACACATTTACCTATGATTTATACTTTAGATTTTGACACTTAGGTTCTTACTTTATGACTTGCTATACTTTCTTTCTATTTGTTTTTCCAAAGGTTGAAGGTGACGATCGATTTATTATGGACGAAAGTTATTACAGGTGAAAGCGAAATGGGATGGGTGGTTTTGGATTTTTTGGATTATATCAATGTTTTTGGTATTTTGAAAATGTTTTGAGGTTGTTTTTGGTCTTTTCGAAAGTTTATGTGGATGTTTTGGTTTTCAATTTTTTGAGGCTATTTAGGGTTTTCTCCAAGATATTTAATGTTGTTTAGGTCTTTTGAATGTTTTCCAATGTTTTTGTTTTTTCTGTTATCTGAATGTTTTGGCATTTTCTGATATTTGAATGTTTAGGGATTTTTTGAGTTTCAACCAAGAACCTAACCTAAAATACCTATCTTAGGGGCCTCGAGGGTTGATCAAAGATGAGCCTTGCCTAGGTTATACACATAGAGACCATGTAGTTTGACTGACTTGACTTATTAAAGATGAAGATATGAATAGTTGATGGAATGTTAGTTTATTATGATGGATTCCCAAAGGACTAACCTAGGGTGTCTCGGGGGCACATCAATGATGGCCTTGCCTACATTCAAGCTTATAGACCCGTAGTTCAACATGGAACTATTTTTGGATTTTTGATGTTCGACCTTTTTAGGGATTTTGATGTGATTTGGATGTTTTGAATTTTGACTTTACAATTTTATGAATGTTTTTGGATTTTAGTTGTACATGATTTTGCAAATGTTTTTGGATTTTCTGATGAGTGTTTTACAAATATTTTTGGTGTTTTCTGATAACCTTAAGATATACAAGAACTTGATCCGACCCATAATGAATTTCCCCCAGTGTGAGATGATAGAATACCTCGATATAGGCAGGACAAACTGACCTTTGGAATATTCCAAGTAGTATTAAAGGGGATATGATACTTCATAATATCAAGCTATGATAAGGATGGAGATAGGTGATGGAATGGATAGGATGAGGGATTTGATGCAATGGATGGAATGATAGGATAAAGAGCCATAGATGGATGGAGGTACTTTATTTAATCAAGGTGCCTATTTTCCATGTTTTGACCAAGGTACTTGCCCAAAGCGCCACCGAAGCGGTTTTCACTAGAGGACGATTATTTTCTCTTTACCATTTTCAATCCTTTTTTTTTCTTTTTTTTTTGGATTTTGATCATTTTTTGTATTTTTCAGATTTACACCCTTCAAGACTAGGCATAAAACCTTTTAAGATGCAAGTTGTTGGTTGGTTCTTGCAAGGGTTCACCTTCAGGTGTTGGCAATTGATATGCTCCTGAACCATAACTTGTTGTGATGACAAAGGGACCTAACCAGTTAGGCTCAAACTTTCCTTTATTGTCATGATCTGGAAGGTTCTTCTGATTTTGCTTTAGGACAAGATCCCCTACCTAGAGAGATTTCCATTTGATCTTCTTGTTATTGTTTCATTTCAGTCAATTTTGATATACTTGCAAGTGATTAAGAGCATCAAGACAATGCTCATCCAAGAATTCTAGCTCATTCAACCAAGATACTATGTACTCTTCATTAGTGATCAGGTTTTGTAGTGACACTCGCAGTGATGGGAGCTCAACCTCAATAGGAAAAATGGCTTTTGATCTATAGATCAAGGAGAAAGGGGTTGCACCTGTTGGCATGTGGATACTAGTTTGATAGGCCCAAAGAGCGGGATTCAGTAAGTTCCAATCATGGCTATCTTCATTGACCATTTTCTTTAGGATTTTTAGAATGGTCTTGTTTGTAGCCTCAACTTGAACATTTCCCTGGGGGTAATATGGGGTAGAGAATTGGTGTTGGATGTTGAATTTTTGACATAGCTCTTTTACATCCTGATTCTTGAAGGGTGTTCTGTTGTCTAAGATAAAGGTTTGTGGACCACCATAACAACAAATGAGGTAATTAGGATAATCTTAGCAGTTTTCTTCCCCGTTATGTAGGTCATAGGAATGGCTTCAACCCACTTGGTAAAGTACTCAGTGGCCTTTATGATAAACTTGTGCCCATTGTATGAGGTTGGAGTGATATTTCCTATGAGGTCAAGCCCCCATTGTGAGAAAGGCCAAGGTGTGACCATTGGTTGTAATTCTTGAGCTAGAGCATGAATTAGATCTCCATTTCATTGACACTGGACACACTTCTATGCATACTAATGAGCTTCTCTTTCCATGGTTGGCTAGTAGTACCCCGTACTCAATAGTTTCTTAGCTAAAGTCATACCACTAGAATGGGAACCACATATGCCATCTTGTACTTTTTTTAAAGCGGTCAAGGCTTCCTCTTTGTTAAGACATCGTAGTAATTTCCTTTCGATGCTTCAACGGTAAAGGGTATCACCTAGGATCACGAATCAAGATGCCTTCTTGATAAAGGTCTTTTTAAGTTTGGAGGTGATATCAGATGGGAGGGTTCCTCTGCTTAGGTAGGTAAATATTTCATGGTACCATGGGGATCTAGGACCAACAATGACACACACAAACTTCAATTTTGGGATTTTGAAAGTTGGTACGAGAAGTTGTTCTACCAAGAATTCACATTGTAGGACATTGTTCGGCATGTCTAACAATGATCTGATTGTTTCCATAGCATCTGTTGCTCTATTGTTCATGCAAGGAATTTGCTCAAAATTTATATCTATGAAAAGGTCCTTGAGGCCCTCTACCATGTTTTTCTAAGGTGTAAGCTTGTCATCCTTAGTTTGGTAGTCGTCATTGACTTGGTTAATAACCAACTGTGAATCTCAATAGACTTTTTTTTCTTGTACCTATCATTGAACTAATATCCTTAGACCTATGATTAGGTCTTCATACTTAGAAAGGTTATTAGTACATAGAAATGATAACTTATATGAATTTGGAATGCAATCACCTTGAGGGGTGATGAAAAGAATACATGCTCTTGATCCATGTTGGGTGAATGATCCATCAAAGTACACCTTCCACTGATTTGTGAGATTGACATGGAACACTGATTCATCAAGAAATTTAGATATCAAGGGGTTCTTAGCATAGATGGGTGCTTTTTCTAGTTGGTATGCAATCACTTGACCTTTGATTTCCTTGCGCTCCACATACTCTATGTCAAATTCCATTAAGATCATCACCCATTTAGCCATTCACCCAGTGAGAATTGCTTTGGATAACATGTATTTCAATGGATCAATATTTGCAATGAGTTTGATTTGATGTGACAACATGTAGTGTCTAAATTTTTATGAAGTAATAAAAAATGCTAATTAGGCTTTTTCAATGTATTGAATAGTTCATTTCATAGCCCACTAAGGTCTTGTTGATCTAATATACAACTCTTTCCTTCCCGTTTTCATCATGTTGTGCTAGAAGAGCACCTAGTGCTGCTGATGTTGCTGAGATATATAGGATCAATGGTTTGTTTGGTATTGGTGGCATGAGCACTAGATGTGTTAATAGATAGTCCTTGATTTTCTGGAAAGCTTTGTCACACTTCTTATCTCACTTGTAAGTTATTCCTGTATGGAGAAGATGTGAAAAAGGGTGGATTTTGTCTAATAGTTGCACTATGAACCTTCTGATGGACTACAATATTCCTTGTAACCCTTTCATCTACTTTAGTTTTTACAGTGGTTCCATGTCTAGGATTGATTTTACCTTTGATGGATCAATTTCTATCCCTCTTTGTGAGATGATATAACCAAGAAACTTCCCTGATGTAACCCCAAAGACACTTTTTTGAGTTTAGCCGTACCTTTTATTATTCAAGCCTATCAAAGATGGGTCCTAAGACTTGTATGTGCTCACTTCTTTTCTTTTATTTTTCCAAAATATCATCTACAAAATCTTCAACTGTTTTGTGGATTATGTCATGAAAGATGAGGTCATTACTATTTGATAGGTTTCTCCTACATTCTTTAGCCCAAACGGTATCATGTTCCAACAATATGTCCCCCATGGACAAGTGAATGTAGTTTTGTGTTGATCCTCCTTGGTGATCATGATTTGATTATAGTCTGAAAAACCATCCATAAGTGATAGCCATTCATTCCCAACTATTAATTCCATTATGATGTTGATGTTAGGAAGAGGGAAATCATCCTTTGGGCATATTTTGTTTAAGTCTCTAAAATAAGTGTTATCTGAGGGTGCATCTTCCTTAACTTTTTCTTTACTGGTTTGGCTTCAGGATAGACTACTAGATGATGTAATACCACTTCTGGATCAAGGCCTAGCATATCAATATATGACCATGCAAAGTTAGCTCTATGCTCTTTCAAGAATGCTGCTAGGTTCTTTTGTTCTTCATCCAACAACGATTCAACATAGAAAGTGATCTTGGGTGCTTTTGTTGTTCCTACATTGACTGGAGTGGCCTTCTTTGCTAAGAATTTTGATTTCTCTGGAAGTATTACACTAAGGGGGAGATTGAATCCCTCATCCTTGGACACCTCAAAGAGGTTTTCACCCTCAGATATGTCCTTTCTTTTTACTATTTTGGGATCAAAAAGTGCCACAGTGTGGTTTTCACTCAAAGATCTGCAAGTTAGTTACATGTTATCAATTTTGTGACTGAAGGATTCAATCATCTCTTCGTAGTATGTTCTTGTGTCTAGCTCTATGTCAAAACCTTCCTTGTGATCTATCCATGTTAAGTTGTCATGAAGTCCCATGAATTCTGAGATCACTTCATCATTTTCGAATAAATCTAGAATTGGTGGTCCTTGTTGATCCAAGTCAATGAGTTGCGAGTATACTAGGCATATTTCATTTTGTCGGTTGCTTGGGGTGAAGGTTGATCTAGATATCATGAAGAGGGAGTTATTCTCAAATAGGTCAACAACATTGAGGGGGAATTCATCTAGGGTAGTATCATGCGATGTTGGTAGCCAAGAAGAAGCCTCAACTCGTTTAGCGGAAGTACCTTTGCCAATAAGGGTAACCTTGCTAGTAGTACGACCTAGGCCAAAATTCTTTGGACATTTCTCAGGAGCAATAGGTTCTAGCAAACCATTGTCATTTTGTCCCAGTTTCTTGTTCTTGGTATAGCCCATTCCCTTCATTAGCTGTAATCCTTTGTTACCATCTTCCATGGGAAGAACGAGAACATGTCTTTCATCCTGATATAGCAGTTTAGAGACATATTCTTCATTATCATCTTCTTTGTTGAGGTCCCCCATTTAGTGAAGGTAGTAGCGGCCATTTTGATAGTTTTTGGTATGTTGTTGCTTGGTGTGGGTTTCCCATGATATTTGGGAGAAATAGGTAACTTTCCCAACACAAAAGTATCCTTTGTTAGCTTATAGTTTCCACAACCATCATCTTGGATCACTGCCTTGATGTCGGGTATGCTCTGCACAATGAGTGCCCTCATTTCAGAGGTAGATGCAAGGGATGATGGGTCAAAAAATGAGGTAGAAGGTGTAGGACCTTCATCATTCTTTAGAATTTGGGGGATTTTATAGAAGTTGGCCTCAAGTGTTTACCAGTAGTAAGAAGGTTTGAGATCTCCATGGATGGTAACTTCTCTTCCCTCAAAAGGAAACTTGACACATTGATGGTAGGTTGAAGCTATAGCTTTTAAGGCATGGATCCAGGGTTGACCAAGTAGTATGTTGTAGGGAAGATCTAGGTCTAACACTTGGCATGTAGTTTCTACGATGAGGTGGCATACTTGGAGTGGTAGTACAATGATGGCTTGTGATACTCGTTGTTGGTCATCATATTCCCTGATGGTGGTACTCTTTGTTTTCTCAATAGTATCCTCTGAATAACACAAATTTTTGATCAATTGAAGGGTGCAAACGTTCAGACCAACACCTCCATCTACTAAGACACTTTTAACCTTGTTCTTATGAATGATGACCTCAAGGTGTAAAGCATAGTTATGAGATGGATGTGACAGTAGGTCTTGTTTTGAGAAGGTAAGAAGGTGATTGGCGATATGGCCTACCATAGCTTGAAACTTTTTGGTATTTATATCCTCGAGAATGGATGATTCAGATAAAGTTGTCTCTAAAATTTCCCTATGTGCGGGTGATAGCCTCAATAGTTCCAAGATAGAAATATGTGTGGGGGTATTTTTAAGTTGCTCTAAGAGATTATACTTGCTAGTGATTTTCGCTAGCTGAGTAGGTAGTGCCCTAGATTGGGATGGGACTCCTTGGATGGTGACTTTTCCACATTGTGTGGTGACTCCACATTCCACACTATGCCGTTTGATGGTGACAACGGTGATGATGTTGTCATAGGAAACAACCACATTGGAATAGGTATGTTGTACGTTTGTGTAATCTTTAGCCTTTCTGGTGTTGTTCCCTTTGCTATGATCCAACATAGGGTTCTTGTATATCTTAAGATCCTAGTTACCGGCTGGTACCTCAATAGATATGGTGTCATTTTCTATGAGGTCTTGGATAATGTTTTTGAGCCTCATGCAGTTTGTCATTTTGTGTCCTTTGATTTTGTGAAAGACAAAGATCATTCTTGTTTTACCAGGATGGTTTCTCTTGTGGTTCTTGGTAGTTTGCAAAGTTGGGAAGTGTTATGAGGTTTGATTCTACCAATTTCTTCATGATGGCCTCGATAGGTTCTGACAACTACATATACTTTTGTTTAGGATAATTTTTCTTGTTAGGAGTTTGTTGTTGTTGGGTGTCAGTGTTGTTGATCTGATTGTTCTGAGGGGATGTTGTTTGTTGCACAATTGGTTGAATGTTAGCAACTTGGTCATCATTTTTCCTAGGAGCACTTAGGACTACCTTAGCATCTACTACACCATCATTTGTCACGTTCTTGTTCTTAGCCTAGACACGAGGCTTCTCATTTGAACTGGTTGATGGTTGATTGTGTTTGTAAGCTTGAGTATTTTCCTATGATATTAGAGCTCTCTCGATGTTAAGGGCTCTAGGGACAAGATCTTCATAAGATGTGATGCATTTCATTTTTAAGTGGAAGGATATATCCAGATCTAGATTTTCTATGATGATCCCCACTTGTTTTTTAATTAACAATAAACAGGTTTTGAAGGGTACTTGAAAACCTGAACAAAAAAGACAGTGGCAGTAAAGATAAGACAATTGACAGCCCACCCAAAAGCAACAAAAAACAAGCTGATTAATAGACCATCAGCAGACCATCAGTAGACAAAAACAACCAACACAAAAAATAGAAAGACACACTAAATGCCCATTAGAGTAGATCTTTAATCATTTTTTCCGCATCTAGATCCTTAGACGCCAACGTTTCATGCATCTCCATGATTTCCTCAACATCACAAGCAGGGTCCTTTTTACCTTTCTTTGTTTTGCTCCAAGTACGCACACTCGTTCCAACATCCAAATCGGTGATATGCATGTCCATCCCAGCACCCCCCCCATATTCCATAGTTGCATGATCTTCAAATAGTCCCTTCCCAGTCATTAAGAGGCCATTTTCTCTTACTAGCTCTTTGTCTCCACCATTGTAAGAAATTAGCGAAAGTTTCTCCTTTGTTCTATCTAAGAGTATATGATTCTTCTAGGCTTATGTCCATGTCAAGGTTAAAGGAGGAGTGATTGATGAATTTATCGGTAATTTCTTGATTTTTTTTGATACCGAGAGGCAGTTGAGTAAACCAATTCATGGTAGTAGCTATTAGACTTTGAGGGAAGAGGTGCATTAAATAAGAATCATTGTAAGCAACCTCCATACACATAACGTTAAATTCTTTGACATGGCCCACAAGACTTCCTCTCACTTTGTATTTATCGAATTGGGGATTTCAAAGCCAGGATGGAATGGTACCATTGCAATTTTTCGGTCGAATGGATAGGGACATAGGTTTTGTGTCTGGGGCTTCTTTGTCTTTCCCATCCAAAGGTCCTGCATTTCTTGTGAGAATGCCTTAAGTTGTGATGCTAGATCATCTTGCGGGTTTGGTGGAGGAACATATGTTGGGATGATGGATGAGTTCTGATATGATAAAGTGTTGTATGGGGTGTATGGTGGTGTGAGATTTTGTGAAGGTGATTAAGGTGTTGATGTATATGTTCCTAACACGTTTGTATTGATGATGTTCTATTGAGGGTTATAATAGGAACTTTGTTGTTGTTGTTGTTGTTGGGCATACTATTGAGTTAGTAAGGCTTGTTGTTGAGCTTCTTGTTGTTTTTGTGCCACTAGGGCTTGTTGTTGGGCCTACTATTGTTATTGTGCTACTAAGGCTGCTTGATGGGCTTGATGTTGTTGTTGTGCTCATGCTACTTGTTGTGCTTGATGTTGTTGCTATGCTAAGGCTGCTTGCTATGCCGCTAAGGTTGCTTGTTGTTGTTGATGCTATTGTTGTTGTGCTACTAAGGCCGCTTGTTGTTGTTGTTGTGTTGCTAAGGCTACTTCTTGTTGTTACTTTTGTTGGATGGATTGTTGATAAGCTTGTTGGAGAGCTAAGGAATGCACTTGTAATGTAGGATCAAGTGGTTGTTGAGATATCTATGATGGGTTTTGAGTGGTGATGTTTTGTGTGGGTAGTGGATTTTTGATGAGAGGTTGGGAGTTCCCTTGGTTCAACATTCCTTGTAAGATAGTGGATTTTGGTGGAGGAATGAAATTTTGAGGTCCCATTTGATTTTTTGTGACTTGGGGGACAAACAAAAAAGATGAGGATGGCATCATAAGATTTTGCAAAGTTAAGGGCATATTAGGACCTTGGGTCCATTGATTGAAAGGGTTCCCTTGACCAATGTTTTGGAGATTCCCTTGTGTTTGAGATGTGCTCAAGGTATTACCTTGGTTGATGGGTTTGTGACCAAGGGATTATTTTGATGGGTTGATGATGGATGGGATGGATATGTTTTGAACCACCACAATGTTTGATGTATACATGGGAGGAGTGGATGAAGAGGTCCCATGTGGTGTTAAAGGTTGATTTTGCATGAGGGTATTTCCTTTCCCTTTTGGGTCTAGTTGGTCCACACTACCTTGCACAATGTTGGGCACACTTGTGGTACTCGTATGTATTAATGAAGATGGTTGTCCTTGATATGTTGAAGTTGTTGTGGAGTAATGAAGTGTAAGTTGTTTATAAAGCTATTTGGGATCTTCAAGAATGGAAGGAGTTCCAAAGGTTAGTTTCCAAGTGGTTGTTTGGGATGGAGGATTGGTCTCAAGGTTACCCACAAGTGTGTTGCTTTCAAATGGAAGAGTATGGCCAAATTCCTTAGCAAGACTAGTTGCAATACTAGGTGTTGATGTTTGATTTATCCCTAGGGATGGAGTGGTTGGAAAAGTGGATGACATCAAGCCTTGTGTCAATGATTATGCAACAAAAGATGGGGATTTAGGGACTATGTTCTCTAAGGTTTGATGCTCCATGATTTCTTCCTTAGAAATTCCAAATAAATTGTTCGTGATGTCTTCTATCTCATATGGACCTGATGGTGACGAAGGTTGTTATGATGGAGTAATGTGACCTTTTGGATCAAATTCTAGAGGATTTGGATCACTTGAGGTAAATGTGACTTTGGTTTTCTCCATGATTCTTTTGTGTTGTGATTTTGTTTTTACCATAAATTTTGGGTCAAATCTAGGAGAGTTGTGTTATGATTTGCAATGTTTGAACTCTCTAGTTGACTCAAATCTAGATAAAAGGGATGCTCTAAGTCTTTTTGGAACAATGATGATAATGGGAGATGAAAAGATGAATGATGTTGGTAGTGATCTTTGCAAATGTTTTGGGAAAACACTTTTGACTTAAGTTTGAAGTTTTGATGTTTGGATAAAGGATGTTGATGAACTTGGAAATCTTTAGGGTAGACTCATGACCTTCAAGATGAACTAGTTCAAAGATGATAAATAACTTAACTAAGTTCATGGAAAAGGATTCATTTCACATACAAAATAGCTAAGTTAGGGGTTGGTTTGATAGATGTTTTAAGTCAAAAATGTGTTGGTGTATTCAAATTTTTTGCAAAGTTTGGTGAAGTGAAGTTTGGAATTTGATGAAGGGGTGAGTGAAATGTTTGAACTAATGTTGACTTAGAGTGAACCTTTGTTTGATAAGACCAAGGTAGTGAGAAACATACTATACCTCTAAATTTTTCAAATCCTAAAGACCCAATGTTTTATATAGGTTCATTATCATGAAAAAGACCTGAGTTTTGACTAAAAAATATCATTTATAATTATAGATTGTTCCTTGAAACATGTTTGTAAAAGTTGTATACAATCTTCGTTCTGTTTTGGTGAAGTTCCGAAAAGTATTTTTTGAGATCTTTTGGAGTAAGATGCCTAAGTTTGAAATGACAACCTGTAGACCTTCTCTTGGGGATTTGGATTTTGCGTGAGATCATTTAGGGAAGCCTAAGATTTAAAAAACCAATGTTTTGACTTAAATGAGGGGTTCGTATTGAGCATACATGTCTGGATTATTCAATGGGATAAGTCTATAAAACCTTGTTGTCAATTTGTTCCTATTGTGGTACTATTTCTGGATACGTCTTCTAATGTATTTTGAACTATGATGTCTAAGTTTGAAATAGTGGCATGTAGACCTTCTCTTGGGGATTTTTATTTTACATGAGATCATTTAGAGAAGTTAATAAAGAGGGTATTTATTTCCATGCGGGTGGTGGTGATATAGGTCTTCTAACCACAATATCTGCTTGTTTCTCTTCTTTGTCTAAGACTGTTGCTACGTTTCTCCACTGAATGGATACTTCTTTAGTTTCAAAAGTGAATCTTCTCAAACTAATAAATTATATCGGTTTGTTCTCCATTAATGAGTTCAAAGTTTGGTTGAATGATAGAACCTTCAAGGTCAGGTTGTTCAATGGGAGCGATCGGTCTCCAAATGGTCATGTGGGCTTCAATTGTGTCAACTTATCTTGCAAAAGTGAGTTTATTTTACCACAAACACTTGTATTGATTAAGTTCAAACTGGATGTCTATGTCAAAAACATCATAAATTTCACAAGATCCATTTTTTGAAAAGGATGAAGTTCAAGCCATAGTTGCTTATGTTAACTTTGGGAAATATGGATTGAGATATAAACCAAAATACTTAGAAGCCTTTAAGAATAAATTCTTAGGACAAGAATTAATATCAAGGTTTTTTCAAAGGGTATCCATATTTAGAACAAAGGGTTTGAAATTTTGAAAAGACTTTGTTGATGTTTGTTTGTAATATTTTGGAACCAAGAAAAGTACTAAATTGACTCACAAGCATTTACAACCTTAGGCTTAGAAGATATTACTTGTTTAATCCCCACTTGGATTTCTCCAAACAATAAGACAATGCAAACAAATAGAGATTTGGTGACATTGGCTCACCTCCACGACACACACTTCTTTGGGACCACCAAATCTCAAATCCTAAAGATCCGAAGATTCTAAGAATTTTTCTGTTTTGACAATTAAATAGTAAAAATGTGGGGTGGCTTCGGAATGACCATTCCTGCACCAACAAGCATAAATGTTTTTGGCTTCTAAACAAGTGGTTTGTAATAAGGGCTTTCATACAAGATGGCCATACACATGGCAAGATTAGCTCAAGATTATGGTCAATCAAGAGGCCTCCTAGTCCCTTCCTAAGAAGATATTTTGATGTATCACACAGATACTAAGGGTGACACTTGTCAGCATGACACATCCACACCTGTTGCTTATGACTTTCATCACAAACACATTATTTATATAGCAACTTGAAAGAGCTTGGCTTTAGCTTGTTTCTGCTTGGGTCGTTCCCTCCTTTTGAAGTGGGGAGGTAGGCCCTCTAAAGATAAACAAAAGTAAGGAAGTACATTTTTAGTTCAATCTCCCAGTTCGCATGAAACAAAGAGAGAAAAAACACCATGCCTTTTCCATACACTAGCATGGGGTTCATTTTTAATCCAAATTGAAAGATGTAGGTGATTATGCAAAGTGTTAAGTAATGTTTCTGATTCTCAAGATTGCTGAGTGGCGTGAGAGAAATACATATGCATTCAATAACAAAGATGTAAATCAAAACATAGCAAATACTCGTTAATTTTAACCCCTAAAGCTAAGATGAATTCATTTTATACACCAAATGAAATGTTAAGTTGTTTTGTCCAATTTTAAACCCAAAGTAAAACGATGAAGTGAGGGTTGAATTTTAGTCTCGTTTGAGCTTCTTTTTTAAACCCAAATGAAAATTATTGTGGTCCTAAAGCATAAAATAGAAAGCATGATAGATGGGTTATAATTTCCCCAAAAGAACCAAAATGCTTGCTACAATTATAAGACAGAAAGAGAAGAATGCTTCTTCACTTTTTCTTTTATCATCCAACCTGCAAAACCCAGTTAGCATAACAACCAGAACAACATTAGAGGCATGTTAGTAATCTGATGAATCAAAAAAAATAAAACACATGCTAAAAAACAATCATCAATTTTCTTACCAGAGTTGGGTGTCGCTATTCACAATAGCGTCGCTATGATGAATTTGGGTGTCGCTTTGTAGGAAAACCAGTGACGACGATAACGTCATTGTTTGGGGAGCATCATCATTTATAAATCTTTGATACCTCTAAAAGTATTCAGTGTCTCCATTTGTTTTAATCAACACCATGATATTAAATAGGCATCATTATTTCAAATGACAATATCATCACTATACGGCGATGCCCAACAAAGGTGTCATTGAAATTCCTTTGAGCATCGTTGTATCCTTCAAGAGTCGGAAAAATAGAATTAAAGATAGAAATGGATTAAATTTGATTGGTTTTTCCCTCCTAGTGCCAGAATATGATTGGATGGATTAGTAAGGGCCGATTACGCTTGATCCATGAAGAATCAAAGCATAACGAAGCCATTAACGTCAAATCTGAACAAGATCATTCAAATGAAAGTTAAACTAAACATTTATCAAAACTAGACATTCCAAACTATGAAAGCATTTAAATGTCTATTCTAATCCATTCAAAACTTATCCCGTTGTGGGAGTGGTGTCATGTTGATGTGGAACGGTGACCCTTTCCCAATCCTTTGTATAAATGAGCTTTCCCCAGTCGGTTTTATTGAAGAAAACTGATGGAATAGTTGTGAGATGTGTATGAAAACATGATTTTAATATAAATGAGCATGATGCAAGCTAGATTAATATGATTTTATGCTAAATGATGAAGATATACAAATTCTAAGCTAATTCTAAATGGATTCTAACCTAAAATATGAAAACCCTAATTAAGTAAACAAGCTAAATGGATGCATTATGTGATCATGGAATCCATTAATGGAAGCTTAAAGCTAATTAATGCAATTAAAATGAACTAAAAGATGCTAAATGTGTGCTAAATATGAATGTGAGTGTGAGTGATTTTAACATCATAACTCTGATGTTAAAAGATGGATCCATTTGTCTCCAAATAGTGACCTATTTATAGGAGAACAAATGATAAATGAAGGGTTGAGATTGAAAAAGCTAATCAACAGTCAAGGATGGAGGAAATTGGAGGCATGGATCATGGATTCTCATCAACGGATGAGAATGCAAGATGAGATTTAATCAAGGGTTCACATTCCTTCAAACAAACACACTTTCAACTTGTCCAAGAGGTCATAAGTTAACTTGCACAAGAGGCCACAACTTAACTTGCTGAAGAAGCTAAGTAAGTTTGTTGAGAAAAAGGAATATTCCCCTTTTTCGAATGAGTGAGGAAAGAGAATATTCCTTGGAATATTGTCATGGGTGAGGGAAAAGGATAATTTAGTTCATTAAAACTAAATTAAATTGTGTAAAAGGGGAAGGAATTTTCCATGGGAATATTCCTTTTGAAGGAATGTGCAAAGGAGGAATATTCCCTTGCAAGTGTGGGGAATTAGATTTAATTGATAATTAAAAAATATTAATTATACAATTAGGAGATTTTAGAAGAATTAGATGATATTCATTAAATAAAATGATTTAATGAATGGGAGAAAGGTGGAATGACATTTAATTAAATAACTTAGGGTTATTTAATTAAATAAGAGGATTTAGGAATTTAAATTAAAAAGTTTGATTTATTTAATTTAACAGGACAAAGTGTTAGCATGAAAAGGGGTGAATTAACTTGATTAAATGAATTAGGTTAATAGATTCAAATGATGCAATTAATTAAATAGCTAGGAAAATTTAATCAGTTAAGCGAAAAGAGGATGGACTCTAAGAGGCAATGATGTTAGTATACCTGATTCGAGTGTATGATATGATTCAAGAAATTTTTCAGTGTCTACACTCTCTATCCATTCTTTCACTCTTTCAATCTCTCAATCTCTCATTCTTCTCCTACACCATTTTATTGCAAGGTTCTATTTCTCTTTAGTTTCTACACTAGCATTGTGATCTTCTTGGCTCATCTAGAGTGTTGCATACTCTCCTTCAGCATCACTATCTTGCTTAAGGAAGGGTAACTACGCTCTCGTCTATTACATTATCATCTCTATTTTGATATCATATTATCATTTTAACTTGTCTATTTCCTTTTCTATCTATTTCTTTATCTATTATTCTCTCTATTTGTCTATTATTCGTCTCTATTTTGATAGAATATTGTCATTTTAACTTGTATATTGTCTTGTCTATCTATTTATTTGTAGTACAAGGAGAAGTTCCTAGTTAAACGCATGGTGGATCACTCACTAGAGAAGGATCATCACACATTCCCCTATAAGTTATGCTCATTGATTCCATAAAAATAAAAAATAATTCTTTATGATTTTCTAATGGTTCATCCATGTTATCATCTGAATTAGTGTCATGATATACCACAATGGGTGATATGGTATTTTATAGTGTGGTTTCAAGAACTATCACTAATAAGAGAAGAGGGATATTTGAGAGGAGGAATAGAAGAATATATTAGACTCAATAGTAGATTTTTTTTTAGCTTTTGTCTTGGTTGTGAAAGCTAGGGCTCAAGTTCATGTCTTTTCAATAAGGGTGAAATGGAGTCATGGGATGGAGAATATTGTTGAGGGAGATGAACATAATTAAGATAAAGTTGTATGGTAGAATGATATTTAGGAAAATTTTCACTTCCTTCAATAAGATGGCGAGCCATAGCATGATATCGTCTCCTACATTCTTTCACATTTTGATTTCATCACATACGTTTTGAACTTGTGTAGAGGGAAATTGGTTATTTTTCCAATATTGGTTCATTTTATTCCTTTGTAGGAGGATCATAAGGATCCACTTAAGGTTGGGAGACAAAAAGAGGAGGATGTTTTCACACACCAGGCTATTTTCCCCCAAACTTCATAGAGGCAGGAGAAAAAAATTAATCCCTAAAGTGTGGTAAAGTATATAATTTTCTAAGCATTTACCTCATGTTCGTAGATAAGATGGTGAAGGTGGGACCTCAACATAGACACCAAACTCTTGAGGTTGGGGATGGATGTTTGGTTCAGGAAATGATTCATTCACTACCTATAGAATAGGAGGAACAACCATCATAGCTGTAGGAGATTGAGGAGCCTCAAGGATAGTAGTCAGAATGGTAGAAAATATATTGTTAATAAATAGCTGAGCAATGCATGTATCTTTAAATTTTCAATAAGATAGAAAAGTAGCATCATAATGGGTTCGAATAGGTTGAGCTATATGTGGCCAAAATTAATTGAGTGAAAATTTCCCACGAAGAGACAAGGGAATAAACCCACTATGATGTATAGTGTGTAGTTTTCCTTCAAATGGAGACTTTGGGAATTTATGGATGACAAAGGGGACTTCATTCATGAAATTAATCCATGGATGACCTAACTTCACATGAAATTGATCCAAGGTAGGAATTATGGCAAAAGGTACATCCAAAAAATTTGGTCATGAAGAGTCAAGGTACTAATGGTAGGGCGAGTGGAACCATCATGCACTCTAAGGTCAAGAATTTTGATTTATTGCACTTGTCTTGGTATAAATAATGCATGTAAAGGAGCTCTTTTGTGATTACATTCACCAAACATACTAGATCAATGAGTAATCTATGTGTAGGTTTATCATTAATTCTAGTGGTTATATAAAGAGGACCATCAACCGCATGAATAGAGGCATCAATGTGAGTGAAAGTAATATCTAGAAGGATTTTAGCTTGTTCTTGCTAAGGGAAAACATCTATCATGGCTATTACATTATCCAATAGTTTACTTTAGTGATCAAAGGTTATGAAAGTGGTTAATGTATTGATAGATGGCTCTAGAAGATTGGATGAATGGCTTGGTAATGGGTTGGTATAAATTTTTAAATTTTGATTTCAAGGTGAAACATATTTATTTCCTTTTTCATTCACACTAGCCACCTAAATAACATTAGAGTCGATGAGATCCTGCACTTGGTGCTTAAGAACCACACATATCTTAATGTCATGCATAGGTGTTTAATGGTATTGATAAAAGCCTTTAGGTCAAAAGAAGGAGGTAAAGGTTTTGTAGTATCTATAAGATGAATAGGAGGAAGTTAAATCAAGTTATTGTTAAGAAATTGTAGAATAATGGAATGATGAGATTCAAAAATTTGTGAGTATTTTTAGTTATTTGGTTTGAATTGATAGGGGCTACAACAAAAGGTGTTGCAACTACAACCTGTGCTTGGATGTTGTTGGAAGTGTTGATGTGTTTTTTATGCACTTCTCAACATAGGTAATGCATAAACGCACTACCTCTCTTGAAAGGAAACCTCCAACAACAAGTTGCTGAAAATTACCCCAAGGTCTCTTGGGTGTCAGGTCATGATGTGCATGGAATCCCTTAGTTGATGTTTGACGTGATTTTTGCTGGTAATCACAGGGCAGACTTACGTAGCTGGATGTGAGACAAATCTTGAGATGGAGTTTAAAGAAGGGAAACTAGAGTGCAGTTTTCCGCAGGTTCGAACATCAGTTAGAAACTCTTATGTTGTCGTAAGATTTTTCTTTACAATGTGCAATGAACCTTAGCACATGTTACCTTTAAAAAAAAAAGGAAAAATAGCATGGAAGAGAAGAAGTTCCTGGATCTGAAATTAACTATGAATAGTGATCATGAGGGCTCTACTGTGGACAACTTCCTTAAAACATAATTTCACTTTACCAGAAAACTCGCAGTATCATGAAACTTGTGATAGCTTCTAAGGACTGAAAATATTTTACCATTCATTCGTCATAAACATGCATGAACAAAAGATAAAATTTTGGAGCAGCTTTCAATTTAAGTCCAAACTAACTTTGCACAACCATCTACCAGTAGTAAACAACAAAAAGTATGGACAAGAAAGGCATCAACACAATAGAAATCTACACAACCATTGAACAACATCTACCAATCTATCTAAGCAATCTAAAACCATGAAAAAAAAACAAAAGTAAATTTATCTAAATCATCTAAGTATGGGAGATGAATCATGAAACATGCAAAGAAACTCATAAATCCACCAAAGTCAATGTATTTCTATTAAAATTTCTACAACATATCATTACAATAACTCAACTCTCCCTTGAAAATGAGAGGATACCCCCTACTTATAGTGTCCAAAAAGTAGAATGAATGGCCAAGATTAATTTGTATTGTGTGGCTAAGATTCACTACAAATTAGGGTTTCACCTACCCCCAAATATATTATAATTAAAAAAATACATCTCCTTGTCTTTTCCATATTTCGTCTTCTAGTGACAAAATTATAGCATTTTCTCTTTTTTCTAATTGCCTTTGTTATAGATATTTTGTAAGGAGTTCATCAATAATAGGGTTCCCTTCTTGCTTCTTTAAAGCGACATACTCCATAAACTTCAAGATTAGCGGCTGGAGCTTATCAACTTCCATAATTTCAAATTGTAGCACTTGGTAACTCCATTGCTTGGACTGGTTGGTGAGTTTGTCCTAGTATTCATCACACTTGGTTGTATTATCCCTAACTTGTTCAGATTGGGAAAAAGCCCGAGCAGCAAAATTCATAAAATTGATCGTGAGCTCGCTCGTCATTCCATCTTCCATCTTCTTTTGAAAATAGGGCTTCACTTTTCCTGGATCAATCTTGATAGTAGGCAGATCATAACCTGTCATTAACTTTAAATAATTAACACAATTGGCCCTAATATCCTTGGCCCAATCAATATTTGGATCCACCTTGTAAAGTACTTGCTCCAGTCTTTCCTTTAAGTGCTTGAAGTCTAGCTTCCACATATCCACTAGACAATGATCATCCTCCTTGAATGCAAGCTCCTTTTCCCAAGTTTTCTTTGGCAATTTGAGGATGGCCTAAATTTTTGGGTAAGTAGACCCATACTTCCTCGAGAAGTGAGTACAAAACTTCCTTGTGCTCTCAAGAGACCTTTGCATCTCCAAGACCTTGTTAGTTGTCCTAACAACATGACCAATT